>JANFOE010001609.1:0-390177 GCA_025667525.1 Glebionis coronaria | reverse complement strand
TTGAGGACAAAGATCCTGATTAGGGGTAAATGCTGTGACAATCCGTCAATTTATGGTTGATATTTTTATTCTCAATATTTATTTGAAAACATTATTTTAATGTTACAATATGAACTCACTTATTTTTGGGAAGTAAATTGAATTTACGTCTTGAAGTAGCGTCGACTACGTCTAAACCGGAGGATTCTACGTTACGTGCTTACGTTTACATACACCGTCTTTGGTGACAGTCCGACATTTCAGAAAATAAATTTATCCGTGAATATTATTTTGGAGTTTTAAATTTGTGTTGGTTCATAAACTCACAAATTTACGAGAAGAGATTAGGACTTACGATTTTATTTTAACGTCCTTTACGACTAAACCGGAAACCTTAGGATTACGTATTTATGTTTCGAACTCCGTTTTTGATGAGGCAATTTTTATTGGATTCGTTTTGTGATGTTGATTCATAATTTATAAAAACGTTTTTCGTAAAACGACCCGAGGGCACGCAAATCGAGGAAACTAGAATCGAGGAATACCCGTAAATTAGTGGGATGAGACAAGTATACACTTGTCCCACCCCACTATATGGGAAGGCTACACAAGTGACACCACACTTGTGATGTGTCAAGCTTGTAGCAACAAGCTTACACTTGTTGCTTAAGGCTTACAAAGTAAGCTACATTTCCCACTAACCTAACAAAACCACCTCAAACTTCCCATTAGCTTCCATTCTTACATGCAAAAACCACACAACACTCCTCCCTATCTCTAAAATTCGTCCCATCTCCACCAAGAACACCCTCATTTGATCAATTTTAACCACAAACATTTATTATAATTAACATATGTTAATCTCCATTTAAAGAGATGAAGATTGGTGCAAGTTTTAACATCCAAGGAGAAGTTTTGTTGGTGTCTTGGGGCTAATTTCTCAAGGAGTTTTCATGAAGAACAAGGGCTGATGTTTGGAGGAATATACAAATACTTGGTGATCCTAGAAGTGGTGTTGATATCTCATAAGATTGGTTACCCAAAACCATGTCTTGTTCATCCAAAAGCTCATCATTTCATCACTTTGGTGGTATAAAGATTGTCCTCCTCATCCTCTTGATATTTTTGATTATGTAATCTTATATTTCTTTCACTTATGTATATGTATATGATGATGAATGATGATTAAAATTATTGTGTGGGGATTTGGTGTTGATAAACATGCTTAAAAAGGTGAAAAACTATAAGAAACAAGGCTAAAATCTTGTTTAAATATGTTGGCTGTATAAAACAGTAAAGAATCAAGTGGTAAACTGATAAAAATGGCATAGATTAATGGATTCACAGTAATATATATGTCTTGTACACATGTGAGAGTTGGCCATGCAATGGAATCGAAGTAATGAGTGAGATATGATCAAAACAAGTTTAGGGTATAAATCTGAGTTCACTGTTTTGGACGATTTTTAGAAAATACTTAGAAGATGATTCAACAGTAGCTATAGAAGAGTTAAATGAAGCACATATCATGTAGTCTATGTGATAAAAATTTGAGCTTCTATCTCCATATAGAACTCTAGATATGGCAGTTTTGGTGAAAGTGAAGATAAAAATCAGATTTTGGAAATTAAAGAATAATACTATTATATAAGCACTCAAAATTTAATAGTATAAAATATAAATTAAAACCCACTAACTCATGAATTTTATTTATATAAATATGTACAATGATAAATAAGTGGACATTTTATAAAAATGGTAACTTGTTATGTTTTATAAGATATAAAACTATAAACATGATTTTTACGACTTTTTCGGCTATTGCCGTAAAATTAACGTTTTTGTTAAATAAAACTTAGATGGTTGGACCCGTCTAATGAAAACTTTATAAAACTTATACAATGATATATAGACATGTATAACAAGTAAAAACCAATAAAACCCGAACTATAGGGCATACGGACATTAACGAGCTAAGTAAACATATTGGACTAATACATGGGCTAATGGACTAAATAAGATAAACACCCATAAAAAGAACTTATTGGGCTTAACCCATTTGGTCCCAATATGGAAAGTATATATACTGATAATATAAGTATAAAATGGATTTAAACAAGTTAAATAACTTATAATAAGCCTATTGGACATAAAAAGTGTAAATGAGTAAAACTAGTAAACTAGTATAAAAGTTATCGACATATAACACTAAAATGAGTAAACGAGAATATGTAAACCCACTTGATCATCATATATATATATATATAATCATCACATGTATACATAATTGTTATTTTTATAAAGTCATTGGACAAGAGTATAAGACGAGTATTATTTGTCTAGGTTTCAGTGATTGAAGCACGCACCGTACGTCCGAATTGCCGATAACCCGCCTTCCCACATCAACGTGAGTTCATAGCCTCGCACTCTTTTAAATGTTTTTATAAATGTATTATAAAACCCGCGAGGGAGATAACATGTTAGTTTTTATAAAATTAGGACACCAATTGTCCCGATTGTTTGTTTATTGATTTTGGACCCGAATGATTGAATGACCCGATTGTATGACCCGATAAATGATTAAAGGACCCGATAGATGAAATTAAATGGATTATTAAAGTTAGGTTATGTCACTAAAAGTCCCATTAGCATGAATTGTGAACTACCGGGAGTTGGTAGACGCTTATGCATTTAATAGTACTATTTGGGGACGATCACCCCAGTTCGCGCCTTGACGGTTGATCCCCGTTGTGCCACATTGATCGGTAATCGAATTTATGTATGAGAAGATTTCAATAGCGTGACCTTTGTGACGACACGCTACTTTAGATGGGCAAAGTTGGTATCGGGTTAGCTACCCGTTTTGGTTTAGTAAGGTAACAATGTCATGCGGCTTATAATAATCCAAAAAAAAAAAATCACCGAAATACTATTAGACGCTTCGAATTACGATGTATTGCCTGACTAGCAATACTGGGTCATACTATTGATATTATGTTGTGTTTTGGTTTTCAAAACCATATTCATATAACGGTTTTTATTTGATTTTATACAACGTCATAAGACGTATTGTATGATGTTTTTTACGACATTGGCTCGTACAATGATTTTTAAGGCAAATGCCTA
Source organism: Glebionis coronaria (assembly GCA_025667525.1). NCBI lineage: Eukaryota > Viridiplantae > Streptophyta > Magnoliopsida > Asterales > Asteraceae > Glebionis > Glebionis coronaria. The sequence continues at coordinate 387,072 of JANFOE010001609.1, read as the reverse complement.
TATTTTGATTGTCGATAAGGATTTGTATAAAATGATTTTTGCTATTTTATGGCCTATTACAAAGATTTGTATAAAATGATTTTGGCTATTTTACGGCCTATTACAATGATTTGTACGAATTGATTTTTGGTACTAATTTTATACAAAAGTTATATTGATGGAATTTATTAAACTCTATGAATTCACTCGGCGTTATCGCTGACCTTTTCTTTTAACATGTTTTATCTCAGGTACTTGAAGGTAATTCTCGGGAAGACGACAAGAATTCATGGCCCGCACTTAAACAATATTTTTCCATTCAAATACTTTGTAAAACTTTGTATGAAATAAAATGACTTGGGACCGATGTAACTTTGATGTTTATGAATGGAAATGATTTATTATTAAACGACACGATTTTTATGCGTTGTCTATGATGTGAGTAATGTGCTATCCCGTAACACCAACGAGTCTTCCGCTGTACTGAGTTGTATAAATTTGGGGGTGTTACAGTTTGGTACCAGAGCTCTCGTTATAGAGAACGAAAGATTTTTAAAACCAAGGTTTTGAATAAAACTTTTCAAAATCTTTTAACTATAAACATTTTTCTAAAAATGTCTAAAAATCTTTTGACTATAACGGTGCCGAAGAATTCCCGAGTTACCGACAAGGCCAGACTGAGAAGTGTTATTTTAATATATATATAAATAACTTGGATTATATGTATATATATATGATGTAATTTTATTACATGATTGTTTGATGATTATTTTGATATTTATACGAGGTATTTATACGACGTAGATTGTCACAATGTACCCTAAATCCCCTAGTAAATTAATCGAAGCTATCCTCGTAGGAATTCTAGCTATCCTATATCTAAACCAAGTTGTGGATATTTATGATCCCAACAAATGGTTGATATTTGTAGAATTGTAGATATTAGTTGATTGTGATATTGAAAAAGAATTGGCGAGATTAAATCTGATATCGATGTTATGACGATCATTTCTTATAGAGTGGAGTTTGACAAAACGTTACCACCTAGAAAGATGTCATCTGACTCGTTGTCCTCCAAATCTTAAATTGAAATCGAAAGGGTGAATGTTGCACTTGAGGCTGTTATTGGAACCATTACCCAAAAGCCTCATGCCACTAATACCTTTCCGAGAAGTCTAGTTGAATGATCAAGTCATTTCATATTAATGACTCATTTGATAATTGTTGTTGTAAGAGCTAATAGGATTGGAAATTAAGTGTTGATTCATACTGAGATTGTATTGCCTTTACAAGGCCGAAGAATAAGGTTGTAAGTATTGGAGAATGAGGTAGGATATTGAATTGAGTATAAGCTGATTGAAAACTTGAATAAAGTAAAACTTAACTTGTATGGAATATGAAATTGATAAGAGGAAATCGTTAAGTTTTGTGATTGAATTATAAGGTTTTAATTGATTGTTGATTCATGTTAAGTGATGTTCCTAGGCCATTGTCCACTAACGAGGATGCCTAGTGTCCAATAAATAAATTGAAGAAATCTTCTTCTGAATTGAGACCGATGGATCTTCTTTGACATGTGGAACACCTAATGACTCTTGTAGATTAGTATTCATTGTGGTATCTTTTAAAAATAATCCCTAACTTAACTGTGACATCAGTTGGTAGGATGAGTTCTGAGAATTGTATGACATAGTGACACGTAATGTGTTACGGTACAATTTTGACTTTTTTGTGATTAATGAAAAAGACTACCTTTGATTGCTAAATTCTACATGTATCGATGTTATCTATCTTTTATTGCTTCTTTCTAATGTTCGCATTAGTGATGCAACCATTGAGCAAGTACTCATCTTGAATCGAGTTATGTTGTGGATTATTCTTCCTGAGTGCCATCGAGGTCATGAACCTCATGATTATTTGGCTAAGCTCATTTCCTATCATATCGTAGTTAGTTCTTGGTGAACAACTTTTCATCACTCTTTTGCAGATCACTAATTGTTTTTATAAGTTAAAACAATATCCTTTGAGGAAATTTAATTTTCATCACTATAAGGATTATTCAAATTAAGATTTATAAGTGATTGATATCAAAATGAAGTTGTTTATGAGACGCTTTGGAAACTTAATTATTTCCATAACAAAGAAATTCTCTGTAAATTTATTTTTGATTCTTATTTAAGAATTAAGCATGAAAATGTTTTTATTATAAACATGATGATTAAATTTTGACGAACTGAGTATTGCATCGCTAATCTTGGAATTGTATATAGTTACGCGCCTACATACAATTTGGAATGGACCATGCAAGACTGATTAGTAGTCACCATAAAATTATTAACAAACGCTGAATTTTCTTTGAAGATTGTGAAAGAATAAATTTTATGAGATCTGCAAGAAGTGAAAAATAAGGACACAATGTTAGGGACACCTACATATGTGCCTGTAGCATCTATTCTTCTGAGTTGAATTTACTCATCTGTGGAAATTGTCTTACTTGACAATTGACAATTCTTTCTTGTCCAATTCTCCCGTACTGAGATTCTTAGGAAAAGTATTCGATTACCGAGTGTTGATACCCGATTGGATGTATCGACGTTCTTATCATTTCTTTTGATTTGATTTCATTTGAATGACCTGGGTAACGATCCGAGGAGATTTCGAATGCGTACTCAAATTATGAAAACATGGAATATATTCATATTCATTAAATGTTTTCGTCTGTATCTGATTTGAAATTCTCTCGCATAGAGTATGCGTTGATCTTACTCTTTTAAGGTAGTTATGTCTCATGATATCCTTGAATTTGTGAAGGATTATGAATTATTATTAGTCTTTTGAGAAGTTCACATCTTATCGGCGGTAATGAAACTGGAAAGTTGGTAATGCCAGTAGAATGGAATGATTGATTATGACATGATGACATTGTCTTAATTGATGGGAACTCGAGTAGAATTCCCCTAAATGATAAGATGTTGATTATCAAAAGTGATATAAATAATTCTTGGTGGATGACGATATCCTATATTTGGAATTGAAATTATATTGTGAATGGTTGTGAATTAGTCATAGATACTATAATCTAGAAAGAGCCTAATATGAATTTATAAAAAGATGTTTCGGTTATCTGAAACTTTAGGAAGTATTTGTTGATGAATTACCTAGACTTTCGCCATTAAGGCAAGTAGAAATTGGTATTGATTATATTTCCGGTGCTGCACTTGTGGCTTGTGCACTATACGTCAGCACCATCTAAATTAAAGGAATTACCGTACAACTGAGAAAGTTGTCGGAGAAAGATTTTATGATACCAAGCCTGTCATCCTGAAGAGCTATGGTGTTATCTTTCTTTATATTTATAGATTATTGTGACTGAGTAAATTGACAATCGAAAACGATATCCATAACTCGAAATGGAAGAATTGTTCGATCATTTACAAGGTTCTAGCAAATTTGATCCATAGCATGGTTATCATCAACTTCGCATCTGCGAAAGAGATTATGTATTCCAATCACTACATCTGGTACTTGTAATGAACATTATGAGTTTCACGTGATGTCGTTTGGATTGACCAATGCACATGTAGCATTCATAAATTTGGTGAATCGCGTGTGTAGGCTGTAATTTGATGAATTCATGCTTGCGATCATTAAGGACTATTTGTTTGTTAATACGAATAAGAATGAGTTAATAATTAGTTATAAATTGCCTTGAATTGGTTAAACAATGAAAACCTGTACCTTGAACAATTAACATGAGATTAAAGACTTAATCCTTTACATAAAATGACCGTTGGATTAGTAATGGTAAGATGTAAGCATATGGACTCTTCAAAAATTAAGAGCCCTTTTAAGACTTTGGATTTTACCAAAAAGAAATGGAAATATGTTTTGACAAATGTTTTAACAAAGGATTTTAAGGAATTATTCCCTTATACACAAACCATTTAACTAAACTTCTGTTTAGGGGTAAATGTTTGTGTATACCTCAAGATAACCTAAAAGGGATTGAGGAAACCATTTGAACCATGATTTGAAATTTGAAACGACAATTTTTGCTTTTCAAATAAGAAAATTTTGACTAAAGTATAAACCAAAGATTTTTCGAACAATTACGAATCTTATTAAATATTTTGGATAAATCAACGAAAATATTGTTAATTAAATTCAAATTTATTTTGAACATTTTATATAATTGGTCAAACTAAGAAATTTAAAATCTTTATGTTTACATTTCATAAAAATTGAAAATTTATTAGTTAATTAATTATAATAATTATCGACGCTTTAGACGACAGATTGAGTAAAACGGATAAAAATGATAGATGAGACGAAACTAAAACATAGAAGATATGAAGAAAGAAGTTTTGAATAAATACGGTTGTGACATTTATTTCTTGAGGAAAGTGAACGTAATTTCTGACGCATAATAAAGAAAGAATATCTGAGTGAATTGTGGACATGATAATTATATCATCATGAGAAGTGAATATAGATACCGACGCATTATGTAGAAAATATAAAGAACCAGTTAGGACATGTTCCTTAGTAATGAAAGTGCAAAATAAATTACCGAACGATATAGAAATAAACGATGTTTGTAAGAAGGATAATATAAATAGTGAAAGGTTTCACGGCTAATGTGAACCATTAAAATTGAGAAGCCGATAGCGTTAAATATTTTAAAGGCCACTTGTGGTTGTATAAATATGGAGATTGTAAGATATAGTTATGTTGGAATTTGTAAGTATAAGTATTATATGTATGTCATTTTTGACTAAAAGTATCTTTGTCTGAAGAAGTTGTACTAATGACGAATTATGAAGGCAGACATCGCCTCATACATTAGTAAACGTTTAGCTATTGCAAAGGTCATCATCTAAATTTGATTCGATTTGGGTCATCGTCGACAGACTGACCAAATCTGCTAATATCATTCCCGTTAATGATAAATGCAAAAGAATTATGTAAATATAAGTGTGCCTGTATCGAACATCTTTATCAAGATCCTCGCTTCGCATCGAATTTCTAGAGATTTGCTCAGAAATCATTGAGAACGAACCTTGATGAGAGTACTATGTACCACCCCAAATCGAAGGGACGAGGTAAAGTAACGATACAAGGTAATATAAGTGTTGTTTTGTGATTGACCTTTGGTAATAGACCGTATAATCGTTTTCCTTTGGAAAGATTATCATTGATAATTATCGTATTAGGATCGAGATCGAATCTTGTTAGGATCTGAATCATAGAGCATCTGTAAGCAAGAGTTGAGATAAAGACACCCGACATACACCCACTGTGAGTTGGACATGTCTTTTAGGTTTAAGGTTTCCTATGATGGCAAACCTAACCTTACAAAATACCCGACCCGCGAAATCTGAAATGATTATTGAAATTAGGATTTGATTATTGACTGCCGGTAGTGGGCAAGAGGTTATGTGAATGTGAAATGTAGATCTTGATGTGCCAAATGGGTAGCGAAGTTATGCCAAAATTTTTAACCTTGGAAAAATGAATTAATGATCTAACAAATCATGGGATATAAGTCCCCGTTGTATGGGACCATTGAGATGATAAGAAAAGATTGGTTTGAAAGGCATATAAATTGGATCTACCCTAGGACTTCAAGAACTGCGTGAATTATGTTTTGTAAATCGAACTTGATGGAATATCTATCAAGTTAAAATCTGATTGTTCCTTAGTAAAGCTTAGATCGGCGAAAAGTTGCATTCATCAGAAACCCGTGAACATCATGGATAGAGAAAGTAAGTCAACAATTAGCCTGATCTTATTCCCGTAGTTATGTTTGATGAAACTCGCGTATTGTAATAAATGGCACTTGTGAGAAAAGACCGAATGTGGAGGAAATACCCACATGGCTTTAACTCTATAAGAAGCGAGTAGTAAGGTAAGATGATCTTTGAGGACAAAGATCCTGATTAGGGGTAAATGCTGTGACAATCCGTCAATTTATGGTTGATATTTTTATTCTCAATATTTATTTGAAAACATTATTTTAATGTTACAATATGAACTCACTTATTTTTGGGAAGTAAATTGAATTTACGTCTTGAAGTAGCGTCGACTACGTCTAAACCGGAGGATTCTACGTTACGTGCTTACGTTTACATACACCGTCTTTGGTGACAGTCCGACATTTCAGAAAATAAATTTATCCGTGAATATTATTTTGGAGTTTTAAATTTGTGTTGGTTCATAAAAATCAGATTTTGGAAATTAAAGAATAATACTATTATATAAGCACTCAAAATTTAATAGTATAAAATATAAATTAAAACCCACTAACTCATGAATTTTATTTATATAAATATGTACAATGATAAATAAGTGGACATTTTATAAAAATGGTAACTTGTTATGTTTTATAAGATATAAAACTATAAACATGATTTTTACGACTTTTTCGGCTATTGTCGTAAAATTAACGTTTTTGTTAAATAAAACTTAGATGGTTGGACCCGTCTAATGAAAACTTTATAAAACTTATATACTGATATATAGACATGTATAACAAGTAAAAACCAATAAAACCCTAACTATAGGGCATACGGACATTAACGAGCTAAGTAAACATATTGGACTAATACATGGGCTAATAATTGGACTAAATAAGATAAACACCCATAAAAAGAACTTATTGGGCTTAACCCATTTGGGCCCAATATGGAAAGTATATATACTGATAATATAAGTATAAAATGGACTAAAACAAGTTAAATAACTTATAATAAGCCTATTGGACATAAAACGTGTAAATGAGTAAAACTAGTAAACTAGTATAAAAGTTATCGACATATAACACTAAAATGAGTAAACGAGAATATGTAAACCCACTTGATCATCATATATATATATATATATATATATATATATATATATATATATATATAATCATCACATGTATACATAATTGTTATTTTTATAAAGTCATTGGACAAGAGTATAAGACGAGTATTATTTGTCTAGGTTTCCTTGATTGAAGCACGCACCGTACGTCCGAATTGCCGATAACCCGCCTTCCCACATCAACGTGAGTTCATAGCCTCGCACTCTTTTAAATGTTTTTATAAATGTATTATAAAACCCGCGAGGGAGATAACATGTTAGTTTTTATAAAATTAGGACACCAATTGTCCCGATTGTTTGTTTATTGATTTTGGACCCGAATGATTGAATGACCCGATTGTATGACCCGATAAATGATTAAAGGACCCGATAGATGAAATTAAATGGATTATTAAAGTTAGGTTATGTCACTAAAAGTCCCATTAGCATGAATTGTGAACTACCGGGAGTTGGTAGACGCTTATGCATTTAATAGTACTATTTGGGGACGATCACCCCAGTTCGCGCCTTGACGGTTGATCCCCGTCGTGCCACATTGATTGGTAAGCGAATTTATGTATGAGAAGATTTCAATAGCGTGACCTTTGTGATGACACGCTACTTTAGATGGGCAAAATTGGTATCGGGTTAGCTACCCGTTTTGGTTTAGTAAGGTAACAATGTCATGCGGCTTATAATAATCCAAAAAAAAAATCACCGAAATACTATTAGACGCTTCGAATTACGATGTATTGCCTGACTAGCAATACTGGGTCATACTATTGATATTATGTTGTGTTTTGGTTTTCATAACCATATTCATATAACGGTTTTTATTTGATTTTATACAACGTCATAAGACGTATTGTATGATGTTTTTTACGACATTGGCTCGTACAATGATTTTTAAGGCAAATGCCTATATTATGATTGTCGATAAGGATTTGTATAAAATGATTTTGGCTATTTTAAGGCCTATTACAAAGATTTGTATAAAATGATTTTGGCTATTTTACGGCCTATTACAATGATTTGTACGAATTGATTTTTGGTACTAATTTTATACCAAAGTTATATTGATGGAATTTATTAAACTCTATGAATTCACTCGGCGTTATCGTTGACCTTTTCTTTTAACATATTTTATCTCAGGTACTTGAAGGTAATTCTCGGGAAGACGACAAGAATTCATGGCCCGCACTTAAACAATATTTTTCCATTCAAATACTTTGTAAAACTTTGTATGAAATAAAATGACTTGGGACCGATGTAACTTTGATGTTTATGAATGGAAATGATTTATTATTAAACGACGCGATTTTTATGCGTTGTCTATGATGTGAGTAATGTGCTATCCCGTAACACCAACGAGTCTTCCGCTGTACTGAGTTGTATAAATTTGGGGGTGTTACACATATAAAATACTTATCGTGTTCTAACACGTACGTAATACGTAAACTCCTAACACGTAATCGTAATCATGCTATATTAGGAAAGTTTTTAACTAGTACGTACGATCCTAAGGGTACTATGCATGGTAAAAGCATGCGGGTTTTACAACTCTTCCCCCCTAAAAAGAATAATTCGTCCCCGAATTATAGATAAAGTAAACTGGAAAGAAGAACATACCCGAATTAAAAATATGAAATGAGGGTAAGAACCCCGGATAGACTCCTCCGTTTCCCAAGTGGCTTCCCGCTCGGTATGATCCCTTCATAGAATTTTGACGAATGGAATCGTCTTCTTTATCATGACTCGTTCTTGCCTGTCAAGAACTCGTTCGGGTTCTTCTATAAAAGTAAGATCTTCTCGTATCTGTTCTAGTGGATACTGAACCATGTGAAGGGGATGATATTGGTACCCTCTGAGTAAGGACACATGAAACACATTGTGCACATGCGAAAGCTGCGGAGGTAACGCCAATCGGTAAGATACTTCACCGACTCGTTCAATGATATCAAACGGTCCGATGAAACGAGGACTGAGCTTCCCTTTAATCCCGAAGCGTCTAACACAACGTTCTGGTGAAACCTTAAGGAAGACATGATCTCTTACGTTAAAGTGTAAATCCCTACGATGCTTATCGGCGTAACTCTTTTGACGTGACCGTGCCTCCTGAATTTTCTGCCTAGCTACTGCGATCTTCTCGTTTGTCATCTCAATGATTTCCGGTCCTTCGAGTGTTCGCTCGCCAACCTGATCCCAGCAGATTGGGGCGCGACACTTCCTGCCATACAACATCTCAAATGGACCACACTTGATGCTTGCGTGCCAACTGTTGTTGTATGCAAACTCCACCAAAAAGATGTATTCGTCCCAATCACCCGTTAATTCCAACGCACATGACCTCAACATATCCTCCATTGTCTGAATGGTTCGCTCCGACTGTCCGTCCGTTTGAGGATGAAAAGTCGTGCTAAGATTAAGTTGTGTACCCCAAGCTTTCTGCAGACTTTTCCAAAAGCGCGAAGTGAATCGAGGATCTCTGTCTGAGACGATGCTGGATGGTGCACCGTGGAGTCTCATGATCTCTCGTCTATACGTATCTGCGAGTTTACTTACCAGATCTTCCTTGCGGATCGGTAAGAAATGAGCTGATTTGGTAAGTTGATCAACGATAACCCAAATTGCATCGTGCTTCCTTTTGGTAGGCGGAAGACCGGTAAAAAATCCATGGTGATTTTATCCCACTTCCACTCTGGAATGTCTAACGGTTGAAGGAGACCGCCAGATCGCTGATGCTCGATCTTAACCTGCTGGCAGGTAAGACATTTGGAGATGTAGGTGGCCACATCCTGTTTCATACCACTCCACCAAAAGTACTGCTTGATGTCATGGTACATTTTAGTTGAACCAGGATGTATCGAGAATGGGGAGCTGTGAGCTTCAGCTAACAAAGCTTCCCGGAGTTCTTGGTCATCAGTAACACAAAGTCTAGTGCCCTGCCATACGATACCATCTGCATCTACTATCGCCCAGATTTCTCCGTCATCTTTCTGAGTTTCCTTGATCTTAGATAGTAACTCGGGTTCTACTCTAAGATTCGCCCAGTAACCGTGCTGTCCACGTACCATGATCTCGATGTCTAGTCGCTCCAAGTCTCTAATGACTTCCTCTTCGATTGTAATGCCGTTGATCATTCCGGACTTCCTGCTAAGAGCATCTTCCACTACGTTTACCTTTCCGGGATGATACCGTAGATTAATGTCATAATCCTTCAACAGCTCTAACCATCTCCTCTGCCTCATGTTCAATTCACGCTGAGTGAAGATATACTTCAAGCTCTTGTGATCCGTGAAAATGTCACATGATTCTCCATATAAGTAGTGTCTCCATATCTTCAATGCAAACACGACTGCAGCAAGTTCCAGATCGTGCGTGAGGTAATTTTCTTCATAAGGCTTAAGCTGCCGTGAAGCGTACGCGATCACTTTCCCATGTTGCATGAGAACATAGCCAAGTCCCTTCCCCGATGCATCGCTGTAGATTTGAAATCCACCCGTACCAGATGGTAGAGTAAGAATAGGTGCAGATACTAGCTTCTGCTTCAGGTCTTCAAAGCTCTTCTCTCGATCTTTAGTCCAGACGAATTTCTCCCCTTTCCGCATCAGTTTGGTCAATGGTAGTGCTAGGCGGGAAAAGTTCTCCACGAACCTACGATAATAGCCAGCTAAGCCTAAGAAACTGCGGACTTTCGTCGCCGATGTCGGCCTCTGCCACTTAGTAATGGCCTCAACCTTCGCTGGATCCATAGTGATTCCTTCTGCTGATACAATGTGACCTAAGAATGCCACCTTGTGTAACCAGAACTCACACTTGGAGAATTTAGCATACAGCTGCTTCTGGCGAAGAATCTGTAATACCGTACGAAGATGGTCTTCGTGTTCCTCCTTGGACTTTGAGAAAATCAGGATGTCATCGATGAAAAGAATGACGAACTTGTCTAGATATTCATGGAAGATTCTGTTCATCAGATCCATGAACACTGTTGGAGCATTTGTCAGGCCGAATGGCATAACTACAAACTCGTAGTGGCCATAACGGGTACGAAAGGCAGTCTTAGCAATATCCTGCTCCTTGACCCGTAGCTGGTGATAGCCTGACCTAAGATCGATCTTGGAGAAGTGTTTGGCCCCTTGGAGTTGGTCAAATAGATCGTCAATGCGTGGTAGTGGATACCTATTCCGAATGGTAATCTTGTTGAGCTCGCGATAGTCTATGCAAAGACGCATACTGTCGTCCTTCTTCTTGACAAACAAGACCGGTGCGCCCCATGGAGATGCGCTCGGTCGAATGAAACCTCGTTCAAGAAGTTCTTGCAGTTGATCCTTCAGCTCCTTAAGCTCTATGGGAGCCATGCGATAAGGAGCCTTGGAGATTGGTTCAACTCCTGGAACCAGCTCGATACTGAATTCCACTTCTCGTGCAGGTGGTATGCCCGGAAGTTCTGCTGGAAACACGTCTTGGAATTCCGACACTATTGGTTGATCCTGAATCGATGGAGATTCAGCATCCATGTCGTGAACCGTAGCTAGATAACCCTCGCAGCCATGTGACAGTAGTGCACGCGCTTGCAGGGTGGATATGACTTGTACAGACCGTCCGGGTATGAACCTATTATGGATGTACTCTGGTGCATTGACCTCACCGATTATAACTCGATATGAATGGCAGTCTATGGTAGCATGATACTTGGATAGCCAATCCATGCCCAAAATCATGTCGAAGTCATTCATGTCCAGCGGAAGTGCGTCGACAGGTCGAACCTTATCATCAAATTCTAAGGGAAGACTCTTGTATACATGGGTGATTAATACAGAGTCCCTCAAAGGCGTGGAAATAATAAGCCTATTTTCTAGTGGCAAGGGAGGCATCCTAATGTTCTTAGCATAAGCAAAAGAAATAACCGAGTGAGTAACACCCGTATCGAAAAGAACACATGCAGCGCGACCATACATATACAAGATTCCAATGATGGTACCTGTAGACTTTTTGGCCTGGTCTCGAGATGTCGTGTAGACACGCCCGGCAGTAGGAGGCGGCTTGGTATCAGTATGTCCTGATGTACCCTCCATCTCGCCCTTACGGCAATCCTTCATAATATGGCCAGGAAGACCACACTTGAAGCACGCATCAGTATTACGGCGACATGGTCCTGGGTGCCTACGGTGGCAAGTAGAGCAAAGAGGATGAGTGTATCCTCCAGCAGGTGCTCTGGCTGGCTGAGGACCTGATAAAACATTTTACATGAGACATAATAGTTGGGTACAAAGGACGATGCGGATAATCGTAAGATTGAACACCAGTGATAGCTGGACGGCTAGGTTGCGAACCTCTCTGGTTCTGGTCCCTACCGTTTCCATGGTTCCTGGTAGAAGTTTTCTAAAGTGTCAGAATATGAGTTATAACATAAAACATAAGGAATTTCGTAAGTATTAGGACCTGCTGTTGCTGGATTGCCCGGCGTTGTTACGGTAATTGTCATTACCACCACGCCTATCCGTAGAAGAACGGTCGTTAGTCTGATCGTTTCCCTTGGGCGGATGAGGCTGCTGCTGAGTAGCCGGCTGAGACCGGTCCCCAGTTTTCTGCCTAGAAGATATAGTTAAAGAGATGAATAATTAACATATGGAAAGTATACGGATTGGTCACCGCTTGAATACGAAGGTTTACCTCTTGTCGGGTCTTTCAGCTTCCCCGAACTCATCCCTCTCCTGCAGCATCTCCAGTTTCTGTGCTGCATCGGCCACTTGTGCTACAGTATTGAACGTAGCACACACCAGATTGTTTGCGACCGATGTGCGAAGAGCCCATCTGAAGTGATGTGCCTGCTCTTCAGGAGTACCTGCCGCCGCACCAAGGAAACCAGCCAAGCGAAGAAAGCGCTGCATAAACTCGTTGCTATTCTCCCTAGCTCTCTGACGGATCCCATGGTACTCTCTCTTGAGCTTGTCCTGCTCAGCCTTGGGAAAGAACTGCTCCATCACCCTGTCCTTGAACTGAGCCCAAGTCAAGCCAGCAACCCACTCATCACCACCTTCAGATTGCATCAAAGCTAACCACCAGTTGAGTACATCGCCTTCGAACCGATAGCATGCCAACCTCGCCTTGTATGCGGGGTCACAGCCCATAGCGTTGAAAATATTCTCGATCTGAGCCAACCAGCTTTCAGCATCGCTGGGGCTATCTGTCTTCTCAAAAGCTCGAGGCCGGAGCTTGTTGAATCTCTCCAGCCATGCTGCTAATGTTACTAGAGGAGGAGGAGGAGGTGGCTGATTGTGCTGCTGATTGTTGTCAGCTTGAACTTCAGCCCGGATGTCATTCCTAAGTTGAGGAAGCAAGGCTTGCATGGCAGCCTGAATTGCAGCATTGAGTTGCTCCTGTTCGCGTGTGAGAACCATCTGACAGTATAACATAAAACATATGATTAAATAGATCAAAACATAATATATAAAAATATATACATAAAAAAATTATACTAAAATTTCACGAGAAAAATTTTATGCAAGAAAATTTTGTGTATGAATGCATGATGCAGTTTTATGAAAACTTTTGTATGCTCGAGAGTGAACGCCTCTGGTCAGTTCACCCAAAACAAAGACATATCGAGGGGACGCCTATGGGTCGGTCCCAAATCTAAAAGTTTCGATAAAACACATGCGACTAAATAGGGTCAGTCCTGTACCAACCATTACTTAGTCAAAAACCCTGTAACAATGACATGTATATGTATGCTTAAAAATGATGAATGCCTGAAAACAACTGTCAGTTCTAGGAAGACCGTAGTGACTACCCACTAATCACAGGTCATATTTGAGAGCCTACAGGTCGAAGCCTTGGTTCTGATACCATAATTGTAACACCCTATTTTGGAAATGGAAATATCACAGTAATTATGGCGTGTCATCAAAACATACAAGGAAAAATGTCTAAACATTACTTGACCATATAAAGGAAAATACCGGAATCAAACATCGGTAGTCCAAAAGTAAAGCTCATCACAAACAAACATAGTATAGTAAAGGAAAAGGACTAAACAATGTCCAAAGCATAAGTATCAAAAGTAAGGAAATGCATATTGTAAAGAAGGCTAGACAGCTTCCAGTCCATATGCACGTACTCTTAGTGTCTACGAGCGTCCCTGAGTACCTGCCGTTTTAGGAACATAGAAAAGGAAAACGGTTGAGCAATACGCTCAGTGCACGGATGTACAATAAAGCATGAATAGGATAAGCATATAATATAATAACAGCGGAAGAAAACTAAGTCCCGAGTAACCTGGTTAAGTCTTAATAAAACTGGTTTTATAGTTTGAAAGTCTTATGTTTATCTTATAAAAACTGTTTGTCATATTTTACCGTTAGCCAATATAGGTCATGAAAATCCACCATGCATGAATAATTGGAGGGGTGACCTCATCATGCAAACTAGAGGGGCTGCCTCTAATTTAATATACTGGTTTTTATGGGTAGGAGGGATCAGCACCTTGTGAAGGATGCAAGGCACACACCACATTCACCATGTAATCCTGAATAAAAACATGTAACTAGGATGCACCCATACGCCCCACATGATAAATATAAATAAATGGCCAAAAGCTGAAGGGACGCCACGAGCAATTACTCCGCCGTGGTGAAGTCATAACATCAGTGCCTCTAATCTTATGGTTATGGTACCTCCATAACTAGGTGAAACTAGTCATGCATGTATATGGCTATAGGTAATCATATTTAAACATAAGCAATCAAACTCATACTTATACTACGGGAAAAAAGTTGGCTGCATACGGGGAATCCTAATAAGGAAAGAATGTCCATACTGAAAGGACGGGAATCCGTAACTTATGTCCAGTGAACGAGAACGATGAACTGCGAGAATCCTACTTCCGAAACACTAGTGCTACATAAATACGTACATGAAATAAGTATCTGTTTACTAAATACATAGCTGGTTTTATGTCATGTCTTAGCTTATTTTATATGTTCTTACTATGTTTTACTGTTTAAAGCCTTAAACTGTGTTAAATCTTATATTCTGTTCATTCTGATTAAGTATTTCTGATATATTTCATGTGTTATTATACTTACTGTGTAATAATAAGTAACTTTCCAAAAATAATAGGTTTCCTAAAATAGAAAGTTTCCAAAAATAGAAAGTTTTCAAAAATAGAAAGTTACCAAAAATAGAAAGTTTCCAAAAATAGAAAGGTTCCAAAAATATAAAGTTTCCAAAAATAGAAAGTTTCCAAAAATAGAAAGTTTCCAAAAATAGATTTACTGCTTAAAATAGATAAGTTTCTAAAAATAGAAAGTTTCCATAAATAGATTAGCTGCCTTAATTAAATAAGTTTCCATAAATAGATTAGCTGCCTTAAATAAATAAATTTCTAAAAATAGCTGGTTTCCATAAATAAATTAGCTGCCTTTTTTTTTTTTTTTTTTTTTTTTTTTTTTTTTTTTTAGAACGGCACCTCAATCTCACTGAAATTCGACCCCCGAGTTATACCATCCATAACGGGCAGGCCCCGGGACCCAAACCACTAGGGGAAAACCCCTAGAACTCACGACTTCGCACTAAGGAGGAAAATCATTGATTCTTGTCCTTTGCAAGACTTGAACCCATGACCAAACCCCCTCCCTAAGCTCCAGGAGGAGCCCAGGTGGCCAACTGCTCTAGAGCAGTTGGTTATTAGCTGCCTTATTTAATTAAGTTTCTAAAAATAGAAGGTTTCCATAATTAGAAATAAGCTGGTTAAATAAGCTAAGTAAATAAGCCTAAGTGTTTTCATGATTATTTTCTAAGTCATATGATATATTGTATAGTTTAATAATTATTTCACGTAATTTAATTAAACTATAGGTTATAATATTTAATTAAAGTATAACATGTTTTTAATTAAATATATTAAATACTTAGGTTAAAATATGTATTATTAAATATTAATAATATAACCTAAGTCATGTTAATTAATTAATTATATCCATGGTTTCTAAAATAATTAATTAATTATAAGTCTAAAATATAAATACTTAGGTTAAAATAATTTCGTGATTATTAATAATTAAATAACCTAAGTCATGTTATTAAATTAATTACATCTTTATTAATTTAATTTTTAACATAAGTTCATAACATAAAAAAAACTAACATAAACTATGAACCGGATCTAAGCTTAAAACATGAACCGGACATGAATCGACACCGTACCCCGAACCAAATCGGGCTACCCCTTGCTGCCGTGGGACCCACACGCACCAACCAAGACCATATGGTCTTGGTGGTGGTCGGCTAAGCAAACCGAAACCCCCTTGGGGTCGGTTGCAGCCTGCGGCTAAAACAAAACACCCCTTAAATCGACCCTTTGATTTAATTAATCATCAAAACATGTTAGATCTATAGTTAATTAATGTGTTTTTATAAAAACATCACATGTTCATAATTAATAAAAAGATTAAATTAAAAGAAAAGGTTTAAAAAGGTTTTACCGTATTCGTGGATCAAGAGAACGAAGAACAAACACGAACAACCAACAAATCTTCAAGATCCAAGATCAAAGAATCACCTTGTATGGTGATATATATGTGGCGGCACAAAGAACGAGGGAGAAAGGGTTTTTAGGTTTTTCTTAAAAATCTTCTGTAACTTAATTTGAGTAGTGAAAACTAAATATAACCCCCTTTTAGTAAAATTGACAATGGGCTTGGCCCATTGCCCTTATTTGGCCGCGGGTAGGGACCCCCATGGGGTTCCCGTACCTCTTTTCGTGTCTCGTTATTTAGTTACTCGTTTGTGTTTATTTATGTTCGTGTTTTAAATGTTCTCGTTACGTAAATACCATAATATAATATATTTAATTACGCTCGTAATAAATATATATACGTAATTAATAATAGCTCGTGTTTTAATCACGTTCGTGATTTCGTGATCGCATGTTCGTGATTAATTATTGCTAAATAATTATTACGTGATCGTGCATATAAAATACTTATCGTGTTCTAACACGTACGTAATACGTAAACTCCTAACACGTAATCGTAATCATGCTATATTAGGAAAGTTTTTAACTAGTACGTACGATCCTAAGGGTACTATGCATGGTAAAAGCATGCGGGTTTTACATTGGGTATATAAACCCTCTCCTTTGATGGAGAGGGTGGTGGTTTTCATAATTTACACATAATAATCTTTCATTTTCTCTCTCTAGAAGTGTGTGAACTCCATCATCTCTCTATCTCTTTCTCTCTCTAAAACATAAGCAAGATTTACATATCCAACAAATGGTATCAGAGCCATGGGATGATTGTATTGTTTATGTGTTTGTGTTCTTGATTCATACGCCTATTTTGATCCATTTTTACACGAACCAAATTCTTTTTGTGTTTTTTATGGTTTTTTCTTGATACAAATCTTCTACATAGTTGTGGTAGAGATTTGGTATATTTACTTTGGCTAAAAACACAAAAATTTTGGGTGTTTTGAACATTTTTTGGCATAAAATATCGAATTGGTTGAGTTTTGTCCGAGAAAAGTTGGATTTATTCCGATCAGTATCATCGGAAAAGGGTTTATAGTTATTCCGATCAGTGTCATCAGAAAAGGGTTTAAGGTTTCCGATCACATTCCGACGAAGGGATTCCGATTGCATTCCGATTTGAGTATCCCGATTTGGGTATTCCGATTTGGGACATTCCGACAAGGGTATTTCGATTAGGACATTCCGACAAGGGTATTCCGATTAGGGACATTTCGATCAAGGGTATTCCGATTAGGGACATTCCGATCAAGGGTATTTCGATAGGCTTATTCCGACAGTTTTCCGATCTTTATTCCGATCAACATTCCGATCAACATTCCGTGTGTAATTTTGTCTTGGAATTTTTGGTTTATCGATAACATAATTTAGGGGATTTCAACATTATTTCCCGGCTTTAACACACTACAACAAACACATTTACTTTCTCTCATTGTTCGATCAATATTTGTAAATCTTAACTTATCGAAATGGAGTACACATCTCTTATGGATAAGTCCATCCTCTCGGGTACGGATAATCGTCCACCAATGTTGGAGAAGTCTATGTATGAGGATTGGACTTCCCGAATGGAACTTTACATGTTGAACAAAGAGAATGGACATCTCATTTGGGCATCGGTCCTCAATGGACCATTAGATTATGGTACAGTGATGGAAGGTACGACTACTCGTCCTCGCACAACGGGTGAATTGACTGGAGATATGAAGATTCAAGACAAATGTGATAAGTATGCAAGAAACAACATTCTCCAAGCCATTCCTCTAGATGTCTACAAACTCGTCAGTAAACATAAAGTTGCCAAAGAGTTATGGGATAGAATTCGTGTTCTAATGCAAGGCACATCGTTAACTAAACAAGAACGAGAGTGTAAGCTTTATGATACTTTTGATAAGTTTGCCTATGTGCCAGGGGAGACTCTCAATGACTATTATCTGAGATTTACCCTATTGTTGAATGAGCTCAATATCTATGGCGTGGCAATTCCTACGTTTCAATTGAACACCAAGTATTTGAACACTGTTCCTTCATAATGGAAAAAGTACGTGACGAATGTTAAATTGGCTAAGGACTTGCATAACACCAATTTGGATCAACTTCAAGCTTTTCTTCAACAACACGAATGCCATGTGATCGAGGCTAGGTTTTCTAAACCTCAAGTTCATGATCCACTTTCCATGTATGCTTCTCAACAAAACATGGCTTATACTTATCAACAACCATCATACTTGCAGCAGCCACCACCACACACCTATCAGCAACCACAACAACCATCTTATCAACCACCAATGATGCCCCAACAAGCATTTCAACAAAGTGTTCATCAACAATCTTTTCCACAACAACCACCATATCAGACATCACCATCACAAGCCAACACTTCTCCAATGGGCTATACTCCTCAGCAAGGATATTTTCCAATAGAAGCACAACCAGCACAAGCTTTCTACTCTAATGAACTTCCACCAATCCAAGCACCGGTCTTTACTCCAAATGATACGCCAGCTAATGTTCTAAACCATCTCACTACCTACTTGTCAAAACTTGTCGCAACTAGAGGATTTCCACCAACAAACAATCAGCTCCGCACCTCTTCAAATCCTTGACAACAAGCTACTGTTCAAGATGGTCAAGTAAAAGTGCAACCCATTTAGGGAAGGCAAAATTCATATGGACCTCTTACAAGAACGATGAATGCTCGAGCTGTGAATTCTCAAGCTAATGGAAATGGAAGCCCCATTGGTCCTCAAAAGGTTCTGACTTGCTACAATTATCGAGGACAAGGTCATATGGCTAGGCAATGCACTCAGTCGAAAAGGAGAAGGGATGAAGTGTGGTTTCGTGAGAAAATGTATTTGGTTGATGCTCAGTCTAAGGGAAAGATTTTGGATTCAGAGGAGTTAGCATTTCTTGCATACCCAGGGGCAGCAGATACTAAAGGCATTGTAGTCGTTTCTACTTCTAATGCAGCTTATCAAGCAGATGATCTTAACGCATATGATTCGGATTGTGATGACATTCACTCTGCCCAAGCTGCTCTCGTTTCTAATCTATCTCACTACGGTTCTGATGTCGCCAGTGAGGTACCCACCACAACCAATCTTGGTAATGATGATAATCCACATCAAGTTGCGCATTAAAATGACAACCTCGAACAGCATTCAGGAACTAGTAACTCAAATGATGTGGTACCCAATCTTACACATTTGAGTGAACCTCACCCAAATGTAACGACGGGTATGGAATCTTATGCTCAACATGAGTTGGTCATGGTGCCTAAACATATTATTGATCAAATGCATATGGCTCTCAGACAATCCGTAGATACGAATTCCACCCTAACTGCTGAGCTTGCGTTGCATAAAGAAAAGGTCAAAACTTTTGAAATGGTCCCTTAAGCAGAGAAAATAACATGTTCTGAATTTGACCAATTTCGTTTTGAAAAGATTGAACACTTGAAAGAAATAGAATCATTAAAAGCTAATCTTTCCAATGAATTAAAAAGCAAAAAATTCGGTTGTCAATGATTTTCGGAAACATAAAATGGATTTCAAAACTCTCGAGTCTAAAAAGTTTGAATCAGAAATTAATGCTACCAAACTTCTTAAATTCAAGGAACATCAGCTTTTAAAACAATACGCTTCCACAGAAAAGTTGCATCTTTTAACTAAATCATTTAAAGAACTCGAACTTAAACATCTTTAATATTTACCACCTAATCCCGGTTATGCAAAACAAGCTCATGAATATATTCCCGGTCTTTATGATATGACTATACTTGGTAAATCGAAAGAAGCACCTTATGTTCTTAGTTCTAAGGAGACACAGTCACTTATGGAAGAAACTCATTCTAAAATGTCTTCAAAATTCCATACAATTGGGTATGATAAGCATAAAAAAGATGAACTTTCTAAAAAGACACATATTCGCTTACAAAAGGAATTAGCTGAACTAAAAGTTCTTTTGCCCCCAAGTTTGTCAAATGAAAACCCTCCTAGTAAGTCTCTACACTTGTTGAAACGAATTTAGCGAAGTTACTTGCACCGGTAAGTAAGGTGTTCGTTAACTTAAAAGCGGTACACCAACACTTAGCCGATTTTGATAAGGTCATTTTGGAACGTACGACGGCCGCGGCCTTAACGGAAGGTGAATGGAACTTTGAGCACACTAGAGCTGCGTTCCGAGACGAAATTGTTCCGTTTGTAAAGAATGTTAAAGCTTGTCTTAGTAATCTTGATCAAGATTTGCATTTCGAAATAGAAGAAGTTAAACGTGTTTTCAATGAAATGGATGATGCTTATGAAAATAGTTTACTTGAAATAGAACGGGTTTCTCGCCAAAATGATCAGCTTCTGAAACAAATGATGTCTCATAATATAGTTTTCGTCTATGTGAATAAAAGTGTTGATAATGATTCTATTGTGCATAATGTTCAATCTGTGGATAAGGTGGTAGATAGTACTTGTCACGAATTTGACGCTGAATTTTTAAAGCTTCAAGATTCATATACTTCGCTTTCAAAACGTTTTGATGAGATTCAAACACATTGTATTTCGCTTGAATGCAAGAAACAATTTATTCAAGAAATCTTTGAAACGTCATTCAAAGGTGTTAATATCGATGATGCAAAATTTGAAAAGAATTTTTGATTGAATATACAATCAAAACAGCGTCAACCAAGTGACAAAGTTGCTAAATCTTTGCCGATAGACATAGAGAAATCTAAGGAGTTTTACTGTGTGAACGTACTTGAGGCCGCTGAGAATTTTAAACTTGATCTAGATAATCGAGTCTCCAAGATTTTTTCCAAAACTGATAACTTAAAACAGAAAGATACACGACTCTTCGATTCAGTAAAGCCCGCATGTGCTAATACCACTGCACAGAATCAATCATTGATTGAACAATTGAATTTAAAGTCGGTGGAAATATCTGATTTGAGGGAACAAATTTGTGATAAAAATCTGGCCTTGCCTGAGTTAAAGTAAACACATCGTACTCTAAAAGGTAAGAATGTTGTAGATAACGTAGCCACTATCTCAGCATCGTCCTCTAGTGCAATCAAAAGGAACCTTATAGCCGTCACACCATTTAATAAGGGCCCTAGGACTAAACCATCTCAAACTTTGGTCACTAAAGATAAGGCGGCATCAAAACCAGCTTCTAATATTCCCGTGTTGCCTTCTACAGGAGTAAGCACCACTACTAAGGCTCAAAGATCTAAGCTTAAAAGAAACAAGAAGAATGATAGAATCTTGCCACCATCTTGTAGTCCAGTGAAGAAGAAAGTAGAAGCCCTTCCTAGGAATGATATTTCTGTTTTGAATAAAAAGAATCATGTAGCTAAACCTAAAGGCTCTGCGGTTGTGCATCGTTCTAAGCCTACTGTAAATTCTAATTTGAAATGTTGGAATTGCAATGAATGTATGTTTTCTAGTCGTCATGATTCTTTCCTTATTGACCATGTGAATGAGATGAATGCCCGGAAAATGGATTAGAATCGAAACCGAATGGGAAAGTGTTAACCCAAGTTGGTTGGTTGTGGCGTCCCACTGGTAGAACTTTCACTATAGTAGTAAATATGTGCCCTTTAACTAGGATCACTCCCACTAAAGCGAAGAAAGGGTTCCCTTTAACTAGGATTACCAAGGCTACCAAAACATAAGCGTGTCCTTTAACTAGGAAAACCGACACTACTGTAGGAACCAAGTGCCCTTTAAATAGGTCTACTCCCACTGTAGTGCCCGCGAATAATCCAAAACCTAAGAAAGTTGGAACATTAAAACCTGTTAGTGCTAAAACTCACATTAGAAAATGTAGGAAATCTAAGGGTCTCATAAATGCTAGCAATTCTGATAATCTTATATCTCTATCTGCTAACACTCCGGAACTAATAGTTTCCAATGCATTGTCTACTGTTGTTATTGAAAACAGGTGGTCCAAATTTTTCTTTGGTATTTGGACTCTGGTTGCTCCAAGCATATGACCGAAGATCGCTCTCAGCTCAGAAATTTCTTCAGCAAGTTTCTTGGTACGGTTAGATTTGGAAATGATCATATTGCAAAGATAATGGGTTACGGTGAATATCATATTGGGAATGTTATAATTTCAAGAGTGTATTACGTGGAAGGTCTCGGTACAACCTATTTACTATGGGACAATTTTGTAATGCAAACCTAGAATTTACTTTTCGAGAGCATACTCGCTTCATTCGTAATTTGGAAAGGGTTGATTTATTGAAAGGTACTCGAGGGAATAATTTGTAAACTTTGTCTCTACAAGACATGATGGCCGCTTCTCCCATATGTCTCCACTACAAAGCATCGAAGACTAAGTCATGGTTATGGCATCGGCGGTTATCTCATCTTAACTTTGTCGCTATTAATCATTTGGCGAAAAACGAACTTGTTCGTGGTCTTCCTAAACATTCATTTCACAAGGATCATTTGTGTTCCGCGTGTATAATGGGGAAAAGCAATAAGAAATCATACAAACCCTAGACTGAAGACACCAACAAAGAGAAACTTTATTTGTTGCATATGGATCTTTGTGGGCCAATGCATGTTGAAAATCATAGTGGTAAAAAGTACATCCTCGTCCTTGTCGATGATTACTCTCGGTTTACATGGGTGAATTTTCTTACAACAAAAAATGAGGCACCTAAATTCATCATCGGATTTCTCAAGATGATTCAAGTGCGTCTCAACACTACTGTCCGACGCATTCTTATAGATAATGGAACCGAATTTGTGAATCAAATCTTGCGTGATTATTATGAAGAAGTTGGCATATCTCATGAAACATCCGTTGCATGCACTCCACAACAAAACGGTGTCGTTGAAAGGCGAAATCGCACACTTATGGAAGCTGCTCGAACGATGTTAATTTACGCAAAGGCTCCATTGTTTTTATGAGCAGAAGCAGTATCTACAGCAGTGTACACCCAAAACCGGTCACTAATTCGTAAACGTCATGGTAAAACACCTTATGAGCTTCTCCATGGAAAAGAACCAGATTTATCATATCTTCATGTATTTGGTTCTCTTTGCTATCCAAATAATGATGGTGGTAATTTGGGAAAACTTCAACCAAAGGCTGATATTGGTATTTTCATTGGTTACGCACCCGCAAAGAAGGCATAACGAATCTACAACCGTAAGTCTCGTAAGATCCTCGAAACTATGAATGTTGATTTTGATGAGCTGACATCAATGGCTTCGGAGCAAACCAGCTCTGAACCCGCACTTCATGAAATGGGACCTAGTAACATTAGTACTGGTCTTGTCCCAAATAACCCTACTTCATCATCATTTACACCACCTTATAGGAATGAATGGGATACGTTGTTTCAACCGTTCTTTGATGAATTCTTTACTCCTCCAAGTATTGTTGCTCCAGAACCTGAGGAAATAGCTCCGGTAACCGAAATTGTCGCTCTGGCAACCGAAGCACAATATGATACGTCTGCACCTACAATTGGTCAAGATATACCATCAACTAGTAATTCTCAACCAACACCCGAATCAACTACCCATGTCATGCCTATTGATGATGAAGAGGATGATGATGATCACGATTTGGAATTCGCTAAAATGCGTGAACTTCCATTCTTTGGTGTACCTATTCCCAACTCTAATCAAGTCGGGTTGTCCACCTCAGAGGAAGCTCCTATTACAGTTTACTCCAATCCGGTATCCACACAAAGTCAGTTACAAGAAAATGCAATATTTTGTCATTTTGATGCTTTTCTCACTGAAGTTGAACCTAAGACATGGCAAGAAGCTTTTACTCAATCCTGTTGGATAGAAGCTATGCAAGAAGAACTTAATGAATTTATACGTCATAAAGTATGGGAACTTGTACCATGCCCGGATCAAGTGTAGTTACTCACTTTGAAATGGGTTTACAAGGTGAAACACGATGAGTTAGGCGGAATATTGAAGAACAAAGCTCGACTAGTAGCTCGTGGATACAAGGAATTATTAGACATCGACTTTATGGAATCTTTTGCACCTGTTTCCCGTTTGGAATCTATTAGAATATTCCTCACTTATGCAGCCCACATGAATATGATCATCTATAAGATTGATGTGAAGACGACATTTCTTAATGGTGAAATCAAGTAAGAGGTCTATGTTCAACAGCCGGATGGTTTTGTGAATCCTTATTATCCTAATCATGTGTGCAAGCTTAAGAAGGCTCTCTATGGGTTGAAGCAAGCTCCACGCGCATGGTATGATCTACTGTCACAATTCCTCATTACTCAAGGCTTTGCTAAAGGAAAGGTGGATCCCACGCTGTTAATTCAGAAACGAGGAAAAGATATGATTATGGTACAAATATATGTTGATGATATTATATTTGCAGCCTCGACCCAAACCTTATCCGATGAATTTGGGAACTCATGTCTTCCAAGTTTAAGATGTCAATGATGGGCAAGGTATCATTCTTCTTAGGTCTTCAGATATCTCAGAGTCCCAGAGGCATCTTTATCAATCAATCCAAGTATGCCCTTGAATCGCTAAAGAAGTATAAGATGGAATCCTGCGACCCCGTGGAGACTCCAATGGTGGAACGAACTAAGCTTGATGCAGATCCACATGGAGTTTCCGTTGATCCGACACTTTATCCTGGAATGATCGGTACTCTTTTGTATATCACAGCTAGTCGACCTGATCTTCAGTTTGCTATATGTATGTGTACTCGGTATCAAACTCGACCTACTGAGTTACACTTGGCCACTGTGAAACGGATCTTTCGATATCTTAAAGGAACCATTAATCGGGGACTTTGGTATTCGAAGGACTCTTCGATTGCACTCATGGCATATGCAGATGCGGATCACGCGGGTTGTCAAGATACAAGGCGTAGCACGAGTGGAACTTTGCAACTACTAGGAGATCGACTAATCAGTTGGGCATCGAAAAGGCAGAAAAGCGCTGCAATTTCAAGTACGGAAGCAGAATACATAGCTATGTCCGATTGCTGTGCTCAAATTCTATGGATGAGATCGCAATTAACCGACTATGGTTTATGTTTCAACAAAATTCCGATGTACTGCGACAACAAAAGTGCAATTGCCTTATGCTGCAACAATGTTCAATTCTCCCGGTCGAAGAATATTGACATTCGCTACCACTTTATCAAGGAGCAAGTGGAAAATGGAGTAATCGAGCTTTACTTTGTCCGATCTGAGTATCAATTGGCGGATATTTTCACGAAGGCTTTAGATCGCGCTTGAATGAAATTTTTGGCCGACAAGCTAGGAATGAGAACTTTCTCGCCTGAGACTCTAAAGGAACTGGCAGATGAGGCGAAAGAATAGTGGTGGTAAACTATTCTCCGTATCCTTGGTGATCATCTGTTTATATTGTTTATATTTTTATCCACAAAAGCAAAATACAAAAATATAAAACCATAAAAATTGAAAAATTCATAAAAATCCAAAAATATTTTTACTTTATTTTTCAAAGGCATGTCTTTTGGTACGATAATATTTACGGCCTTAGAAATGTTGATTAATATCGACACGGTGCCATAAATAGAGTTCGTACAAAAGTTGTATATATTTCATAAAACATGCCCAAATGGCTTGTAGTTATTTCTGACTGCAACCTGTTTTTCAAATTAAAGTCAAGTATTTCTTATGAAAGCTTTGGCTCGAAAACGGGAATTAATTTTCTCGGGCAAAGTTTAATTTAAAACATTGTAAGGGATCAAGTTTACTTTATAACTTGGTATAACAGAAATCAATGTACGCCTCAGTGCATTTATTTGTTAAAACAAGATAAGTCTTGTTCTTTTGAAGTTATCATCTCTACAACCATAGCTATCTACATTTAGTATCTACATACTCGACGATGTAACTACTCAAACAGCGACTACAGCTCTTTCAATAGAACACGGGTCAAAAATTGAGTGGGAGAAATTGTCAAGCATTCAGTATCTTCGATGTCGAACATGCCAAGCTCACAAGTTGGTGTCAAGAAAACAATACCAATCGTACATGTGGTGTCAAGAGATGACTTCAGACGTGACGAGGTGACCAACATTCTCAAACAAGAACCATTTGATCTTATCATATGATGTTCTCATCAATAAGGTCCAACCTTGTTAATTTTTTCTAATATGGTGAATATGTGATCATGTTACAAATCTATATCATATCTCATACATTTGGTATCATGAAGATAAAACGGACTTGTATTTTTCTTCCCAAAACCTTTGTTAAAACTTCATTAAATCAATTGATATTAAAAACATCGATTGGGTTAATATTTTTAATATGGGGGAGAAAATATGATTTAATATGGGAAATTATCAAAAATGGTTTGACTTAACGTGATGGCTCATCCCGACATATGCGAAATGTCTTCGAATATCGAGGCATATGTTAAGGGGGAGCAAAATGGATTTGCTATATCAAAATGGATTTTCATGGTGACATATAGTTACCCAAAACCCATTTATTTCACGACGATGAAGATTGTGGTGACATAAGGACGGTAGGATAGGTTAAGTCCTATGATTCTTCCAGAAGCGGAGGAATCTTCCTAAGGACATTCCATAGCTAGAAATAGTAGTCCTTAGGAAAGATGGAGAAAGATTGTGAACGTAGCTGATGGCCGACCAAGTACTTAAGTTAGCACTGGAACAATCACAACCAGGTGCTAGGTATAACGTATTGGTAAGCATTAAAGGGGTTGAAGAATGAAAAAGAATTGTAAAGATAAAGGGTGTAAAGAAAGAAGCCCTCCTTACAACCTTAGGCAGAAACCGGGTCAATACATATGCTATTGAGATCATTTTTAATGGTTCTTGATAATGAAGATAGACATCATGGACCCAGTGATGCAATGCACAACCCATCCCAGCTAACTCAAATATCTCTTAAAAGATATTTGTTTTAATCACACGGAGACAACACATTATCTATTGATTTATTCACTTCGAATAAATTGATATTGAAATGGTGGCACTCCTCTCCAGCCTCCGATCACTAAAATCCAAACTGCACGATCGAGTCTAAAGCCATTTGAGATCATCACTTATCTCATTAGGAAACACTTTTATATTTCCTTGCTTCTTCACACACTGTGAAAAGTAAGAAAGATCTTAAGAGTCCTACGCAAAATCTTCATGATCTTGCCTGAACATCCGAGTAATACGAAAGTATTTACAATGAAAAAGGAAATCCTTCTTGAGCGAATATCAAAAAGCTCATGGTAGGTGACTTGTGTAATTCTTTATGAATCAAACTTGTGATAACTGGAAAGCAACAGTGGTTTAATTCTTAGCTGAACTTAAACACGTTCCAGGCCTCTACGCAATATCTAAGTGATCTTGCCAGAACACTCAGAGTGATACCTTAGTGTTCATAGTGATGAGTGGAAATCCTTCTAGTGTTAACCTTAAATAGAACTTTGTAGGTAACTTGCAAGATTCAATATGAATCAAGCTCGTGACAACTGGAAATCAACGATGGTGTGAATCTTTAATGAATCAAACTTGTTCCAGGAATCAGATTTGACGGCTTCAATCATGCGGATACTTTTATCCAAATGATTCACTCTTTACGTTCGCAGTCAGCTTTGGACGGTCGAGTAAAGAGAACGGGTTTACCCACGAAATCTTGTCAAGGATATTTTTAATTAAATCTACCTGCCACAAGTACAATATTTTATATCGTCCAACGGTCTTCACCGACCGGAGGTAAAATGCAACCGAATTAGAGTGAAATGTTCAAAGCCATTTCGTTCGTGTCTACTTATGTTGCGGCATTTGAAGACGGTGACGTTGCGGAATCCGAGAAGAAGTCTGTAACACCCCCAAGTTGGTTAAATGCAACGGAATAGTAACTGGGGCGTTACTTGGGTGGATCGATAGCACATTGTATATATAGAGCAATGATCATAAAAGTCATTTAATACAAATTACATGAATCAGTTGTACACACTCAGTATCTTGTTTGTAAACCACATTTATTATTAAAAACTGAAGTAAATATCCTAGCCCAATGGTAGACATGATGCTCCTATAATGCTGGAATCCAATGCATGAACCTGCTTTATTTTCCTGAGAAAACATATAAAGTAAAATGTGGGGGTCAACACAAAGTTGGTGATTTCACAAGTTTAATTAAATAATAAGTTAATAATATGCCAAAACATCACAAGGATAGTAGAGCACTAAGCTACATACTATAGTAGTTCCTATTGCCCTGTAATAGAAGCTATACAAAATAAGTTGTTCGGTACGCCCATTTGGATCTGTCCCGATGTTGTTCCCTCAGTCTGACACTGATGTAAACCTGTTGCTTGGCCTAAGCGTTTCGTGATAGCAAGTCACGCAGGCCGGGTGTTGTCAACACCCAAATAGATCTATTCACACATTTCGCGCTACACTATTAACTATTACAGTCCACGGGTATGGGCAAACAATAGGCAATAAGGTGTTGTTATTGTTGTCAGTGCATGTTTTGCATATTATATAAATATAGTGTTTGTATGTTTTATCCCCCAGATATAAAACAGTAAAGATGGGTCCATGAACTCACCTAAGTGGTAATGATATGGTGAAGATGATGTTACTGAACAAACTGACACAATATGATCACGAACCGGAGTAATTACCTAAGTGTTTTAAGTGCCTTAGACAATGCATAAATTAACAATGCATGATGGATGTAAGATTTTAAATAATGCATGATCACAACTTAATATGTTATAACAATTGGATAAATGTTTATACTTATAAAGGGTTGTGATAAACGTATATTTTTAGTGTGTAAAAATATATGTTGACTTAGTAAACGGGAATAAATTAAATAAATGGATTTTAATTAAATAAACTATAAGGCGATATTATATTATTTTCTTAAGTCTCAAAAACATAATTAACGGGTTTCGTCAGTTTATAAAGTCTCGTAAATAAACTTAGTGATTTATTTAATTATTCCAATAACTAAGTTTAATAAAATATTTTATTAATACTTTTAATTAAATTGAAATTACTAGTAAACCCTTGTAAGTGTTACAAATTACAAAAATAACCTTTAAGGTTTCGTTCGTTAAGTATATTACGCCGTTAGTCCTTGTTAGTCAGTTTTATTTATAAAAACGCCCCTAGGGCTTGTAAAACTTTAGGGAAATGACAAAACACCCCCCATATGTCACGGAAATAATATAATAAGGGTTAGGGTTTGCTTCAAGTTTGCAAAATGACCCAATTAGTCCTTTAAGTTTCGGAAATGTTATATAGTGTTTCTAGGGTTTGGGTTAAGTTTCAAAAGTGGCAGGAATAGCCCTTTAAGTTTTGGATATTAATTAAAAGGGATTAGGGCTTGTAAAACTTTGCCCAAATGGCAGAAATAGCCCCTTGGGGTCTCGGAATATTTAATAAGGTAGCTAGGGCTCATTTTAAGTTTCAATATTAGCAACAATGGCCTTTGTGGTTTCCTTTGGTTCACGGTTTGATAATGAACGCACCCTATAGTTTGTGAATTGACACATTTTACCCTTGTACTTTATAAAGTCACGAAATGATTATATAAGTTTTATAAATTTGTGAATTTGGTCCCAACTTTCACCATTTGTTAACTGGGGCCCAAAAAGTCTCCCAAGTTTAGTAAATGGGCTTGGCTAGCCCATTGTAGGTCTCGACTTATTTGCTATGGGCCTATTGGGCTTATGTAATTTTACAAGTAAATTACCAAGTGGGCTAATATCTTCATTTTCTTTATTAGGCTTATGTTAATCTCATGGGCTTATTTGTAACCGACTTATTTAGCTTATATGAGGGCATATAGAATCTTGGCTTATTTTAACATTTCAAGGGCTTAAAGAAGCTAGCTTAATTATTCCTAAGGTTCGGCTCATATAGCTTTTTAGGGTCTACATGCTTAGCTTATATAGGATTTCAAGTTTCGGCTTATATATGTTTTTAGGGCTTATATGACGTGGCTTATATAATTATGGTTCTCGGCTTATATTAAGTTTTAGGAGTCCTTTAACATGGCTTATACCAACTCATGTGTCTCGGCTTATATTTATTTAATGGGCTTAAACATCCAACTTAAAATGCAACTAAGCTTATATGAATTATGGGCTTATATTAGCTTCAATGTTTCGACTTATATTACTTTCTCATAAACTCTTATGGCAAGTGATTATACTAGGGATTAATTAGGTTCCATGAGCTTATATGTACACGTGTTCAATGTTTTAGGGCAAGAACACCAATAAACTTCATATAAGTCGTGGGCTTGTATGTCGTTTTAGGGTTTGTTCATGAGGCTTTTACGTGTGCATGCATCTTAAACTCTATTTCCATAACATGTATATGCATAAAACATGAAATAAGTAAGAAAAGCTTAAAGGAGTTTACACTTACTTGTTTTCAAGGAAAATGGGATGGTGACAATGGTTTAATGATTCTAGACGACGGGTTCTTCTTGAAGGGGTCTTGGATTCGTCTTAAATGCCAAGTATCTTGGATGAGGAGCTCTAAATGCTTGAGAGGACTAAGAACTAGTAGAAGTAAATGCTTGGGATATCTAGGTGTTTTGTTTGAGTGTGATAACCGAATGGGGTAAGAGAGGAGTGAATGAGGCTTTCTAAATATCTTGGTGTATGCACTTGTGTTGTGGCTTGGGGGTATGCCACGGCAAGAAAGAGAATAACA
The DNA here is from genome assembly GCA_025667525.1 of Glebionis coronaria. NCBI lineage: Eukaryota > Viridiplantae > Streptophyta > Magnoliopsida > Asterales > Asteraceae > Glebionis > Glebionis coronaria. The sequence goes on along the minus strand of JANFOE010001609.1, from coordinate 356,033 downwards.
AGATATGGGGATTTTTGAGAGTGTACCACTGTAGTACATGACTTAAATTCTAGCAAGAGTACATGGGTCCTTGTTTTGTTAAAAACCCGTCACATGTATGTCTCCTAAGGAGACAAAAGAGATGTGCATAGTGTCTAACTTAAATGTAGGAGTTGTACAAGGACTTAGGTGTATGGTGATGGCTTATCACACGTCTAAGGGTGCAAGGAGAGGGCTAGGTGTCTTGGACTTGTGGTATGTGCATAGTAATGTTAGTACATGTCTTAATTGCCCACAATTGTACATAGACACATAGTTTAGGTTGATACCGGCGGTTTTGCTAGTCAAGGGAAAGGAAAAATGTGTCTAGTATAGTATAAGACGTAAATGAAATATGTTGTACAAGACCAAAAGTCAAAAGTGTAAATGGTAAGGTTTTTGGTATACAAATGTTGTGTGTAGGTATATATTTTCGGCTATTATTTAGTCTATGGGGTTTTTATGTTAAATTTTGTGTCTAGGTAATGTCACTAGGAGTATAGGTGTTATATTGGGTGAATATGTATAAGTCTAGGTTAGTTTTGGGTTAAGTTTGGGACCCTTGGTGAAAGTATTGTCGTTTTTATATGAGAACAAATTTAACTACATCGAAAGTATGTCAACTTAGTTTAAAAAGGTAAAAATGGTCAAAGGTATTGTTTAAGTATAAAATAATTGGTGTCGTAGCGTAAAGTTAATTATAGTGTAAGGAAAAATATATATTCATTAGTATATTTAAAGCTTTAGAATTTATACTTAAATAATTGTTTATTAATTGTGATCATGAGTTTGAATGTATGAACAAATGGGATGAATGCTTATGAGTGTATGTTCATGTGACTTAAATGTTCAGAAAGGAGTGACGAGTTAAAGTCCTTCAAGTTTATAAAATGTAGTCATCCAAGTGTGACTGTTCTGGTACTTAAGTGATGAGAATCATAATGCATGCTATGAGATTTAAATGTCCTCATGTTTTGGGTGATTAAAAATAATGTATGTTGTGTATGATGCATATGCTTGCTCAAGAGATCTCATGCAAAGGTGGCTCTATTTATTCAGATAACATAAAGTGCGTATAGAATGATGACTTAGTCAAAACCTGAATTTACAGGTTTTTACAGCATTAACCCGTTATTTTAGCTTTGTCCTCAAAGCTTAAGATGACGTCACTGCTTAGGTGAACATGTGTAGGTACTTAGCTCTAAATGAGTCCTCACGTTCCCACGTGAACTCTAGACCTTTCCTAGAGTTCCATCGTATCTTAACTAACGGGATTTGGCTTCGCTTTAGTTTCTTGACTACTCTCTCCATGACTTCCACCGGTTCTTCTATGAATTGGAGTTTGTCATCGAATTGGACTCCCTCCAATGGCATGGCTAGCTGCTCATCCGCGTAGCACTTCTTCAAGTTTGAGACATGGAAAGTAGAGTGTACCTGGATCAGTTGCTGGGACAACTCTAGACGATAGGCGACTTCACCTATTCTTGCAATCACCTTGAAGGGTCCCACATAACGTGGGTTTAGTTTCCCACGTTTCCCAAATCGAACGACGCCCTTCCAAGGTGATACTTTCAGCATAACACGGTCACCTACCTCAAACTCCATAGGCTTCCGTTTCATGTCTGCATATCTCTTCTGTCTATCTTGGGCAGCCTGAATTCGCTGCCTAATGAGGGTGATGTTCTCTGTCGTCTCTTGTATTAGTTCGGGTCCAGGCAGTTGAAATTCCCCCACCTCTGCCCAGCACACTGGTGATCTACACTTGCGACCATACAGGGCCTCAAATGGTGCTGCTTTAATACTGGCATGGTAGCTGTTGTTGTATGAGAATTCAACTAATGGTGTATGCTCGACCCATCCTTTTCCAATGTCGATCATACATGCTCTTAGCATGTTTTCTAAGGTTTGGATTGTTCGTTCACTCTGACCGTCAGTCTGCGGGTGGTATGCGGTGCTCCTGTAGTTTTTTCCTAAAATTCGTTGGAAGGATCTCCAAAAGTTTGACGTGAATCTACCATCTCGATCACAAATGATTGAGACCGGTATGTCGTGTCTAGTGACTATTTCTTTTAGGTACAACTTAGCTAACTTGTTTAGTGAGTCATTCTCTCTGATGGGCAGGAAATGAGAAGATTTCGTGAGTCGGTCGACGATTACCCAGATTGTATTGTAACCGTGAGATGAGGTAGGGAGCTTGGTAATGAAGTCCATGGTGATGTTGTCCCATTTCCATTTAGGTATTTCGGGTTAGACTAACAAACCAGATGGCCTCTGATGTTCTTTCTTTACTCTTGCACAAGTCAGACATTTCTTCACGTATGTGGCAATGTCTGCTTTCATGTTTGGCCACCAATATAACTTCTTCGCGTCCTGATACATCTTTTCAGATCCGGGATGTATTGAGTACTTGGACTTATGAGATTCGTGCATGATCACGTTTATCAAGTCTCCGTAGCACGGTAACCAACTTCTTCCGTGTAAACATAACGTTACATCTGCTCTAGCTTCCAGTTTCTCCTTGCTTAGGTCAGTCCTAAGCATCCCTCCTATGTCTTCCCTTCCGATGTTTTCAGGTTTCTGTGCTTGGAATTGAGCCTCTAGTATTTGCTTGGGTAGTTCCAAGCTAATGGTCATGACTAGGGCTCGAACTCTCGTGGGAGGATCAGTTCCCTTTCGACTTAGAGCATCCGCAACTACGTTGGCTTTTTCTGGGTGGTATTTGATGTCGCAGTCGTAGTCACTGAGCAATTCTATCCAACGACGTTGACTCATGTTTAGCTCCTTCTTGTCTAGGATATATTGCAAGCTCTTGTGGTGGGTATGCACTGTGCACTTCGTTCCATACAGGTAGTGTCTCCAAATTTTTAAAGCAAAAACTACAGATCCAAGCTCTAGATCATGGGTAGAGTAATTTTTCTCGTGTTTCTTCAATTGCCTTGAAGCATACGCAATCACCTTCTGTCTCTACATCAAGACAGCTCCTAAGCCTTTGTGTGAGGCGTCACAGTAGACGACGAAGTCTTCGTTGCCTTCTAGTAAAGCTAAAATGAGTGCACTACACAATTTTGCTTAATGGTTTGGAATGCGGCCTCTTCTTTTTCTCCCCAATCGAATTTTATTCATTTTTGGGTAAGCTTTGTCACAGATTTAGCTATCTTAGAAAATACCTCTATCAATCTCTGGTAGTAACCGGCAAGGCCTAAAAATTGGCGAATCTCCTTTGGTGAAGGGGGTGATGCCCAATCCTTCACGGATTCGACCTTTGCGGGATCTACTTGAATTCCCTTGTCATCGATCACATGACCGAGGAAGTGAACTTTAGGAATCCAAAAGTCGCACTTCGAGAATTTTTCGTACAACTTCTCTTCCTTAAGTACTTTTAGTACTTGAGCAAGATGTTCTCCGTGATCTTGCTAGTTCTTGGAATAGATGAGTATGTCATCGATAAACACAATCACGAACTTATCTAGATAGGGTCTACACAATTGGTTCATGAGGTCCATGAATATAGCTGGAGCGTTAGTCAGGCCAAATGGCATGACTTGAAATTCATAATGACCGTGACGAGTTCTGAAAGCTGTTTTCGGTATGTCCTCTTCTCTGACCCTCAACTGGTGATACCCCGATCGTAGGTCGATCTTGGAGTATACACTTAGTCCTTGTAATTGATCAAATAAGTCGTCGATTCGTGGTAGTGGGTAACAATTTTTCACATTTAGCTTATTCAGTTCTCTGTAAACGATACATGATGACGTATAGTCCCCAACCGGGTCATGAGCCCGGCCTACGGGTACTACCCGTATCCGGTCCATCACAGATGAGTGGATAAATGTCATTCATGCTTATGGGCTTGAATGAACAGTAACCGCACATGTGTGCGGCCCACGCCCCGGTGCGACCGACATAAGATTAGACAGAATCATATTCTGTCTGGAATATCTTTATCCCAATAAGAGAGGATATTCATTACCAAGATTAGAAGATAACAATCATTCTAAATTCTGGTGATTATCTCTTCCTTGGGGCCGAAGCATCAGTGGAAGCCCACTAGGGTTTCACTGCCTATAAAAGGAACCCCCAAGGGTTCCACAAAGGTATTACGACTTGTACTCTAAACTCACATAAACCTTAAATCGATTACTTACTCTCACGCCGGAGTCTAATCATGGGAAACATTCCCACGGTATGCCTAACGCGTGTTGTTTAGTGTGCAGGATCCCAACAAAACGATTCACTTGGTGCAGGAGCCGGAGCCCAGCCAACCCGAATTAAGCCTAATTCGGGTCTAGCAAGGATCAACCAACTTTTGCATCAACAAGTTGGCGCCATCCGTGGGACCCATAACACTAAGCTAGAACAAAACCTCATCTCGAATTTCCAATGACGAAGGGGCATCCGCAAGCTAACCCCAGGAACGTGAATCCCGGGAACCGGAAGTCCCAAGGGGAAGGGATTCTCATCCCCAACCAATCCCCTAGCCGCCTCGCAGGTGGGCCAGGTAACCGTAGCGGTTTTCAGCCCGTGGGGGTGACAAGCACGATCTCGATGACACCCCCGCCTACTTCAACCATGGACAACCCTTATCCGGGGAGTGCGCCAAACCCTCCTAACAAAGAACCGCGCAGACCCTCGACAGAGGAAGAAGTGGAAGCCCTACCACTCAGTGAGGTGGATCTTACTCGAGTTCTCACGCAGAACTTCGAAAGGATCGTCCCGGGGATCGCTTCAAGGTTGAATCTGGGGAGGAACCTCCAAGCCAGACTCAACTTTGGTGACACCGGACCAACCACCTCCTCCCAAAATCAGAGGAAAAGGAGAGCTCGGCCTCAGGAGTAGGGTACCTTTGAGGAAACCCCTCAACCTCGGAATGTGTTTGAGCGCATAGGAGACCGCCTTATACAGGAATTAACGCAGTCTCGAGAAGGATAAAGGTCGGATGGCTCACCCGAGCGACCAGATCGAGAGCTGGCCAGAACCACACGTCGCCCGAGTGTGTGGGACAGGATGAATACTGGGAAAAAGGCTCCTGGTTCATTCCAAAAAAGTGGTCCTTATGCAAAGGATGGGGCACCACCGCCGTCCCCGGACCCGTCCGGAGAGGACTCAGATGACCATCCGCCTAAGCGTCGCCGACCTAGGCGCACCCCTCCACCACCACCAAACAATGACGGGTATTATGGTGGTCCTTACTATCGAGATACGGAAGTAGAGGATCTTTCGCGTCCATGGTGTGAACCATGGGACGACCCTAGACTTACCCGGCCATGGGCGGATCCCAGGGAAGACCCGTTCACCCTCCGCATAAGGAACTATTCTGAGGACACCAAGCGTCGCATGCCGGTGTGTATCAAGACTTATGATGGGTTCGGTGATCCGGTGGATCACCTTAAAATATTTGATACACAGGCTAAAATTGAGCGATGGCCCATGCCTATATGGTGCCAAATGTTCAATTCGACCTTGATCGGAAATGCCCGCGACTGGTTTGAGGCACTCCCTCCACGGAGCATTGATAGTTTCACGGAACTACGCACTGCCTTTGAAAACAATTATACTCAAAGGAAGAAGTACAATAGGGATCCGGTCTCATTGGCAACTGTCAAGCAAAGGCCAGGAGAGTCCACAGAAGCTTTCACTGAACGCTTCAATGATGAGTGCACGCGCACGAGAACCATGCCGGAGCTCCTGAAGATCTCTGACTACATGCACGCCATAACAGACAGAGAATTGATCAGGCGCCTCAATGACAAGCGTCCAGAGAGATATGATGACCTCATGGAAAGGGTCAGAAATTTCATAGAAGGAGAAACAGCTGTCGCCGTGGCCTACCCATCACGAGGAAATGGGTACCGGTCAAATGATCAGTCCCGGAGGCAGTCGGGCGGTCAAGGTAATCAGAACAATAACAAGGGCTCAGACTATAAGAGTCAAAGCAAAGGAGGACGGTCGGACGATAAGTTCACCCCCTTAAAGATGTCCCACCGGGAGATCTTGCTGACAGAAGGGGCGAACTTTCCGAGGCCTCCCCCAATGACCACCCCCCGGAACGTCGGCAAGGAAATCGCTTCTACGAGTTCCATAATGACAAAGGCCACGCCACGGAGGAGTGTATCCAGCTCAAGAAGCATATTGAGTCGCTGATCAAATCAGGCAAACTCAAGCACCTAGTTAAGGATTGGAAGGATGGAAAAGACAACAACAAGAAGTATGATAAGAAGGATCCCCAAAAGGACAAACCTTCGACCATATACATGATCCAATCCAGACAGCGCCGCACGAGGCAGAAAGTTGGCCAAAAATTTTCACGCGTCAGGGAAATCTCATTCCCTCCCATCACAGCAAGCGATGTGATTGATGCGCCTCTCACTATTGAGATAAGCATTGGAACACACAACATTCGTCGCATGTATGTGGATGGAGGATCGTCAACAGAGGTACTATATGAACACTGTTTTGTGCAGTTATGCCCAGAAATAAGAAGTCAATTAGTACCGGCCACGTCGCCGCTTACTGGCTTTAGTGGAGACACTATCTGGCCGATAGGGCAATTGCGTTTGCTTGTAACCATTGGGAATGAGGAACATTCCACTACGGCGTGGATGAACTTCATGGTGATACGCTCACACTCTCTGTATAATGGGATCATAGGCAGACTAGGCATTTTGGCTATCCGGGCAGTACCCTCTACGGCACACAGAATGATCAAATTCCCCGTTGAGGGGGGAATCGTTACTATTTACAACACAGTCGTACCAACATCCGAGTGTCACACCGTGACAACACCGGCTCCACCTGTCCCACCCAAGGATGGATCACCATCTCCCAACTGGAAGGTAGCAATTCACCCTGACTATCCGGAACAGGAGGTATCCATAGGAGGGGCGCTCTCGGATAGCGGCAAAAGGGCCATGTGCTCTCTTTTGAGTGCAAACCTAGATATATTTGCATGGGAGCCAAAGCATATGACAGGCGTGCCACGTGCGATAGCAGAGCATAAGCTCCAGATCCGCCAAGGGTACCAACCCGTTAAGCAAAAGAAGCGCGGCCAGGCGCCCGAGCGCAGCCAAGTGATATTGGAGGAAGTACGGAAACTAGTGGATGCAGGCATCATGCGCGAGGTATACTACCACAAGTGGTTATCCAATCCGGTCATGGTCAAGAAACATGACGGAAGTTGGCGCATGTGCGTGGATTTCATGGATCTAAACAAGGCCTGCCCACAGGACTGTTACCCGTTACCGGAAATCGACTGGAAGGTGGAGTCCTTGTGTAGATATCCTTTCAAATGCTTCTTGGACGCATATAAAGGGTACCACCAAATCCAGATGGCGGAGGAGGATGAAGAAAAAACAGCGTTCCATACGAGCCAGGGCGTATATTGCTATACGAAAATGCCATTTGGACTGAAGAACGCCGGCGCTACATATCAGCGGTTGGTGGACAAAGCTTTTGAATCACAAATAGGACGCAACCTGGAAGTCTATGTTGATGACTTGGTGATAAAAAGTCACACGGAGGAGGCACTTCTCCGGGATGTCCAAGAGACATTCGACACGCTGAGAAGGATTAACATGAAGTTAAATCCAAAGAAATGTACGTTTGGAGCAACTGAGGGAATGTTCCTTAGATATTTGATTGATCCAAATGGCATCAAACCTTGCCCAGAGAAGACGGACGCAATGATACAACTGCCGTCCCCTCAGACACGGAAGGAGGTGCAGTCCCTGAATGGGAAGTTAGCCGGGCTGAATAGATTCCTATCTAAATCCGCAGAGAAGTCATTACCCCTATTTAAGACACTCAAGAAGTGTATTAGAAAGGGAGACTTCCGCTGGACGAAGGAAGCCGAGGAAGCCTTCGGCCAACTCAAGCAGCATCTCGCATCTCTCCCTATGCTAGTAGCTCCCCGGCCAAAGGAGGAACTCATTATGTATCTCTCAGCTACTCATGGCGCAATAAGCGCGGTACTTATGATGGATAGAGATACAGTACAAACTCCGGTCTACTTTATAAGTAGAACACTACAAGGGCCGGAGTTAAATTATTCCTCCATGGAAAAATTGGTGTTAGCACTAGTGTTTGCTACAAAGCGGTTGCGCCGGTACTTTCAGGTGCACCCAATTGTGGTCATTACGGATCAGCCAATCAAGCAGGTTATTTCTAGACCGGACGTAGCAGGGAGGCTACAGAAATGGAGCATCCTATTGGGGGGCATAATATATCTTACAGACCAAGGACGGCTGTTAAAGGCCAGATCTTGGCAGATTTCCTGATCGAGAAGCCGGATGAGGAAGGACCAATCATTAAGCAAGACGAGATCCCAACGGAACCTTGGGTTCTATTCACTGACGGATCCTCGTGTACGGACGGGTCCGGAGCAGGTCTCATCCTCACAACCCCAGAAGGAATGGAATTCACGTACGCCCTCCGTTTTGAGTTCACGGCCACTAACAACGATGCGGAATATGAAGCATTAATTGCGGGTTTAAAAATCGACGCTAGAATGGGAGTCCGCAACCTTGAGGCCTACGTGGACTCACGGCTTGTCGCGAACCATATTCTAGGTGGGTATGTGGCTAAGGAGGACAACATGGTCAGGTACTTGGAAAAAGTCAAGACGCTAATCGCAACTTTTAGTAAGTTTTCCATCAAGCAGGTGCCAAGGGGCGAGAACAAGAAAGCGGACGCTCTTAGCAAGATCGCATCCACAAGCTTCGTTCACTTGTCTAAACAAGTTTTGGTGGAAATACGCAAGGAGAAATCTATAACTGAAGGGGAGGTTGCCGCTATAGTTGAAGAGGAGGGACCTACGTGGATGACCCCAATCATCAACTATTTGACTAATGAGACCCTTCCAGACGAGGAAAAAGCAGCAAGGCGCATTAAAAGGAAGTCGCAACATTTTGAACTTCGAGAAGGCATCCTTTACAAGCGCTCTTTCTTGCAGCCGTGGCTGCGGTGTGTTGGACCACGCCAGGCAGCTTACGTAATCAGTGACATACACGAAGGGTTGTGCGGCATGCATGCAGGCCCATGATCCGTGGTAGCTAGAGCCTTACGAACAGGTTATTATTGGCCTACCATGCACAGAGACGCGCGCGACATGATTCGCAAGTGCAATGATTGCCAAGTGCATAGGCCAGTACCGCGGCACCCGCAGCAGGAGCTTACACCTATCACGTCCCCATGGCCATTTTATAAGTGGGGAATTGACATTGCAGGACCATTTCCTGTAGCTGTGGGGGGGTTAAATTCTTGATTGTTGCAATGGACTACTTAACACGATGGATAGAAGCCAAGGCAGTCAAGTCTATCACAGGCAAGCAGGTCAAGAAGTTTGTGTGGGAACACATTGTGTGCCGTTTTTGTCTACCAAGAGAAATCATCTCAGACAACGGCAAGCAGTTCACGGACAACCCATTCAAAGATTGGTGTGCATCATTGAACATCAAATGGCGCTTCGCATCTGTTAAGCATCCACAAACAAACGGCCTTGTCGAACGAGCAAATAGAAGCTTGGGGAATGGCATCAAGGCGCGTCTGGATGAACGAAGTGGCAAATGGGTCGATGAGTTATCACATGTGCTATGGGTGCATAGAACTATGATCAAAACAGCCAACGGGGATACTCCATTTGCATTGGCCTACGGAACTGAAGCTGTTATTCCAGCAGAAATAGGAATGCCTACCATCCGCACAGCGGAGGTTAATGTCGTCACGAACGATGAACAGTTGCGAATCAACCTGGATCTGCTGGAAGAAAAGAGGGAAATAGCAGCCATCAATGAGGCTAAGTCCAAGGCTAAGATGAAGGCTTATTATGACGCCAAGGTCAAGGGTGTTTCTTTTCAACCGGGAGACTATGTCTATCGTGCTAACGAAGAAAGTCGAGCGGAGAATACAGGAAAGCTGGGCCCTAAGTGAGAAGGACCGTATGAAGTCACTGAAGCCTTAGGACAAGGCGCGTACAGGTTACGTGATATGGATGGGCTCGACCTAGAACGCACATGGAATATTTCCAATCTCAAAAGGTGATATCTTTGAAAGCTACGGCTTCTGCATGGGTACTTCGCTATGTGCGGTCTTAAAAGTGCTATCTTTGAAGAACCATGCGGGTTCATCTGTTTTGTTTGGTCTTATGTTTGTTTAGATTCCTTTCTTGTTTCTTAGGACTTGTCATTATTGTTCAAACAAAATGTAAACGTTCTAAATAAAATGCCGTGGTGCCTAGCTAGCTCCACGGCCTGTTTCGTGCAAATCATTTTTTAGATTTTTGTTAAGTCGTATGAATTTTTTTACTTGTGTTATAATATGCCATGTTTTATTCATATGCATTCTTTCAAATTACCGTACATGTACTATACGCCTCCAGGCGGGGTAAGAGGATTAAGTGAACCTACTAATTCAACTTGCCGCGTAAGAGGGATGCAACCCCAGCCGCACGGATCATGTACCCTTACTAAACGCCTTACTCACAAGATGCTGTGATAAGTTTTTTGTGCAGCGTATCCACATGGTACTCTGCATAGTAAAGACGCACGTCGCATGTCTAGTAAATTATAGACTTGTATGTATTTTCCCTTTTTATGTGTAAGACGTGATACATCATGCGGCATTGAAATACAATAAAATACACAAGTTTCAAAATTAACAATAAACAAAATGGCCGTGGTCGTCACGGACTTCTAAATAAAAAGAAAAGTTATTACAAATATGTCTTAGCCGTGTACATACACGGACGAATATAATCACAAGTGTTTACAACAGATAAGTTACAAGGGGGGTAGGAATTCCCCTAGATCCTTCTTCCCTTCCTCAATTAAAGCACGAAGGGCCTCCCCACGAGCATCTTTCCCGTCCCGGACTTTGACTGCGAGAGCATCTAGAGCTTCTCCAAGCGGCTTCTCGCCTGACCTGGCTTTGGATGCGGAATTGTAAGTAGCCAACATCAAGGGAATAGGATCAGCACTCAGCCGGGACATTATTGTTTCATTTGGGGCATCTTTCATTTCCTCAAGCTCGTCCAGGAGGGGGTGTCGTAGTTCTGCCAAGGCATCCATGGACGCAATCATCTTACCCGCTGCGGAGGGGTTGTGATACGGATGCTGTGTGATATCTTCATTTTTTGCGATCATCTCCGCAGCTTTGACCAGGCCTTCATGCCTACCACGGTCGATCCCATCGGATACGACCCCAGCAAATGCCTGCAGTAGGTGTGGAGCGTTCAGAGCCCCACTTACGGCAAGCCGCAGTCCCTGCCCGATAACCCACCTACGACCGGCTGTAGCGGTTAGTAGAGGGGGGCATACTCTCTCCGCGCAGCTTACAACCACCTTGCTTAACTCTTCATCAGCTAAGGCAACTTGATTTTCAAGATTGGTTTGGGCCTACGTCAATTCTTCCTTCAGTGTGTCACGCTCCTGGGCAATGCTGAATGATTGCACGGTCACCGCCTTAGTAGCAGCCTCAGCCGCAGACACCTGCGTATGAAAATTGGAGTTATTACAAGGATATATACTTTTTGGGCTACATGCATACAAAAAGTAGGAGTGTATGTACAACATTTCTGAAAGTTTACATTCTCATTTGATGCGGCTACGAGGGCCTCTAACTCAGCAATACGCTTCTCTCTGGCATCGGCGTGATGCGCCTGCTCCTTCACCGTCGCCTTGGCGGTCAATAATGCCGCCTGCAAGGATGCGATGGTCTTCTCGTTTTTCACGACCATCGCCTCACGGCGGGCTATCCTCTTGTCAGCACGGCTCACATTAGTGAGGGCCTGGATCAGACGGCGTCTTAACGCGGCACCCACCGTCACCTGATGTGCGGATGATACGTCAAACTGCTCAATCAGGGCCTCATGATCTAGTTCATCTAAATCCTGTGCGAGGGCAGGCGGGGTGATGTGTTCGATAAATTCTGAACACTCGGATTCAGCCTCCAGCCGTGTCAAGCTTGATAAGATCCATGCTAAGCGCAAGCTCTCTTCTGGCCCCTCGGGGCGCGGTTCCTTGGCACGTGTGGTAGCAGGTGATGGGGGCTTGTTGGTTGGCGCGGGGGATGGATTTCTCCCCACTTCTTCTCCTTGCGTTGCGGCTGCCGGATTCACCCTATTGTTTAAAAAATTAGTCTATATATATCAAACAAAGATATGAATCATAATCACGAGGGGTACTTACGAGGTGCCAATGTCAGGGTCTGGGCCGGTAGGAGCTACGGCGCTCACAGGGGCGACTCGCAGAACTGGCCCTTCCATGGTCGGGGTAGGATCGGCTTGGGCAGTCGTGGTGCTGCTTCCTTCTTGGTATTGTGGATGGTCTTTCCGCAGCTTCTTGGGAGGAGCATTTGCAACTCCGGCATCCTCCCCAATTTTCTTCGCCGCCCGCCTGGTTGTTTTTCTCTTTCTGGAGGTAAGTGGGGTGGGTCCGGAAGCTTGCGTGGTGTCTTCATTGGGATCACGCTCTTCCTCCTGATTGATGGTGCCTCCCTCTAGCAATGGGTCGTCGCCGTCTTCATTATGGAAATCCAATGGGGATTTCTCAATGACAGGCTCTTCTTCGTCCGACCTAGGCTCGGATGTCTCCTCCAGTGGTATTATACGGTCAGCAAGAGCTTCTAGCAAGGGGCGCTCATTTGGCTTCAATGGCCGGAATCCTTCCGCCACCCTCATGGGGTCGCCCTGGCGGATTAGTCCGTGAAGGTTCATCTCTGCAAAACAATTTTAGAAGTATATGAATTAATAAAGTTCTACACATGTGTGATAAATCGAATTTACAACATATATATTGGACCTACCCTCTCCCTGTTCCGTTAAGAAGCACGGGTATAAGTCATCCCTCCCAAAGTAACGGCGGCTTATCCCTACTAAGCACAGAAAGTGCTCCGGCAACCCTCTATGGAATTCTGTGCGATGGGTATCTAGTATTTTCAGGTCCCGGCTACAATAATCTTTGGATTTGGGCGGATAGTCTTTTGGGGCTTTGGTTTTAAGTACGAAGGGGGTAGGGAATACTTTCTCATCTACAAAGAAGTAATGGTCGTACCAATTCTTACGGGAGTCAAGAGGTTTCCTATATGTCATCGGGGCATTCCCGGGTCGTTTCTTGAACGACAACCACCCGTTCACTAACTGGGGAAAGTAGAAAGCCCTAAAAAGGTTCACGGTGGGGGTTACTCCGCAGGTATGGCATGTAATCTCAAACTGGTTGATTTTACACGCCCCTATGCAGTGGAGCTGGGTGATATGAAAGTCATAATACAAAAGAAGGTCTACCAAGAACTTGGATAACGGGATACGGTAGTTGGCTGAGTCAAACAGGCGTGTATATATGCCTACTTTCCCCGCCGGTGCATCCGTAATAGCCTCACCATCACCCGGATAGGTGGGGTGTACGCTTTCGGGTACATAATACTTCGACAGAAAGTCGAGGTATTTTTCCGTAGACATCACGTTCAGGACATGCGTGATAAGGGGATTATCCTTTACCATATTTTATAAAAAGGTCTTTAAGGGCGTGATGATCTAACCTGCAAAGACGAAAATCCGTGGAAAAGAAGGCAAAAAAAAATTGGGAGATAAAAGCTTGAGATTGACAATGGCGGAAGAAGGAGTGGGGTGTGTGTGTAACAAATACGCATACCCACTCTTATATAGGATTTCCTCGGTTTCCGAGGTACCTTGGATCTTTGACACGTGTCAGTCACCTTGCCTATCCAACGGATAGGGTTTCTGACATTTCTGCAACGCCAGAGGGGGACCCACGGGTCACTTCTTAAACAGTTTTGCGTGGCTCAAGGGTGGGCATTAATGATGCACTTTTGCAGGCATGCGACTAGATTGTTGACTATCATTAATGTTTTTTATTCTTGTCAGGTTATGCGGCTCTTACGTAAGACCGTATTTAATGTCACATTTAAGTTGTCTCGGCCGTTGTGTGCGGACTGAGGTAGTATTCATTAAATATTCCCACGAAGGGTCGCCACGTGCGGCCAGGATAACAAAACTTTCAATGTCTCATTTCCTGTCTTTCCTTGGTATGTCCGGAGAGCACCTTGATAGTCTAGAGGTTACGTCTACGACTGTAACAACTAGACTAGGGGGAAATGATGACGTATAGTCCCCAACCGGGTCATGAGCCCGGCCCATGGGTACTACCCGTATCCGGTCCATCACAGATGAGTGGATAAATGTCATTCAGGCTTATGGGCTTGAATGAACAGTAACCGCACATGTGTGCGGCCCACGGCCCGGTGCGGCCGACATAAGATTAGACAGAATCATATTCTGTCTGGAATATCTTTATCCCAATAAGAGAGGATATTCATTACCAAGATTAGAAGATAACAATCATTCTAAATTCTGGTGATTATCTCTTCCTTGGGGCCGAAGCATCAGTGGAAGCCCACTAGGGTTTCACTGCCTATAAAAGGAACCCCCAAGGGTTCCACAAAGGTATTACGACTTGTACTCTAAACTCACATAAACCTTAAATCGATTACTTACTCTCACGCCGGAGTCTAATCGTGGGAAACATTCCCACGGTAAGCCTAACGCGTGTTGTTTAGTGTGCAGGATCACAACCAAACGATTCACTTGGTGCAGGAGCCGGAGCCCAGCCAACCCGAATTAAGCCTAATTCGGGTCTAGCAAGGATCAACCAACTTTTGCATCAACAATACACATTCGGAAAGATCTGTCTTTCTTTTTGACAAAGAGTACTGGAGCTCCCCAAGGTGAGGAACTGGGTTTGATATAACCTTTGTCTTTCATTTCTTGAAGTTGTTCTATGAGTTCTTTCATCTCGGTAGGTGCTAATCTGTATGGTGCTTTAGCTACAGGTGCAGCTACTGGTATCAAGTCGATTTGGAATTCCACTTGACGAGTCGGAGGCAAACCAGGTAAGTCGTCTGGAAAAACTTCAGGATAACACGGAAAATTGGCACGTCCTTGATTTGTTTCTTCTCTGGTTCCTCTTCCTTGTCGGTTTTTGAAATATGTGCTCAAAAGATAGGGCATCCTTTTAGTATGTACTTCTGGACTTTAGTGCATGAGATAACACTCAGTTTGGTGTCAGTTCTATCTGAGTTTCCTTCTCCTCGAACGATTAGGTTTTATTTTCCCCATGGTATACGGACTAGCTTTTGGTCGCACACAATGGTCGCGTGGTATTTGGCTAACCAGTCCATACCAATAATGACGTCGAAACTACCCAGGGTTACAAGTATTAATTGGATAACAAATGGATTATTTAAAAGGTTTAAGGTACAACCTCTTAAAATAGTGTTAGTTTCAATGATCTTACCTTCTACTAATTCGACTCTATAATAGTCGTCTAACGGTGTAGGTGTGATGTCTAGTAAGCTACTAAATTCTGGGGATATAAAACTCCTATCTGCTCGCGTATCAAACAATATATTTTCACCTGCGTACATAGACCGGCATGATTTAAGTGAAACCAGTGCCCCTTCTAAAGGCATTAGTTGTAATTATACCTTATTTCTTATCACAAGTTATCCGTCCGCAGAGGGTACTCAACGTACTAGCTCTCGTCTCGGATAGGGTCGTCAACCCCATAGTACTATCAATTGTATAAGCGGCTATCTCCAACCCACACAAGGGCAAGACAATAGTTAATAGTTCATGAATTTAGGGACTTTTAGAACTAGGGACTTAACACAATTCAAGGCAACATTCGGGTCCAACAATCATTCATGACTTATGTTCTTTTCATTTAAATAACATGCATCCCCCTCGCGGGTAAAAACGTTTGAAATAGGTAAAGAGCGAGGCTATAGACTCACCTGGGGTTGTAGTAGTGGTTCTAGCGAAGACGTAACGAGAAATGTCACTGACGACGTGGATGCCCGGGAAAATCAAACTCTTGACCTAAAAATCAAGGTACGTAAACCAAATCAATACTCCGTGCACAATATTGTACTAAACACACTCATATGAAAACACTTAATGCTTATGAAAACTCACGGCAAAACCAAACAAGTAGTTCTTACTAGACTTATACCATTTACCTACGTAATTAAAGTTGATTCCCATTTTATAGATTTGTCGGTACTTACCAAAAGTACGGGCTGTTTGCTATGACTTAAGCACCTATATAAATTTCAAGAAAATTCACAAAAATACCTCATGACCTGTATAAAACCCATATTTAATCCATTTATATGTCTTTGGTGTTATGATTTAGATTGGTAATCAGAGCCATGAGTTATAGAGAACTAGGTCATTTTGAAAAATCCTAAACTATATTTTAGATGTATCCCTCAAACTGACATGAATTCTCTAGTATTTAGTAAGTAAATACATTGATATATATTGAGATATATTGTTGTGTACGTTGGGTACTTATCATCGTAATTTTCAAATTCTTGTAAGATTATCTTATATGTTGCATGTAATTGTCATACGGGCTACATTGCATTACATGGCAACACCGCGTTGTAATCCTACGTGTATGTAGGAATGATTTTATGTATAAATATGTATATACTATGGTAATTAAAGGCATTGCACGTGAAGCAATGGTTCTTGAGTGATTATCGTACATGTTATAATGCGGTTTTGTTGAGAATTTGGCGTCACCGCAAATTATCAATCTTGATAATTAATTTATTGTTCGGATAACCGAATATGAACCTCGTTTGGTACTCTAGATACGTAAATAACGCTTTGTAACATATTGTATATTGACTAGATTGATCTCGATTGTCGTTATCGCACCGTGATGTGTCATTCTTAGACACCTTCTTTTTGGAACGTAAATTATTAACGTACTATTTTTATTTTCCTTATTCTTATGGGTTTGATATATTAGTTCGCGTAACTATAGTATAGCCGAAGTATAATCGACGATGCGCACACCGTAGCGATGAATCATATGTGTTTATTGTAAACCGTGGTTGAGGCGTATCGCCATTTAATCATTTTTATCATTCTACTCGAATTTAAAGATGCGTTTTAAGGATAGACTAGCGTTGTGATCAAGCGTGATAGCTTGAAATTTGGTTGGTTTGTGTTAATTTTGTGGTGTACGATTTCGAGACTCATCCGAGGCCGATAACAACACTTAGTTGACATACGTATTCTCGCTTCGTTTATTTCATTTTGTTTTTGTTGTATCAATATTTTGAATCCGATATTATACATGACGAGGTCCGGCATTTGTGCGAGTTAAATAAAGCATTAAACTTTGTTGATCGAATGATTTAAACATAAAGTGTTTTACATATTAAATAAATGGTGAATGAAATTTTTGGATAAAAATGACCTATGATATGTCTTGTATCAAGTAAAACTTTTATAGAGAGTAAAGTGACAATGTGAAATTATTATTTTTTTCTCCTTCAACCTTGGTTGGTAAATCGTAATAAGTAATTTGTATTACTCGTAAAATCCTTGTTTTCATATATTAGTAATTTGATACTAGATGATAGTGATGGATTTGTTAAGAATTTGTTTAATATAATTTGAAAAAGGAGTTTATAATAAAATTTACGATATGACTATCGAGTATATGTAGTTGTGGGCTTGATATGAGTTAATTTTCGGGTCAATATAGCAAACTTTTGGCATAATTTGTAATATAGAACACGAGTAGAAAAATTAGTTTTATTTTAAACATAAGGTTATGTTTACGTATGCATTGGTGTAAACTAGAACACGTTACTTGTTGTAGTGAATAAACTGGGATAAAATCGGAATATACACTATAAGTGAGAAATTCTAACGCTTGAAATAAATTTTTAAACATTGATGGAACGTCATTGGAAATCATTTGTTTATTTAATTGTCGTTATAGAGAATCACTATGCATAATTCGATGATGCTTGTTTAAAATCGTTTGAAAAATCTTTTGTTTTATTCCGCTGCGAGATGTGTTAATGTTAAAAATCGTTTGATAATGGGCTAAGGATAAAAAGTTGAATTTTCGACATTTTAGAATTATTGAAATAAGCATTTCTGATTAATTATTATATTATTGTATTATTATTATTTTTGAGATTCAAGTTTCCACTAAAATCAGTAATTTATCCGAGATAACACTACGTGAAACGTATTTGACGCCTGACTCGAGTCGCGTGAATAAAATATAGCATACAAATCAGTTTTAAGGAAGACATGTGTATAACAAATAGTCAAAGATTGATTTTTAAGAGTTAATTGGACTAGTTTGAGTCACGATGGATATTTGTATATACGTAATGAGATAAGTTGTAATAATAAAAAGGTAAAACTTGGAAAATTCTTACTATGTACGTTTTTGGTACTTAAGATATGAACATTAATGAGATTTTGACACAAGTATGGAGATTTTCAAACCTAATGATTTGTCAATTATGATAACTGAGTCACCGCATCTACTAATGTTAATAATTTCCGAGAGATTGAAATTTTTCAAGAAATGAAAACTTCGTAAAGATTGAAAAATGAAAGGTATAAATTCTTTAATGGTGTAACACAAATTAAAAATGTGTAAATGCTCGCTTTTACAAGGTACATGGTAACACTAACTAGAAAATGCAAATCGATTACCCAACAAACAAATATTTGTATTATTTTCTTAAGATGTATATATAATGTTTTGAGTCACGATGGTTCGATCTCCCGACATCCCTTCTTTGATTTTATGAGTCTGTATCTAAACTTGAGTCATCATGTGAGTATTCATTTTAATATTTTCCATGATATGAAACCATTATTATTATATTTATTTTAAAACTACTATTTCGCTAGGACTTGATGATGAGGGTATGTCACCCGGTATATTTTATCCTGTTCATGGACGTTGTGACTTTTCTTCTTTCGGTTAATGGAACCTAAAATTCTGTACTTACTTGAATGATGCTATAAATCTTCATTAAATTGGTTATTTATTTATATTGAACAAAAGCGAGGAGGCGAAGCCGCTTTACCAAATTGTAGAGGTGAAAGAACTCGACCTTCCTGGTGAAATTGTTTCTATTCGACCAAGTGATTATTCTCCTCTCCTCGTATACCCTTGGTGGAATGCGTGTGAAACTCGAGATGATGGGAATTGTGATAGTTGTTTTATTTTTTATGCTTGAGTTGATATTCAATTTTTACTCCATATATTCGTAGATCGCTGTTGTTATCCCGAGACTTTTGTCATATATTTGAAGTATTTTTATTTCTAATGTAGTTAAATTTTAGTTGGCAATTATATTGCTCGTTTGCGTCGTTCGATCCCATTGATTTTTGATTTTATTACTTGTTGTGCTTGCAATGATCTTTAATCTTGAACCACCTTACCGGTATTTTGTGAATAGTCTATTCTGAAAATATGTATGAGTGTGTCAAATGGTTCGTTAAACCAAATGCGAATGGTGTCTATTTATTTATTTATTTATTTATTCATTTTTCTCATAAATAGGCAAAGTAAAGTATGTTTCCAAAATGGACGAAAAATGTTTGATGTGTTTCTTAGAACGATAGTAACAATATTTTCCCATTTCAAATTTTATTTCAAACGATTTAATTATTTTGAAGACTAGGTCGAAAACTTTCATAGTCGTGTTTGGTGTGTAATAGTAATGTTTGTGTCGTCACTCGATCCTCAAATATGCACAGCTTAGCTAACTACGCATAATTAGGGAAGAGTCCTATTTTGTTGGTTGTCGTTGCTTGGTCCTTAAGTATGCATGAACTAGCTAATTATGCATAGTTTAGGAAGCGCAATGTAGTTTCAAATAAACTGGTCATCTTTAAACTTGTAGCGTTTTGATAAATGTTTGGACGAGAACGCTTTTAAAACGGTGGATCCTTTTGCAAGTAATCGTATTCTCCTTGATTCCTAAAGAAAATTTTTGAATTTTTCTTGTGTTCCTTGAAATCTTTCTTTTCGTTTGGCGTTGACTTAGTACGTCACCGTGACCGAGTAAATTTGGAAAAATGTTTTTTTTTTTTGTGTTGTGTGTAACATGCGAATTTCATCGGAATCACGAGGGTGTTGATGAAATACCAAAGGGACTCGTACCGACACTGAGAAGGAATTTTAACAAAAATAGAAGACTGCTAATGTAGAGGAAATCCGAGTTCGAATAACTCTGAGGGAGATGAAGAAGACTTCTCCTACATCGAATGTATCGTACTTTATTTGCTTCTTTTCTTGTTCTTTTGATATGACAACGACACATGATAAATTGTTGAAGTTTACCAACTGTGCATTGGTAGTTGGAAGACAATTCCATTTGCCCCCTTCGTTTATTCAAAGTAAGGAATCCTCTTTGCTTGACTCGATTTTCTTTGATCATCGGTGGTTAAACGATAGATAGCCATAGTTGATGTTTTTGTGGTAAACCCTTGCCTTTTATGTATTTATGCAGTAAGTGATCTGGTCGAGTGATCATAAGTTGTGAGAACTTGAGACGACATTGTCCAATGAAGTCCGATCATGGAGAACACATGCCATGTAATATAGTTTATTTTTTTACTGTGAACGATGATATATATTGAGATTTTGACCACGTTTGGGACGGAAGTAAGATGGTGTTCTTGTTGGGTCAAAAAGTTGATGTGGTAGAAACTCAAAATCAAAGAAAACATGAAGACATTTATAACACCCCATTTTGGAAATGGAAATATCACAGAAATTATGGCGTGTCATCAAAGCATACAAGGAAAAATGTCTAAACATTACTTGACCATAAAAAGGAAAATACCGGAATCAAACATCGGTAGTCCAAAAGTAAAGCTCATCCCACACAAACATAGTATAGTAAAGGAAAGGACTAAACAATGTCCAAAGCATAAGTATCATAAGAAAGGAAATGCATAATGTAAAGAAGGCTAGACAACTTCCAGTCCATATGCACGTACTCTTAGTGTCTACGAGCGTCCCTGAGTACCTGCCGTTTTGGGAACATAGAAAAGGAAAACGGCTGAGCAAATACGCTCAGTGCACGGATGTACAATAAAGCATGAATAGGATAAGCATATAACATAATAACAGCAGAAGAAAAACTAAGGCCTGAGTAACCTGGTTAAGTCTTAATAAAACTGGTTTTAATAGTTTGAAAGTCTTATGTTTATCTTATAAAAACTGTTTGTCATATTTTACCATTAGCCAATATAGGTCATGAAAATCCACCGTGCATGAATACTTGGAGGGGTGACCTCATCATGCAAATTAGAGGGGTTGCCTCTAATTTAATATACTGGTTTTTGGGTAGGAGGGATCAGCTCCTTGTGAACGATGCAAGGCACACACCACATTCACCATGTAATCCTGAATAAAAACATGTAACTAGGATGCACCTATACGCCCCACATGATAAATATAAATAAATGGCCAAAAGCTGAAGGGACGTCAAGAGCAATCACCCCGCCGTGGTGAAGTCATAACATCAGTGCCTCTAATGTTATGGTTATGGTACCTCCATAACTAGGTGAAACTAGTCATGCGTGTATATGGCTATAAGTAATCTTAATTAAACATAAGAAATCAAACACATAACTTATACTACGGGAAAATAGTTGGATGCATACGGGGAATCCTAATAAGGAAAGAATGTCCATACTGAAAGGACGAGAATCCGTACCTTATGTCCAGTGAATGAGAAAGACGAACTGAGAGGAATCCTACTTCCGAATCACTAGTGCTACATAAATACATACATGAATAAGTATCTGCTTACTAAATACGTAGCTGGTTTTATGTCATGTCTTAGCTTATTTTATGTGTTCTTATCATGTTTTACTGTTTTAAAGCCTTAACCTGTGTTTTATTTTATATTCTGTTTAATCTGATTAAGTATTTCTGGTATTTCATGTGTTATTATACTTACTGTGTAATAATAAGTAACTTTCCAAAAATAGCAGGTTTCATAAAATAGAAAGTTTCCAAAAATAGAAAGTTTCCAAAAATAGAAAGTTTCAAAAAATAGAAAGTTACCAAAAATAGAAAGTTTCCAAAAATAGAAAGTTTCCAAAAATAGAAAGTTTCCAAAAATATATTTACTGCTTAAAATAGATAACTTTCTAAAAATAGAAAGTTTCCATAAATAGATTAGCTACCTTAATTAAATAAATTTCCATAAATAGATTAACTGCCTGAAATAAATAAGTTTCTAAAAATAGATGGTTTCCATAAGTAGATTAGCTGCCTTATTTAATTAAGTTTTTAAAAATAGAAAGTTTCCATAATTAGAAATAAGCTGGTTAAATAAGCTAAGTATATAAGCCTAAGTGTTTTCATGATTATTTTCTGAGTCATATGATATAATGTATAGTTTAATAATTATTTCATGTAATTAAATTAAACTATAGGTTAAAATATTTAATTAAAGTATAACATGTTTTTAATTAAATAAGTTAAATACTTAAGTTAAAATATGTATTATTATAAATTAATAATATAACCTAAGTCATGTTAATTAATTAATTATATCCATGGTTTTAAAATAATTAATTAATTATAAGTCTTAATTATACAAATACTTAGGTTAAAATAATTTCATGCTCATTAATAATTAAATAACCTAAGTCATGTTATTAAATTAATCATATCATTTTATTAATTTAATTTTAACATAAGTTCATAAACATAAAAAAACTAACATAAACCATGAACCGGATCTAGACTAAAAAGCATGAACCGGACATGAAATTGACACCATACCCCGAACCAACTCGGGGTACCCCATGTTTTACTGTTGTCGTGGGACCCACACGCACCAACCAAGACCATATGGTCTTGGTGGTGGTCGGCTTGGAAAACCGAAACCCATTCGGGTTCGGTTGCAGCCTACGGCCAAAACAAACACCCCTTAAAAACACCCTTTTGATTTTATTTAACACCAAATCATGTTAGATCCATGTTTAATTATTATGTTTTTTTAAAAAAACACATGTTCTTGATTTATAAAAAGATTCAATCAAAAGAAAAGATTTAAAAAGGGTTTACCGAATTCGTGGATCAAGAGAATGAAGAACAAACACGATCAATCACCAAAACTTCAAGATCCAAGATCAAAAATCACCCCTTATGGTGGTTGTAGGGTGGCGGCACAAAGGAGAAAGGAGGAAGGAGGTTTTTAGGTTTTCTTAAAAATCTTCAGTAAAGTTTAATTGAGTAGTAAAAAAAATAAACCCCCTTTAGTAAATTTGAAAAATGGGCTTGGCCCATTTGTCCTTGTTGGCCGTGGGTAGGGACCCCACTTGGGGTACCCGTACCTTTTTTTCGTGTCTCGTTATTAAGTTAAACATTTGTGATTATTTATGTTCGTGTTTTAAATATTCTCGTTACGTAAATACTGTGATCTAATATATTTAATTACGCTCGTAATAAATATATATACGTAATTAATAATAGTTTGTGTTTTAATTACGTTCATTATTTCATGATCGCATGTTCGTGATTAATTCCCGTCAAATAATTATTACATGATCATGCATAGTAAATACTTATCGTGTTCTAACACGTATGTAATACGTAAACTCCTAACACGTAATCCTAATCATGCTATATTAGGAAAGTTTTAATCTAGTACGTACGATCCTAAGGGTACTATGCATGGTAAAAGCATGCGGGTTTTACAACTCTTCCCCCCTAAAAAGAATAATTCGTCCCTGAATTATAGATAAAGTAAACTGGAAAAGAAGAACATACCCGAATTAAAAATATGAAATGAGGGTAAGAAGCCCGGATAGATTCCTCCGTTTCCCAAGTGGCTTCCCGCTCGGTATGATCCCTCTATAGAATTTTGACGAATGCAATCATCTTCTTTCTCATGACTCGTTCTTGTATCGCAAGAACTCGTTCGGGTTCTTCTATAAAAGTAAGATCTTCACGTATGTGTTCCAGTGGATACTGAACCATGTGAAGGGGATGATACTGGTACCCTCTGAGTAAGGACACATGAAACACATTGTGCACATGCGAAAGCTGCGGAGGTAACACCAATCGGTAAGATACTTCACCGACTCGTTCAATGATATCAAACGGTCCGATGAAACGAGGACTGGGCTTCCCTTTAATCCCGAAGCGTCTAACACCACGTGCCGGCGAAACCTTAAGGAAGACGTGATCTCCTACATTAAAGGGTATATCCCTACGATTCTTATCGGCGTAACTCTTCTGACGTGACCGTGCCTCCTGAATCTTCTACTTAGCTACTGCGATCTTCTCATTGGTCATCTCTATGATTTCTGGTCCTTCAAGTGTTCGCTCGCCCACCTGATCCCAGCAAATTGGGGCGCGACACTTTCTGCCATACAACATCTCAAATGGAGCACACTTGATGCTTGCGTGCCAACTGTTGTTGTATGCAAATTCCACCAAACAGATGTAATCGTCCCAATCACCCGTCCATTCCAACGCACAAGACCTCAACATATCCTCTAATGTCTGAATTGTTCGCTCCGACTGTCCGTCCATTTGAGGATGAAAAGCCGTACTAAGTTAAGTTGTGTACCCCAACCTTTCTGCAGACTTTTCCAAAAGCGCGAAGTGAATCGAGGATCTCTGTCTGAGACGATGCTGGATGGTGCACCGTGGAGTCTCATGATCTCTCGTCTGTACATATCTGCGAGTTTACTTACCGAATCTTCCTTGCGGATCGATAAGAAATGAGCTGATTTGGTAAGTCGATCAACGATAACCCAAATTGTATCGTTCTTCCTTTTGATAGGCGGAAGACCGGTAAAAAAATCCATAGTGATTTTGTCCCACTTCCACTCTGGAATATCTAACGGTTGAAGGAGACTGCCAGATCGCTGATGCTCGATCTTAACCTGCTGGCAGGTAAGACATTTGGAGACATAAGTGGCCACATCCTGTTTCATAGCACTCCACCAAAAGTACTGTTTGATGTCATGGTACATCTTAGTCGAACCAGGATGTATATAGAATGGGGAGCTATGAGCGTCAGCTAACAAAGCTTCCCGGAGCTCTTGATCATCAGGAACACAAAGTCTAGTGCCCTACCATACGATACCATCTGCATCTACTCTGAATTCTTTCTGCTTCTCCAAATTCTGTACTATCGCCCAGATTTCTCCGTCGTCCTTCTGAGCTTCCTTGATCTTAGATAGTAACTCGGGTTCTACTCTAAGATTAGCCCAGTAACCGTGCTGTCCACGTACCATGATCTTGATGTCTAGTCGCTCCAAGTCTCTGATGATTTCCTCTTCGATTCTAATGTCGTTGATCATTCCGGACTTCCTGCTAAGGGCATCTGCTACTACATTTGCCTTTCCGGGATGATACTGTAGATTAATGTCATAATCCTTCAACAGTTCTAACCATCTCCTCTGCCTCATGTTCAATTCACGCTGAGTGAAGATATACTTCAAACTCTTGTGGTCTGTGAAAATGTCACATGATTCTCCATATAAGTAGTGCCTCCATATCTTTAATGCAAACACAACTGCAGCAAGTTCCAGGTCATGCGTGGGGTAATTTTCTTCATAAGGCTTAAGCTGCCGTGAAGCGTACGCGATCACTTTCCCCTGTTGCATGAGAACACAGCCAAGTCCCTTCCCCGATGCATCGCTGTAGATTTGAAATCCACCCGTACCAGATGGTAGAGTAAGAATAGGTGCAGATACTAGCTTCTGCTTCAGGTCTTCAAAGCTCTTCTCTCGATCTTCAGTCCAGACGAATATCTCCCCTTTCCGCATCATTTTGGTCAATGGTAGTGCTAGGCGGGAAAAGTTCTCCACGAACCTACGGTAATAGCCAGCTAAGCCTAAGAAACTGCGGACTTCCGTCGCTGATGTCGGCCTTGGCCACTTAGTAATGGCCTCAACCTTCGCTGGATCCATAGTGATTCCTTCTGCTGATACAATGTGACCTAGGAATGCAACCTTGTCTAACCAGAACTCACACTTGGAGAATTTAGCATACAACTGCTTCTGGCGAAGAATCTGTAGTACTGTACGAAGATGGTCTTCGTGTTCCTCCTTGGATTTTGAGAAAATCAAGATGTCATCGATGAAGAAAATGACGAACTTATCCAGAAAGTCATGGAAGATTATGTTCATCAAATCCATGAACATTGCTGGAGCATTTGTTAGGCCAAATGGCATAACTACAAACTCGTAGTGGCCATAGCGGGTACGAAAAGCAGTCTTAGCGATGTCCTGCTCCTTGACCCGTAGCTGATGATAGCCTTCCCTAAGATCGATCTTGGAGAAGTGTTTGGCCCCTTGAAGTTGGTCAAACAGATCGTCAATGCGTGGCAGTGGATACCTATTCCGAATGGTAATCTTGTTGAGCTCGCGATAGTCGATGCAAAGACGCATACTTCTGTCCTTCTTCTTAACAAACAAGACCGGTGCACCCCATGGATATGCGCTCGGTCGAATGAAACCTCGTTCAAGAAGTTCTTGCAGTTGATCCTTCAGCTCCTTCAGCTCGATGGGAGCCATGCGATAAGGAGCATTGGAGATTGGTTCAGCTCCTGGAACCAGCTCGATATTGAATTCCACTTCACGTGCAGGTGGTATGCCCGGAAGTTCTGCTGGAAACACATCTTGGAATTCCGACACCATAGGTGGATCCTGAATCGATGGAGATTCAGCATCCATGTCGTGAACCGTAGCTAGGTAACCCTCGCAGCCATGTGACAGTAGTGCACGCGCTTGCAGGGTGGATATGACTTGTACAGACCGTCCGGGTATGAACCCATTATGAATGTACTCTGGTGCAATAACATCACCGAAGATAACTCGATATGAATGGCAGTCTATGGTAGCATGATACTTGGATAGCCAATCCATGCCAAAAATCATGTCGAAGTCATTCATGTCCAACGGAAGTACGTCGACAGGTCGAACCTTATCATCAAATTCTAGGGGAAGACTCTTGTATACATGGGTGATTAACGGAGTCCCTCAAAGGCGTGGAAATAGTAAGCCTATTTTCTAGTGGCAAGGGAGGCATCCTAATGTTCTTAGCATAAGCAGTAGAAATAACCGAGTGAGTAGCACCCGTATCGAAAAGAACACATGCAGCTTGACCATACATATACAAGATTCCAGTGATGGTACATGTAGACTTGTTGGCCTGGTCTCGAGATGTCGTGTAGACACGCCCGGCAGTAGGAGGCGGCTTGGTATCAGCAAGTCCCGATGTACCCTCCATCTCGCCCTTACGACAATCCTTCATAATATGGCCAGGAAGACCACACTTGAAGCACGCATCAGTATTACGGCGACATGGTCCTGGGTGCCTACGGTGGCAAGTAGAGCAAAGAGGATGAGTGTATCTTCCAGCAGGTGCTCTGGCTGGCTGGGAACCTGATAAGACATTTTACATAAGACATGGTAATTGGGTACAAAGGACAAAGCGGATAATCGTAAGATTGAATACCAGTGATAGCTGGACGGCTAGGATGCGAACCTCTCTGGTTCTGGTCCCTACCGTTTCCATGGTTCCTGGTAGAAGTTTTGCTAAGTGTCAGAATATGAGTTATAACATGAAATCATAAGGAAATGAGTAAGTATTAGGACCTGCTGTTGTTGGAGTGCCAAGCCTTGTTACGGCAATTGTCATTACCGCCACGCCTATCCGTAGCAGAACGGTCGTTAGTCTGACCGTTTCCCTTGGGCTGATGAGGCTGCTGCTGAGTAGCCGGCTGAGACCGGTCCCAGTTTTTTGCCTGGAAGATACATTTAAGAGATGAATAATTGACATATGGAAAATATACAGATTTGTCACCGCTTGAATACGAATGTTTACCTCTTGTCGGGTCTTTCAGCTTCCCCGAACTCATCTCTCTCCTGCAGCATCTCCAGCTTTCGTGCTGCATCGGCCACTTGTGCTACAGTGTTGAACGTAGCACACACCAGATTGTTTGCGACCGATGTGCGAAGAGCCCATCTAAAGTGATGTGCCTGCTCTTCAGGAGTACCTGCTACCGCACCAAGGAAACCAGCTAAGCGAAGAAAGCACTGCATAAACTCGTTGCTATTCTCCCCTGCTCTCTGTCGGATCCCATGGTACTCTCTCTTGAGCTTGTCCTGCTCAGCCTTAGGAAAGAACTGCTCCATCACCCTGTCCTTGAACTGAGCCCAAGTCAAACTAGCAACCCACTCATCACCACCTTTAGATTGCATCAATGCTAACCACCAGTTGAGTACATCACCTTCGAACCGATAGCATGCCAACCTCGCCTTGTATGCGGGGTCACATCCCATAGCGTTGAAAATCTTCTCGATGTGAGCCAACCAGCTTTCAGCATCGCTGGGGCTATCTGTCTTCTCAAAAGCTTGAGGGCGGAGCTTGTTGAATCTCTCCAGCCATACTTCTAATGTTACTGGAGGAGGAGGAGGTAGCTGATTATGCTGCTGATTGTTGGCAGCTTGAACTTCAGCCCTGATGTCATTCCTCAGTTGAGGAAGCAAGGCTTGCATGGCAGCCTGAATTGCAGCATTGAGCTGCTCTTGTTCGCGTGTGAGAACCATCTGAAAGTATAACATAAAACATATGATTAAACAGATCAAAACATAAAATCTATATATACATGAAAAATTTTATACTAAAATTTCACGAGAAAAAATTTTATGCAAGAAAATTTTGTGTATGAATGCATGATGCAGTTTTATAAAAACTTTTGTATTCCCGAGAGTGAACGCCTCTGGCCAGTTCACCCAAAACAAAAGACATAGCGAGGGGACACCTATGGGTCGGTCCCAAATCTAAAAGTTTCGATAAAACACATGCGACTAAATAGGGCCAGTCCTGTACCAACCATTACTTAGTCAAAAACCCTGCAACAATGACATGTATATGTATGCTTATAATGATGAATGCATGAAAACAACTGTCAGTTCTAGGAAGACCGTAGTGACTACCCACTAATCACAGGTCATATTTGAGAGCCTACAGGTCGAAACCAGGCTTTGATACCATAATTGTAACACCCTATTTTGGAAATGGAAATATCACAGAAATTATGGCGTGTCATCAAAGCATACAAGGAAAAATGTCTAAACATTACTTGACCATACAAAGGAAAATACCGGAATCAAACATCGGTAGTCCAAAAGTAAAGCTCATCACACACAAACATAGTATAGTAAAGGAAAGGACTAAACAATGTCCAAAGCATAAGTATCATAAGAAAGGAAATGCATAATGTAAAGAAGGCTAGACAACTTCCAGTACATATGCACGTACTCTTAGTGTCTACGAGCGTCCCTTAGTACCTGCCATTTTGGGAACATAGAAAAGGAAAACGGCTGAGCAAATACGCTCAGTGCACGGATGTACAAAAAAGCATGAATAGGATAAGCATATAACATAATAACAGTGGAAGAAAAACTAAGTCCCGAGTAACCTGGTTATGTCATAATAAAACTGGTTTTAATAGTTTGAAAGTCTTATGTTTAAATTATAAAAACTGTTTGTCATATTTTACCATTAGCCAATATAGGTCATGAAAATCCACCGTGCATGAATACTTGGAGGGGTGAACTCATCATGCAAATTAGAGGGGCTGCCTCTAATTTAATATACTGGTTTTTGGGTAGGAGGGATCAGCTCCTTGTGAAGGATGCAAGGCACACACCACATTTACCATGTAATCCTAAATAAAAACATGTAACTAGGATGCACCCATACGCCCCACATGATAAATATAAATAAATGGCCAAAAGCTGAAGGGACGCCACGAGCAATCACTCTGCCGTGGTGAAGTCATAACATCAGTGCCTCTAATGTTATGGTTATGGTACCTCCATAACTAGGTGAAACTGGTCATGCATGTATATGGCTATAGGTAATCTTAATTAAACATAAGAAATCAAACACATAACTTATACTACGGGAAAACAGTTGGCTGCATACGGGTAATCCTAATAAGGAAAGAATGTCCATACTGAAAGGACGGGAATCCGTACCTTATGTCTAGTGAACGAGAAAGACGAACTGAGAGGAATCCTACTTCCGAGTCACTAGTGCTACATAAATACATACATGAATAAGTATCTGCTTACTAAATACGTAGCTGGTTTTATGTCATGTCTTAGCTTATTTTATGTGTTCTTCTCATGTTTTACTGTTTTAAAGCCTTAACCTGTGTTTTATCTTATATTCTGTTTAATCTGATTAAGTATTTCTGGTATTTCATGTGTTATTATACTTACTGTGTAATAATAAGTAACTTTCCTAAAATAGCAGGTTTCCTAAAATAGAAAGTTTCCAAAAATAGAAAGTTTTCAAAAATAGAAAGTTTCCAAAAATAGAAAGTTACCAAAAATAGAAAGTTTCCAAAAATAGAAAGTTTCCAAAAATAGAAAGTTTCCAAAAATAGATTTACTGCTTAAAATAGATAAGTTTCGAAAAATAGAAAGTTTCCATAAATAGATTAGCTGTCTTAATTAAATAAGTTTCCATAAATAGATTAACTGCCTGAAATAAATAAGTTTCTAAAAATAGATGGTTTCCATAAATAGATTAGCTGCCTTATTTAATTAAGTTTCTAAAAATAGAAAGTTTCCATAATTATAAATAAGCTTGTTAAATAAGCTAAGTATATAAGCCTAAGTGTTTTCATGATTATTTTCTAAGTCATATGATATAATGTATAGTTTAATAATTATTTCATGTAATTAAACTAAACTATAGGTTAAAATATTTAATTAAAGTATAACATGGTTTTAATTAAATAAGTTAAATACTTAGGTTAAAATATGTATTATTATATATTAATAATATAACCTAAGTCATGTTAATTAATTAATTATATCCATGGTTTTAAAATAATTAATTAATTATAAGTCTTAATTATACAAATACTTAGGTTAAAATAATTTCATGCTCATTAATAATTAAATAACCTAAGTCATTGTATTAAATTAATCATATCATTTTATTAATTTAATTTTAACATAAGTTCATAAACATAAAAAAACTAACATAAACCATTAACCGGATCTAGACTAAAAAGCATGAACCGGACATGAAATTGACACCATACCCCGTGTTTTGCTACTGCCGTGGGACCCACACGCACCAATCAAGACCATATGGTCTTGGTGGTGGTCGGCTTGGCAAACCGAAACCCATTCGGGTTCGGTTGCAGCCTGCGGCCAAAACAAACACCCCTTAAAAACACCCTTTTGATTTTATTTAACACCAAATCATGTTAGATCCATGTTTAATTATTATGTTTTTATAAAAACAACACATGTTCTTGATTTATAACAAGATTAAATCAAAAGAAAAGATTTAAAAAGGGTTTACCGAATTCGTGGATCAAGAGAATGAAGAACAAACACGATCAATGACCAAAACTTCAAGATCCAAGATCAAAAATCACCCCTTATGGTGGTTGTAGGGTGGCGGCACAAAGGAGAAAGGAGGAAGGAGGTTTTTAGGTTTTCTTAAAAATCTTATGTAAAGTTTAATTGAGTAGTAAAAAAAATAAACCCCCTTTAGTAAATTTGACAAATGGGCTTGGCCCATTTGTCCTTGTTGGTCGCGGGTAGGGACACCCCTTGGGGTACCCGTACCTTTTTTCCGTGTCTCGTTATTAAGTTAAACATTTTTTATTATTTATGTTCGTGTTTTAAATATTCTCGTTACATAAATACCGTGATCTAATATATTTAATTACGCTCGTAATAAATATATATACGTAATTAATAATAGTTCGTGTTTTAATTACGTTCATGATTTCATGATCGCATGTTCGTGATTAATTCCCGTCAAATAATTATTACATGATCCTGCGTAGTAAATACTTATCGTGTTCTAACACGTACGTAATACGTAAAATCCTAACACGTAATCCTAATCATGCTATATTAGGAAAGTTTTAATCTGGTACGTACGATCCTAAGGGTACTATGCATGGTAAAAGCATGCGGGTTTTACAACATTTGTTCAAGCGTTGACAAGAGCAATCTAAGCGTTGACAAGAGCAATTCAGGCGTTGACAAGAACAAATTCAGCATTGTCAGAAGTCAACAGAAGTCAAACGTTGTCAACAAAAGTCAACGCTGATGGATGTCTACAGATTGATGGAGAATTCTATTTGGGGAATATATTGAGTATATTATTTATGATATACACAATATATAGTTTATCTAAATAGAATATTTAGATGTTTATGTGACACCCTAGAATCAAGGTCATTAACGTTACCCTAAATTACGCTAATTTTTGAAATTTTTAATAAATTTTAATTTCTATACTTATAAGTATTTTGGTTAAAGCCGATGTTCGAGGTTATAATTTTTACGTTTGACGTTTTAAGAAGGACGATGACGATTACGATCCCGAGGGATGCCCAATTTTATATAATTTTTGACGATTTATCGATAATGTAATTTTTCGAGAGTTTTACTTACGGTTCGTGTTAAGTTGAGTCGGGTGAGTTTTATAGCCTTCCGAGTACATTTAAAGTATCCCAAAAATATTTTGGAGCGTTCGGGAAGATTTTCGACTCCCGTAAAATTTTCAAAATTGACAAATGGGTCGAACCCGCAAAGTTTTGAGGACGTTTTCCACTTGAGGCCAAAAGAAACTAAATATTGCAAAAAGGTCCCTCCCAACCCACCAAAAAGGCTAAAAGTGACACACACACAAACACATACAATATTTTCACCAAAAATTAAACTCTCTCTCCCTCTCTTGCTTCCATAGCCGACGGACACCCCCAAACCACCAAGAAATTCACCAAAAATCTTTTTCCACTTGATTTTCCTAAAAACTAAGGTTAGACCACATCTAATTTGGTCATTCCCCACATTTTCATGTGCTCAAATCCCACATGCACTAACAAAAATTTTCCAAGATTTTTCAAGATGATCCAAATTCGTTTTTGTGGCTAAATGTTGTAATGCATGTTGATTTTATGAGTTATGGAAGTATAAACACCAAGAAAACCCACCGAAATCAATTTGGTTGTGGTTATTGGGGCACCCAAACCCCACGGCAATAGGGGTGTTTGGGGAGCCATGGTGGTTGTTGATTTTGAGTGTTATTCTTGTGTTTGGTTTAATGTTTTAGGATGTTTTACATAGGTTTATTTAGTTGCATGTTCATTTCTTTGAATTTTTGATTTTGAGATTGGTTGATCAATAGGGGTAGGACTGAAATTTGGTGTTAGGATATGTTTGGGAAGGCTTAGGATGATGTTTAGTGGTGGTTAGAAGGTTTGGAATCGAGTCTAAGTGCGTTTTTGGTATGGTCATTTTTAGGCAGAAACTTTAGGTCCATTTCATAAAAATTATTTTTTTCCAGGTCTTGAAAACTAAATGTAGTTATAGAGGGTCTTCCTAGCTTTAATTTGGTATAAGGTAGAGCCCGTGACTCAAAACGAGCTAAAAGTTATGACGTTTTAAAGATCGAGTACCGGGAGACGAGGACTTTCATAATCCGAATTTGTGCAAAGTTTTAGTCAAATCCCGAGGGTCACAAGTATAAATTGGTAAATGGTCAAGGGTCAAAATTTGGTCCCAAACCTGTGTAATATGTTGACTTAGGAGTCAAAGAAGTCAAAGGTACTTTTCATATAGGTCAAAGAGGTCAAAATTGGTCGAAGCGCAATTTCAGCCCGTAAAATGTAGTCGTGGAAAAGAGTTGCGTAACGGGTCGTAAAAGTAAAAACTTTTATTGGGATTAAAAACATGTTATCTACAGGTCTTATAGGATTTTTGAAAATTTTGTCAAATTTTATAAGTGTTGTTAAATAAGGTAAAACAGCCCGTACTTTAGTCAAGTACCGGCGAGAATGAGTAAAAATGGACAACGTAAGTAATGAGAACGAATGGTATAAAATGAGTGATGCTTGTTATTTTGTTTTTGGCGTGAGTTATACTTGTCCTAAGTGACTAGTATATATGTATTTTATACAGTACCGTAAGTATTTAAATGAGATTACTCATTACGCGTTATTTGTGATAGGTGTTGATTTACCCGGGCATCCGTAACATCGTCAGTGATCATCCCTCGAACTACCGACTACTTAAGATATAAGGTGTGAATTTATAGCCTCGCTTATATTTATTTCAAATTGTTTTACCCGCGAGGGAAATGCATGCTAGTTTTTAAAAGGAACGTATATCATGAATGATTGTTAGACCCGAAAGTTGCCTTAGAAATTGTGTTGAGTACCAAAGTTGCAAAAGTCCCTAAAATCATGAACTATTAACTATTGTCCTGCCCTCGAGTAGGGGGAAATAGCCGCTTATGCAATTTGTAGTACTACGGGGTTAACGACCCAATGCTAGCCGAGAAGCTGTACTTTTAGTAAGTTCTGCGGTAGATTATTTTGTATGAGAAATAAGGTATAATTGCAACTGATGCCTTTAGAAGGGGCACTGGTTTCATCTAAATCATGCCGGTATTTATTACGTGGGTGATTGAGTTAACGGATTAGTGTCATGAGCTTAAACACAATTGTCAGTATCCTGATTATAGATTGTTTGATCGACAAGTCTATAAATGATCACGAATGGTTTTTATTTTATATACGTTCAAATGGATTGTAAAACCTATAAATTCCACTCAACGTTTTCGTTGACCAAATTTTTGGCATGTGTTTCAGGTAACCGCTGAGGTGTAGGACGGAGCATGCATGGGATGGATGTTGTGTGTATGGCTTGGAGTCCGCTTGTTTTTCCCTCCTTTTCTACTTAAACAATTTTTAAGTTTAATGTCATGTTGTTGTAAAACTGAAATTCTTGGGTTAAGATTCATGGGGACCGAAAACGCTAAACTCTGTGTAACAAATTGGGGTTGGAAAAACTGTGGACATGTATCATCTAAAAATTTTAAATTGCAAGTTTTAAGTTGACGTCTTTTTAGCGTCGTTTGATATATCTTGTGTGCAATGAATACTGTGTAGCACCCATTGTTGTAGTTCCGCTGCGCATAGCAATTGTGGGGGTGTTACAGATTGGTAATCAGAGCCACGAGTTATAGAGAACTAGGTCGTTTTTAAAAATCCTAAACTATAACTTTTGGTGTCGTAAGAAAGGGTCCAAGCACACACAACTATCCTGCATGGCTCCGGTAAGATTTATTGTTGTATTTATGGCATTTGACGTATACTTTTGAGTAAAGTATATATGTGGGTAATTATTACGTAAGTATGGAATTACTATATGTAGACGTTGAATTTTACGTGAAATATCCGACATCGTAATTTTTGTATTAATCATGCATGAGCATCATATTATTACATTTCGGGCATATGTACCACCTTTGCATTGCATTTGCATGCATGTATTTATAATTATTGTATAATTACTTATGTACCCTCCGAAATTCGCTGTTATTGCAGGAATGGCCGAGGTACCGCCTAACGATAATGGGAACGATTACGTCGTAGGTCACGAAGGGGGACCGTTTCCTCCGAACCCGCCGGACAATAATAATGGATGGATCGCTCCAGAAGACGAAATAGGGCCGGAAAACGACAACGAAGAAAGTGAGGTGGATAATTTCAGCATGAGTAGTGACGAGAGTGAGGATTCCGAAGAAGAGCCTGAGGAGCTAATGGATGATGGCATTCCCGAGGATGCCGTAGGCCAGACCGAACCCGATTTGTTTCAATCCCCGAATTCGCCGAAGGGTTATGAGGTACCACCGACCGGTCGTTATGAGCAGCAACCCTTTAATCGCCCGATGGAAAATTGTAAGGATTATTTGAGAACCGTGCCAGGATTGGTTAGAGTAAGTAATGGGAGCAGTGGAGAGTCCAGCAAGTCATCCAAGTCGCCATCGATTCATGAGAATATTGCAAGGGTCTACTTTCCGAGACCGAGACACTACTGGGATCCCGCAGGTCGTTTGGGGAGGATGGAAAGGTTGATGTATGAGCGGTTTGTAGTTGAGACTAGGGTGATTAAGAAGTTTGATAAGACTGAAAGGGAACACCAAAGACTGTTGGAAAGGACGGCAAGGATTGAGTATGATGGGAATGTGAATAAAAGTGACATCAACAGTTTAAGATCAATGGTTGCAAATTTAAGTGCTAGTCTTGACCGTGTGAGGGAAGATCAGATGAGGTTGTCGAGGATGCAGAGTTGGGAGCATCGTGTGAGAGATTCATTGCCCCCGGATTGGAGATTCGTGGACGA
Source organism: Glebionis coronaria (assembly GCA_025667525.1). NCBI lineage: Eukaryota > Viridiplantae > Streptophyta > Magnoliopsida > Asterales > Asteraceae > Glebionis > Glebionis coronaria. The sequence continues at coordinate 319,945 of JANFOE010001609.1, read as the reverse complement.
TTTGGAGATGGAGGCGAACGACTTTATGATTCAGCCGCCTACTGGAGGTGCTGGTATTACGGTGGGAAATCAGGTAGTGATTGAGTGTGGATCCACATCAGGGACGAAAAAGGAAATGGAATGTGGGCCAGATGATAAGGGAAAAAGAAAAGTGGATGATGTGGATGAGGACGTTAGTGATGAGGAAACCGAGGAAGACGACGACGAGCCGCCATCCAAGAGGCCGTGTGGATCACCACATGCCTAGTTACTTGTTTTGTATTTTCTTTGATCATTGTAATAGAACTATTTTGGACCTTTGTATGATGGTATTATGACGAGAAACTCAAGTACTTGAAGTTTTATGGTGAACGATTGTAGTGGCAATACTTGTCACGATTTTGGTTAATTATCAATACAATCTATGTTACCTTTCATGATCTGTGATATGTCTTAAATTTGATCTTTTGTCGTGTGAATTGATGAATATTAGTAACTCCGTAGTGATGTGTCGTTGTATGTATTTTATGTCTGGGAAACTTGATATGAATACTTACATTGTTTTTCTATTTTCCTTGTCTTGCAGAAAGAGATATTCGATAACACCATGCCTCCAAAGTTGACCGCCGATCGTGTTAACACCATGATTCAGGAAGCTATAGCAAATGCGTTGGAAGCGGACCGAGCTGGGAGAAATCAGGATCCGGGAAGGAACGCGGGGAGACAGCAAGCCCCGAGAGTGTGTACCTATTCTAGCTTTATGAAGTGCGGTCCCACGCAGTTCCGTGGAACGGGTGGAGCTTTAGAACTTAGACGATGGTTGGAAAAGGTTGAAAGTACGTTTGAAATCAGTGGTTGTGCAGAAGCGGATAAAGTAAAGTTTGCAGCTGCTACGTTTCTCGATGATGCGTTAAGTTGGTGGAATACCCAGGTAGCTACGGTTGGATTGGCTGTAGCAAATGCAAGGACGTGGAATGCGACAAAAGCTTTGTTGACTAAGAAGTTTTGCCCAGAGGAGGAATTGGGGCAATTGGAGGACGAATTGAGGCATTTGACCTTGAAGAACAACGATATAGCTGCTTACACCAGGAGATTCAATGAGTTAAGTCTTTTGTGTCCGGACATATTTGCCAATGATGCCAAGAAAATGAAGCAGTATATTAAGGGTTTATCTAGCAATATCAAAGGTGAAACAACTTCGTCAAAACCTGGAACGTTTGATGAAGCGGTTCAAATGGCTCACGCTTTGATGGACGTTAAGCTTCAGGACAAACAGAACTACATTGCTGAAGGCAACAAAAGGAAATGGGAAGCGGCACAAAGTAATCAATCCCAAGGCCAGAACCGAGGTGGAAATCGAAACAACCATGGGCCGAACCGTAATCAGCAGTTTAATCAGAAAAGGAACGAAGGGATGAGGGCATTGACGAACCCTAGAGGTGTGAAAGTGAATCCCCATTGTGGTAAGTGCAATTTGTATCATGTTGGAAATTGCCCGCCGGCATGCGGCAAGTGTGGAAAGGCAGGTCATAGGACTTCTGGTTGTCGAACGGGAGGAGTAGCCACTGGGGCTAATGCTATTAGGATGAGGGGATGTTATAGTTGTGGAGAAAGGGGTCATGTGCAAGCGAATTGCCCGAAGGCAGGAAACAGGCGGGGAGGTAATAATGCGGCTGCTGTGTATCAAGTGGGAACTGCTGATAAACCACAGGGTCCTCATGTGGTTACCGGTACGTTTTTGCTAGACGCTTGTTATGCTAGTATTTTATTTGATTCTGGCTCCGACAAGAGTTTTGTAGACGTTAGATTTAGTCGTCATATTGATAGAGAACCGGTGTTGTTAGCGACTAGTTATAATGTTGAATTAGCCGATGGAAAAATTGTTAGTACGAATTCTATACTGAAAGGGTGTACCTTGAAGTTAGGAAATTACGCTTTTAAAATCGACTTGATGCCTATAGAACTAGGATCGTTTGACGTGATTGTGGGAATGGATTGGCTAATGGCGCATAGTGCTACGATCGTCTGTGGTGAGAGATTGGTTCAGATTCCGTTGAGGAATAGAGTTTTGACGGTAAAGGGAGACGAATGCACTTCTCGTTTGAAGGTGTTTTCCTGTTTGAAAATGATGAAGTACGTAGAGAGCGGATGCGATGTGTTTTTGGCACAAGTTTCGAGCGATGGTGATGTAGAGGCAAGGATCGAAGAGGTACCAGTTATTTGCGAGTATCCGGACGTTTTTCCAGACGAGTTGCCAGGTTTACCGCCTACCCGTGAGGTCGAGTTTCGAATTGATTTAGTGCCAGGAGCTGCGCCGGTTGCACGTGCACCTTATCGCTTAGCACCATCTGAGTTAAAGGAGTTAGCGGATCAATTGAAGGAATTGATGGACAAAGGATTTATTAGGCCGAGCTCATCACCTTGGGGAGCGCCAGTGTTGTTTGTGAAGAAGAAAGATGGTTCGTTTAGGATGTGTATCGACTATAGGGAACTCAATAAGCTGACGGTTAAGAATCGGTACCCATTGCCGAGGATTGACGATTTATTTGATCAATTGCAAGGTTCCAGTGTATACTCAAAGATCGATTTAAGATCAGGGTATCATCAACTGCGTGTAAGAGAGGAGGATATTCCTGTAACTGCCTTTCGTACGCGGTATGGACACTTTGAATTTCGAGTGATGCCGTTTGGGTTGACGAACGCACCTGCTGTATTCATGGACCTTATGAATCGCGTGTGCAAGCCGTATCTAGATAAGTTTGTTATTGTTTTCATCGATGATATACTTATTTACTCTAAAAGTAAGGAGGAGCACGAGAAGCACCTAAGAAAGATTTTGGAGTTGTTAAGGAAGGAGAAGCTGTATGCAAAATTCTCTAAGTGTGAGTTTTGGTTGGAATCAGTGCAGTTTCTAGGTCATGTGATTGATAGTGAGGGAGTTCGTGTAGATCCTGCTAAGATCGAAGCGATCAGGGAATGGTCAGCACCGACGACGCCGACTGAAGTTCGACAATTTCTGGGTTTAGCTGGGTATTATAGAAGGTTTATCGAAGGATTTTCGTTGATTGCAAAACCATTGACAAGGCTTACCGAAAAGAATAGGGTGTACGAATGGGGAATTGAGGAAGAACTTGCTTTCGAAACGCTCAAGGATAAGTTATGTTCCGCACCGATTTTATCATTGCCTGAAGGAACCGAAGACTTCGTAGTGTATTGTGATGCTTCTCGTAAGGGTTATGGAGCGGTATTAATGCAATGTGAAAAGGTGATAGCTTACGCGTCGAGGCAATTAAGAAAGAACGAGGAGAACTACACGACGCACGATTTGGAATTAGGAGCGGTAGTTTTTGCGTTGAAACTGTGGAGACACTATCTGTATGGGACAAAGTGTGTTGTATTCACTGACCACAAGAGTTTGCAGCACATTTTAGATCAAAAGGAGTTGAATATGCGACAGAGACGATGGGTTGAACTATTGAGTGATTATGACTGCGAAATTCGCTACCACCCTGGAAAGGCGAATGTTGTAGCGGATGCACTAAGTAGGAAGGAACGGGAGAAACCTTTGAGGGTTAGAGATTTAGTGATGAGTGAGAGCGTTGACTTAACCGAAACCATACTGAAGGCTCAGGAGAGAGGATTAATGAAAGGGAATGTTGAAGCCGAAAACTTGGGACGAATGTTGAAACCTCTTTTCGTGATTAGGTCTGACGGACTGAGATATTTTGAGAATCGAATTTGGTTACCACTGTGTTCATCTGAGGAAGGAAAGCCTGGAGTTCGAGAATTGGTTATGAATGAGTCGCATAAGTCGAAGTATTCGATACATCCTGGATCGGATAAGATGTACCACGACCTGAAGAAAGTCTATTGGTGGCCGAATATGAAGGCAGATATTGCTCGTTACGTTAGTAAGTGTTTGACTTGCGCGAAGGTTCAGGCAGAACATAAGAAACCATCTGGATTGTTGGTACAACCGGAGATCCCAGAATGGAAATGGGAGAAAATCGCAATGGATTTCGTGACGGGTTTACCTAGGACTCCTAGTGGATGCGATATGATATGGGTAATTGTGGATAGGTTGACGAAATCTGCTCATTTCTTACCTATGAAGAAGACGGACAGCATGGAAAAACTCGCCAGCGTGTACGTGAAGGAGATCGTCTGTAGACATGGAGTGCCGTTATCGATCATTTCGGATCGCGATAGTAGATTTACGTCGGAATTTTGGAAATCGCTTCAACGTGCGATGGGCACTGAACTGAGTTTAAGCACGGCTTATCACCCGGAAAGTGACGGTCAGAGTGAACGAACGATTCAAACGATGGAGGACATGCTCCGAGCATGCGTGATTGATTTTGGAGGAAGTTGGGAACGCCACTTGCCTCTGGTGGAATTTTCGTACAATAATAGTTATCATGCGAGTATCAAAGCAGCACCGTTCGAAGCATTGTATGGAAGGAAGTGTAGATCGCCTGTGTGTTGGAGTGAAGTAGGGGAAAGTCAATTGACTGGACCCGAAATGGTTTTAGAAACGACAAAGAAGATCGTGCAGATCAAGAACCGACTACTTGCTGCGAGAAGCCGACAGAAGAGTTATGCCGATAACCGAAGGAAACCGTTGGAGTTTGAAGTTGGAGATATGGTTATGCTCAAGGTATCGCCGTGGAAGGGTGTAATTCGTTTTGGAAAGAAAGGAAAGTTGAGTCCGCGGTATATTGGACCGTTTAAGATCGTTGAACGAATTGGACCGGTAGCGTACAAGTTAGAATTGCCGACCGAGCTTAGTGCTATTCATGACACGTTTCACGTATCGAACCTGAAGAAGAGTTTGGCGGATAAGGAATTGGTGATTCCTTTGGACGAGATTCGACTAGACGACAAAATGCACTTTGTGGAAGAACCTGTGGAAATAATGGACCGAGAGGTCAAGCGGTTGAAGCGTAGTAGGATTCCTATTGTGAAAGTCCGATGGAATTCTAAGCGTGGACCGGAATACACCTGGGAACGTGAGGACTTTTTCAAGGAAAGGTATCCTCATCTGTTCCAGTAGAACGAAATGTGAGTACAAGAAGAGGCGAGCGCCGGGACGTCGCTCTCTTTAAGGAGGGGTGGATGTGACACCCTAGAATCAAGGTCATTAACGTTACCCTAAATTACGCTAATTTTTGAAATTTTTAATAAATTTTAATTTATATACTTATAAGTATTTTGGTTAAAGCCGATGTTCGAGGTTATAATTTTTACGTTTGACGTTTTAAGAAGGACGATGACGATTACGATCCCGAGGGATGCCCAATTTTATATAATTTTTGACGATTTATCGATAATGTAATTTTTCGAGAGTTTTACTTACGGTTCGTGTTAAGTTGAGTCGGGTGAGTTTTATAGCCTTCCGAGTACATTTAAAGTATCCCAAAAATATTTTGGAGCGTTCGGGAAGATTTTCGACTCCCGTAAAATTTTCAAAATTGACAAATGGGTCGAACCCGCAAAGTTTTGAGGACGTTTTCCACTTGAGGCCAAAAGAAACTAAATATTGCAAAAAGGTCCCTCCCAACCCACCAAAAAGGCCAAAAGTGACACACACACAAACACATACAATATTTTCACCAAAAGTTAAACTCTCTCTCCCTCTCTTGCTTCCATAGCCGACGGACACCCCCAAACCACCAAGAAATTCACCAAAAATCTTTTTCCACTTGATTTTCCTAAAAACTAAGGTTAGACCACATCTAATTTGGTCATTCCCCACATTTTCATGTGCTCAAATCCCACATGCACTAACAAAAATTTTCCAAGATTTTTCAAGATGATCCAAATTCGTTTTTGTGGCTAAATTTGTAATGCATGTTGATTTTATGAGTTATGGAAGTATAAACACCAAGAAAACCCACCAAAATTAATTTGGTTGTGGTGATTGGGGCACCCAAACCCCACGGCAATAGGGGTGTTTGGGGAGCCATGGTGGTTGTTGATTTTGAGTGTTATTCTTGTGTTTGGTTTAATGTTTTAGGATGTTTTACATAGGTTTATTTAGTTGCATGTTCATTTCTTTGAATTTTTGATTTTGAGATTGTTTGATCAATAGGGGTAGGACTGAAATTTGGTGTTAGGATATGTTTGGGAAGGCTTAGGATGATGTTTAGTGGTGGTTAGAAGGTTTGGAATCGAGTCTAAGTGCGTTTTTGGTATGGTCATTTTTAGGCAGAAACTTTAGGTCCATTTCATAAAAATTATTTTTTTTCCAGGTCTTGAAAACTAAATGTAGTTATATAGGGTCTTCCTAGCTTTAATTTGGTATAAGGTAGAGCCCGTGACTCAAAACGAGCTAAAAGTTATGACGTTTTAAAGATCGAGTACCGGGAGACGAGGACTTTCATAATCCGAATTTGTGCAAAGTTTTAGTCAAATCCCGAGGGTCACAAGTATAAATTGGTAAATGGTCAAGGGTCAAAATTTGGTCCCAAACCTGTGTAAATGAGTCTATATGTTTACTTAGGAGTCAAACAAGTCAAAGGTACTTTTCATATAGGTCAAAGAGGTCAAAATTGGTCGAAGCGCAATTTCAGCCCGTAAAATGTAGTCGTGGAAAAGAGTTGCGTAACGGGTCGTAAAAGTAAAAACTTTTATTGGGCTTAAAAACATGTTATCTACAGGTCTTATAGGATTTTTGAAAATTTTGTCAAATTTTATAAGTGTTGTTAAATAAGGTAAAACAGCCCGTACTTTAGTCAAGTACCGGCGAGAATGAGTAAAAATAGACAACGTAAGTAATGAGAACGAATGGTATAAAATGAGTGATGCTTGTTATTTTGTTTTTGGCGTGAGTTATACTTGTCCTAAGTGACTAGTATATATGTATTTTATACAGTACCGTAAGTATTTAAATGAGATTACTCATTACGCGTTATTTGTGATAGGTGTTGATTTACCCGGGCATCCGTAACATCGTCAGTGATCATCCCTCGAACTACCGACTACTTAAGATATAAGGTGTGAATTTATAGCCTCGCTTATATTTATTTCAAATTGTTTTACCCGCGAGGGAAATGCATGCTAGTTTTTAAAAGGAACGTATATCATGAATGATTGTTAGACCCGAAAGTTGCCTTAGAAATTGTGTTGAGTACCAAAGTTGCAAAAGTCCCTAAAATCATGAACTATTAACTATTGTCCTGCCCTCGAGTAGGGGGAAATAGCCGCTTATGCAATTTGTAGTACTACGGGGTTAACGACCCAATGCTAGCCGAGAAGCTGTACTTTTAGTAAGTTCTGCGGTAGATTATTTTGTATGAGAAATAAGGTATAATTGCAACTGATGCCTTTAGAAGGGGCACTGGTTTCATCTGAATCATGCCGGTATTTATTACGCGGGTGATTGAGTTAACGGATTAGTGTCATGAGCTTAAACATAATTGTCAGTATCCTGATTATAGATTGTTTGATCGACAAGTCTATAAATGATCACGAATGGTTTTTATTTTATATACGTTCAAATGGATTATAAAACCTATGAATTCCACTCAACGTTTTCGTTGACCAAATTTTTGGCATGTGTTTCAGGTAACCGCTGAGGTGTAGGACGGAGCATGCATGGGATGGATGTTGTGTGTATGGCTTGGAGTCCGCTTGTTTTTCCCTCCTTTTCTACTTAAACAATTTTTAAGTTTAATGTCATGTTGTTGTAAAACTGAAATTCTTGGGTTAAGATTCATGGGGACCGAAAACGCTAAACTCTGTGTAACAAATTGGGGTTGGAAAAACTGTGGACATGTATCATCTAAAAATTTTAAATTGCAAGTTTTAAGTTGACGTCTTTTTAGCGTCGTTTGATATATCTTGTGTGCAATGAATACTGTGTAGCACCCATTGTTGTAGTTCCGCTGCGCATAGCAATTGTGGGGGTGTTACAGTTTATTTGATATTATCTCTTGTAGATTCTGTTCCTTACACTATAAAAGGAACAAGGGTCTTAGGTTTTATTCATAACTTTCATTCACAATGTAAACCTAAAGCGTGTGTGCACTAGACGTGGGATTCAATGTATACACGTCTAGTGATTGTTTGTTATTAATATAATGAACAATCCAATTGTGTTTTAATTCATGTTCTTGTGCCCTAAACACCTTGTTAATGTGTTATGTTCTAATTCTGCTTTGATTATTTAATCATATGAAAATGATGCATTCCTAGTAGCTTCAAAGATCCGGAAACCAAGGTTTCCTCAATTGGTATCAGAGCCTCGTGGCTCGTGATGCTAGGACCAACAAGGTGTTCGTGTATGGTGAAAAGAAGAAAAATCCGTCTAGGGTTTTTCTGGACGTTTTTGTGTGCGCAACAGTATTAAGAAGGTCATAACTTTTGATTGGATCGTTGGATCGTCACTAAAATTCTTGTGTGTGTTCTACAAACATATATCTAGATATCCACCGGAGGTATTGTCGTGATCTATCCCCAAGAAAAAGTTATTAAGCGTCAAAGTCAGTAGTGGTCATATGCTGTTTTCTGTGAATAGTAATAGTAAAAACGCGATTTCTCCTTCGTTAACCGTTGGATCGTCGTGAAATTCGGTCTGTAGGTTCTTGACACTTGTTTCTAGGATCTCACCAAAGGGATCTTCGATCTGAGCTCTCATGAAGAAGATATTCGATGTCAAAGTTCACTGCAGTTTATGGTTTTCACATAAAATCATGATTTAGGGTTTATAAAACCCTAGATCTATTACCCGCTGACATGTGTTATTTAGACACTGATAGATGTTGGTGTGACGTTGATAGATGTTGGTGTGACGCTGACAAGGCATGGATGAGACGCTGATGGTCAGGCGCTGACAGGTACAAAGTTGTCGCTGACAGGAATAAGTTAAGCGCTGACACTAGTTGTCCGATATATACATTTTTCAACGCTGATAAGTGTTGTCCGATAATGGACAACTGTCACACCCCACCATGGCGGAATATGGGGCGCGACGTATGGATATCATCACAACAACAGCGTCTCTATAGAGAGAACTAAATGAAATTGAAATATCATAGATGGCGACACAAATGTCGTGACAATATCTCAACAATGCAGGCGTCTAGGTAAGTAGGTAACAGGCCTACCTCTTACCAAAGACATACAAATAAAAAAAAATCAAACATATAGGTACCACAAAGTTCACTTAATCAAAACAAAAAGTAAAATCTAAGAGGAAAGGGGATTCCTCCGAATGCAATCCTAGCAGCCTCTATACTCTAGCCACTTCTAACATCATCTTGCACAACTACCTCACCTGAAAATGACACTAAAATCTGTCAACATAAAGTTGGTGAGAACATAGGTTTAAGTTATCTAGAACATCATAAGAAACCTTGACATCCGCTGTAAATAAGTTGAAGAAAAACAATTTATAGTAATGGACCATAATGTGATAATCATGCTACATGCATCCACAACAAAACTCAAGCCAAGTACCAACCACATCTACAATTCACAAAGCACATTATAACAATCAAGAAGTATCCCGTCACACGCACAAGAACACACACCACACTATCCGGATCTTTCCCACACCACCTGTGGAAGATGAACTATATCCCCGTCGAGATATCTTGCCTCCGAAGAGACGATGTACAAGTACTCAGGACGGATCGTGCCCCACGCTCCACACACATCACAACTGGTCCCATAGACGCCCATACATCTATGTACCAAAGCCAATCACAATCCAAACAAGATTCACATAGCAGAACACGTACCAAAGCACATATGAGAACACATAAGCACGCAAGTCACACAATAACACATTTATGTCCACACATTTTATAACATAGTACTAAATCATGTTAAAGAACATTACAAGTGTCATCTCCATCCCATACTGAAAAAAAACATTTAATAACGTAGTAAAATGGGACTATGAACTCACCTGATTGCTTCTCCAAAGTCCTTACTCTAGCCCTAAGCTAATAATCCAAAAACACATAAATCAATACATGAACCAACCTCTAAAATGGTTCATCAACCTATGATGGACATCTAACCTCCTCTCATATAAATACCCAATTTACAACTCTAAACACCCCATTACCCTTCCCTAACAAGTCCTTAACTTGGTTAAGTTTAATAGCTACCCCGTTCACAATTTTACACAAAACAGTCCCAGTTTTAGGTCTCAAAACTTTAAGTCAAACGTCCACTTAAACATACCCATGGTTTCTGTAAAAGGAATATTCATACCCTTACATATGTTCGCTAACACCTCCCACTTTCCCTAACCTTAAAGCTACTGTTAAGGCCCTGATATATATATATATACTTTTGTCATTCCAGTTTTCCTGATTTTAAACGTATGAAAAGTTCATTACCATTAGAGGGTCTTACCCTAAACAACAATCTTAGCCCAAGTGCAGATACTTATTACAATATATAAACCATCTCTCATGTTCGTGAGAAGATCCCAATGCAACCCTAAGTACCCCAAACAACACAAAACTTAAAAAGAAAACAGGCTGAATTCAAAACTGTTTTGACCTCCGACTGTTGTAACCTGTTTTTGACCCACTTCCCGACCTCCAATTTAGTTCTAGTTTCTTGCATTGGAAAGCCACTTCAAATACCTTTTCAGGGGTATGTGGATCGTAAGATAAAAGTTTGTAGAGATCCCTATATGATCAAAACAATGACCCAAAATTCTGCCCAGTTTTTAAAAACGGGTTTAACAAAATCAACCTCATTAATTAACCCTAATCCCTCTAATTACAAGCCCTAATTTATGTGATCATCATATTATGATTAATAGAACATTAATTTACTGTTTTTATATTAAACCCTAACCCTAATCCATCAATAGATTATTAAATAAACATAAAAACAATTTAATTAAAAAGGGATTTGAAGGTTTTACCTTTAAATTAATGGAAGAAGAAAAAAACTATGAAACCCTAAAAACTCTCCCAAAAACCGTCGACCATTAATCTCCAGGGATTTAATTATGTTCTTTTGGTAGTAAATAATAAAATATATAGGGTGTGGGTGAATCCTTGTCCAACCCAAACCCAACTTTCCTTTTTCCTCTTTTTTTCTTTTTTTTTCCTTCTTTTCTTTTTTTCCAAACCGACTAACACCCCCTTAATTTTCGTTTTTTTTCTCTTTTTATTATTAATATATGTATTAATAATATTACCTTAATTTTCCTTAATTTATTTCAGCACTTAAAGCCTCCAAAACCCCAAAACCGTAAAACTAGTCAGTTTTTACGCGTTTTACCGTAAAAGACGTAAAATATACACTTTTATAAAAAATCTCAAATTTTGAAATAAACTTTATAACTAAGTCCTAAATGACTTAAAACCATCCCGAAAAATATTCATATGGATAATTACCTCACCCGAGACCTCTAAATGCTAAACCGTAAATCCTAAAAAAAATACTACTACTATAATACTTATACATATACGTAAACACCACAATATCACCATTTTCATTTCATAGTCACCACTTGTGAGCTCATGAACATGAAATAACCGTTCCTCGATTTACTTATGAGTACTCTATACTCATAAACGATAACCACACCAACCTTGTTCACACAAAATAAACACGTAAACACACAATTCAAGTAAGCACACATAAAATAACCTAAAAGTAAGACCAAGTGACAAACCCAAAACCTAGGGTTGTCACATCACTCCCTCCTAATAGAAATCTCGTCCCGAGATTTACTCCCAAACTCAAACTTATTCTCAGCAAACAAACGAGGATACATATCCTTGATAAAACCTTCACGTTCAAACGTGAACTCAGTTTACACGAAAATAATCTCAACCAACAACACATGAGCCTTAACCGTCTGCGAGGAAACTTATCAAAATCATAAATCAAAACTCATCAAAATATAACCACGTATAATAAGGTCTAAAGAACTCTCAAATTCCTTCCCAACTCATTTCTATGTTAACCCTCCAAGTGTTCATTACCGAAATATACCCAAAACACGAGTTTAAACCATGTTGTCCGAAAATTAACCTTGAACTCATCACTTGTACAATTAATTCGACCAAGCTACTGACTTCCATTTACGAAACTTTCTGAATATTTGAAAAGTATGTTCCGAGTACATAATTTGAAAAGTATGTTCCGAGTACATAATTTTAGGCTTTTGAATCACCCAAAAACCTTTCAAAACGAATAAGTTACGACCAAAACGATTTTTCTCAAAATCTGCCTACTCCGATTTATACCTAAAAAAACGATTTTTAAACCCTAAAACCCCCCATTAATTACCAAAACTAGAACCTAATTTATTTTAATTCCAGAAAATTAAAACTCTATTAATTACATGATTTTAACATATTTCACTAAATAAGAACAAAATTTTTAACTTAAGAACAATAACTTTAGGTGATCAAAACCAAAATATTTTAAAATAACCGAGTCATGCTTATATGTTAAAGATTTTATATTCCACCTTATTTGAAACATGATCCCGACACTTCCTTATTTCATCGACTACCAACAACATTTTTTCAATTTGCAAGTTCTTTTTTTTTACCATGTATAACTCGAAACAAAAGACATCGTTACCCCAAAAAGAAATCTCCACCATCTCAAAATCCTTCACGCCAAAAGTACCGTACAAACAAACACGTGAAATGAGGACCCGAGAAATGCGCTACTACAGAAGTTGAACATCTCAAAGAGAAACGAGCTAGCAACCATCCCAAGAATACAACCGGTAAGTAGAAAATAATTTTACATACATAGGCATAAGTGTACATACACTCAAATCCATCCAACATATACTATACAAGCATGTATTAACTCTCTTTCATGCAATCATACTTGAAAGTCCAGTGGTGTTGTGGCACATATATAATTATGTAGGCCTCCATAATTATACATGTTCCCTTTCACCAATGTACTCCCTCCTATGATGACACTTATAAGAAATTAATACTACACATAACACATAATCCAACAACTCACAAGCACATAACCACACAAGATAAGATCCAAAACCCCATGTATTAAAATAACATAGCCAATGCACGAAACACATAAACTCGTAGTCCAGCTGAACCAGCATAGACAAAATTCAAAACGTATAAAGAACATGGAAACATAATTAAGCGAAATCCAACAATGACTAGCGTATACGACCATGGTTCTACCCGCACTAATCAAAACTCGTAAAGAAAATAACATGTAGTTAAGTATGAACCATAGTAGTTCATAACCAAACAAATTCTGCGAAAATAATATTCAAACACATCAACTACTATAAAATGCACACATACTCCTATGACGCCTATATGCAGGGACCCTTAAGCTATAGACTAGGCTACACGACTAGGAAACCTAATTCTCTATAACCATTGTCTCTGATACCATTCTGTCACACCCCACCATGGCGGAATATGGGGCGCGACGTATGGATATCATCACAACAACAACGTGTCTATAGAGAGAACTAAATGAAATTGAAATATCATAGATGGCGACACAAATGTCGTGACAATATCTCAACAATGCAGACGTCTAGGTAAGTAGGTAACAGGCCTACCTCTTACCAAAGACATACAAATAAACAAACATCAAACATATAGGTACCACAAAGTTCACTTACACAAAACACAAAGTAAAATCTAAGAGGAAAGGGGATTCCTCCGAATGCAATCCTAGCAGCCTCTATACTCTAGCCACTTCTAACATCATCTTGCACAACTACCTCACCTGAAAATGACACTAAAATCTGTCAACATAAAGTTGGTGAGAACATAGGTTTAAGTTATCTAGAACATCATAAGAAACCTTGACATCCGCTGTAAATAAGTTGAAGAAAAACAATTTATAGTAATGGACCATAATGTGATAATCATGCTACATGCATCCACAACAAAACTCAAGCCAAGTACCAACCACATCTACAATTCACAAAGCACATTATAACAATCAAGAAGTATCCCGTCACACGCACAAGAACACACACCACACTATCCGAATCTTTCCCACACCACTTGTGGAAGATGAACTATATCCCCGTCGAGATATCTTTCCTCCGAAGAGACGATGCACAAGTACTCAGGACGGATCGTGCCCCACGCTCCACACACATCACAACTGGTCCCATAGACGCCCATACATCTATATACCAAAGCCAATCACAATCCAAACAAGATTCACATAGCAGAACACGTACCAAAGCACATATGAGAACACATAAGCACGCAAGTCACACAATAACACATTTATGTCCACACATTTTATAACATAGTACTAAATCATGTTAAAGAACATTACAAGTGTCATCTCCATCCCATACTGGAAAAAAAACATTTAAAAACGTAGTAAAATGGGACTATGAACTCACCTGATTGCTTCTCCAAAGTCCTTACTCTAGCCCCAAGCTAATAATCCAAAAACACATAAATCAATACATGAACCAACCTCTAAAATGGTTTATCAACCTATGATGGACATCTAACCTCCTCTCATATAAATACCCCATTTACAACTCTAAACACCCCATTACCCTTCCCTAACAAGTCCTTAACTTGGTTAAGTTTAATAGCTATCCCGTTCACAATTTTTCACAAAACAGTCCCAGTTTTAGGTCTCAAAACTTTAAGTCAAACGTCCACATAAACATACCCATGGTTTCTGTAAAAGGAATATTCATACCCTTACATATGTTGGCTAACACCTCCCACTTGCCCTAACCTTATAGCTACTGTTAAGGCCCTGATATATATATATATATATATATACTTTTGTCATTCCAGTTTTCCTGATTTTAAACGTATAAAAAGTTCATTACCATTAGAGGGTCTTACCCTAAACCACAATCTTAGCCCAAGTGCAGATCCTTATTACAATATATAAACCATCTCTCAAGTTCGTGAGAAGATCCCAATGCAACCCTAAGTACCCCAAACAACCCAAAACTTAAAAAGAAAACAGGCTGAATTCAAAACTGTTTTGACCTTCGACTGTTGTATCCGGTTTTTGACCCACTTCCCGACCTCCAATTTAGTTCTAGTTTCTTGCATTGGAAAGCCACTTCAAATACCTTTTCAGGGGTATGTGGATCGTAAGATAAAAGTTTGTAGAGCTCCCTATATGATCAAAACAATGACCCAAAATTCTGCCCAATTTTTAAAAACGGGTTTAACAAAATCAACCTCATTAATTAACCCTAATCCCTCTAATTACAAGCCCTAATTTATGTGATCATCATATTATGATTAATACAACATTAATTTACTGTTTTTATATTAAACCCTAACCCTAATCCATCAATAGATGATTAAATAAACATAAAAACAATTTAATTAAAAAGGGATTTGAAGGTTTTACCTTTAAATTAATGGAAGAAGAAAAAAACTATGAAACCCTAAAAACTCTCCCAAAAACCGTCGACCATTAATCTCCAGGGATTTAATTATGTTCTTTTGGTAGTAAATAATAAAATATATAGGGTGTGGGTGAATCCTTGTCCAACCCAAACCCAACTTTCCTTTTTCCTCTTTTTTTCTTTTTTTCCTTCTTTTCTTTTTTTCCAAACCGACTAACACCCCCTTAATTTTCGTTTTTTTTCTCTTTTTATTATTAATATATGTATTAATAATATTACCTTAATTTTCCTTAATTTATTTCAGCTCTTAAAGCCTCCAAAACCCCAAAACCGTAAAACTAATCAGTTTTTACGCGTTTTACCGTAAAAGACGTAAAATATACACTTTTATAAAAAATCTCAAATTTTGAAATAAACTTTATAACTAAGTCCTAAATGACTTAAAACCATCCCGAAAAATATTCATATGGATAATTACCTCACCCGAGACCTCTAAATGCTAAACCGTAAATCCTAAAAAAAATACTACTACTATAATACTTATACGTATACGTAAACACCACAATATCACCATTTTCATTTCATAGTCACCACTTGTGAGCTCATGAACATGAAATAACCGTTCCTCGATTTACTTATGAGTACTCTATACTCATAAACGATAAACACACCAACCTCATTCACACAAAATAAACACGTAAACACACAATTCAAGTAAGCACACATAAAATAACCTAAAAGTAAGACCAAGTGACAAACCCAAAACCTAGGATTGTCACATCACTCCCTCCTAATAGAAATCTCGTCCCGAGATTTACTCCCAAACTCAAACTTATTCTCAGCAAACAAACGAGGATACATATCCTTGATAAAACCTTCACGTTCAAACGTGAACTCAGTTTACACGAAAATAATCTCAACCAACAACACATGAGCCTTAACCGTCCGCGAGGAAACTTATCAAAATCATAAATCAAAACTCATCAAAATATAACCACGTATAATAAGGTCTAAAGAACTCTCAAATTCCTTCCCAAATCATTTCTATGTTAACCCTCCAAGTGTTCATTACCGAAATATACCCAAAACACGAGTTTAAACCATGTTGTCCGAAAATTAACTTTGAACTCAACACTTGTACAATTAATTCGACCAAGCTACTGACTTCCAATTAACAAACTTTCTGAATATTTGAAAAGTATGTTCCGAGTACATAATTTGAAAAGTATGTTCCGAGTACATAATTTTAGGCTTTTGAATCACCCAAAAACCTTTCAAAACGAATAAGTTATGACCAAAACGATTTTTCTCAAAATCTGCCTACTCCGATTTATACCTAAAAAAACGATTTTTAAACCCTAAAACCCCCCATTAATTACCAAAACTAGAACCTAATTTATTTTAGTTCCAGAAAATTAAAACTCTATTAATTACATGATTTTAACATATTTCACTAAATAAGAACAAAATTTTTAACTTAAGAACAATAACTTTAGGTGATCAAAACCAAAATATTTTAAAATAACCGAGTCATGCTTATATGTTAAAGATTTTATATTCCACCTTATTTGAAACATGATCCCGACACTTCCTGATTTCATCGACTACCAACAACATTTTTTTCAATTTGCAAGTTCTTTTTTTTTACCATGTATAACTCGAAACAAAAGACATCGTTAACCCAAAAAGAAATCTCCACCATCTCAAAATCCTTCACGCCAAAAGTACCGTACAAACAAACACGTGAAATGAGGACCCGAGAAATGCGCTACTACAGAAGTTGAACATCTCAAAGAGAAACGAGCTAGCAACCATCCCAAGAATACAACCGGTAAGTAGAAAATAATTTTACATACATAGGCATAAGCGTACATACACTCAAATCCATCCAACATATACTATACAAGCATGTATTAACTCTCTTTCATGCAATCATACTTGAAAGTCCAGTGGTGTTGTGGCACATATATAATTATGTAGGCCTCCATAATTATACATGTTCCCTTTCACCAATGTACTCCCTCCTATGATGACACTTATAAGAAATTAATACTACACATAACACATAATCCAACAACTCACAAGCACATAACCACACAACATAAGATCCAAAACCCCATGTATTAAAATAACATAGCCAATGCACGAAACACATAAACTCGTAGTCCAGCTGAACCAGCATAGACAAAATTCAAAATGTATAAAGAACATGGAAACATAATTAAGCGAAATCCAACAATGACTAGCGTATACGACCATGGTTCCACCCGCACTAATCAAAACTCGTAAAGAAAATAACATGTAGTTAAGTATGAACCATAGTAGTTCATAACCAAACAAATTCTGCGAAAATAATATTCAAACACATCAACTGCTATAAAATGCACACATACTCCTATGACGCCTATATGCAGGGACCCTTAAGCTATAGACTAGGCTACACGACTAGGAAACCTAATTCTCTATAACCATTGTCTCTGATACCATTCTGTCACACCCCACCATGGCGGAATATGGGGCGCGACGTATGGATATCATCACAACAACAGCGTGTCTATAGAGAGAACTAAATGAAATTGAAATATCATAGATGGCGACACAAATGTCGTGACAATATCTCAACAATGCAGGCGTCTAGGTAAGTAGGTAACAGGCCTACCTCTTACCAAAGACATACAAATAAACAAACATCAAACATATAGGTACCACAAAGTTCACTTAATCAAAACACAAAGTAAAATCTAAGAGGAAAGGGGATTCCTCCGAATGCAATCCTAGCAGCCTCTGTACTCTAGCCACTTCTAACATCATCTTGCACAACTACCTCACCTGAAAATGACACTAAAATCTGTCAACATAAAGTTGGTGAGAACATAGGTTTAAGTTATCTAGAACATCATAAGAAACCTTGACATCCGCTGTAAATAAGTTGAAGAAAAACAATTTATAGTAATGGACCATAATGTGATAATCATGCTACATGCATCCACAACAAAACTCAAGCCAAGTACCAACCACATCTACAATTCACAAAGCACATTATAACAATCAAGAAGTATCCCGTCACACGCACAAGAACACACACCACACTATCCGGATCTTTCCCACACCACCTGTGGAAGATGAACTATATCCCCGTCGAGATATCTTGCCTCATAAGAGACGATGCACAAGTACTCAGGACGAATCGTGCCCCACGCTCCACACACATCACAACTGGTCCCATAGACGCCCATACATCTATGTACCAAAGCCAATCACAATCCAAACAAGATTCACATAGCAGAACACGTACCAAAGCACATATGAGAACACATAAGCACGCAAGTCACACAATAACACATTTATGTCCACACATTTTATAACATAGTAATAAATCATGTTAAAGAACATTACAAGTGTCATCTCCATCCCATACTGGAAAAAAAACATTTAAAAACGTAGTAAAATGGGACTATGAACTCACCTGATTGCTTCTCCAAAGTCCTTGCTCTAGCCCCAAGCTAATAATCCAAAAACACATAAATCAATACATGAACCAACCTCTAAAATGGTTCATCAACCTATGATGGACATCTAACCTCCCCTCATATAAATACCCCATTTACAACTCTAAACACCCCCATTACCCTTCCCTAACAAGTCCTTAACTTGGTTAAGTTTAATAGCTATCCCGTTCACAATTTTACACAAAACAGTCCCAGTTTTAGGTCTCAAACCTTTAAGTCAAACGTCCACTTAAACATACCCATGCTTTCTGTAAAAGGAATATTCATACCCTTGCATATGTTGGCTAACACCTCCCACTTGCCCTAACCTTAAAGCTACTTTTAAGGCCCTGATATATATATATATATACTTTTGTCATTCCAGTTTTCCTGATTTTAAACGTATGAAAAGTTCATTACCATTAGAGGGTCTTACCCTAAACCACAATCTTAGCCCAAGTGCAGATCCTTATTAAAATATATAAACCATCTCTCATGTTCGTGAGAAGATCCCAATGCAAACCTAAGTACCCCAAACAACCCAAAACTTAAAAAGAAAACAGGCTGAATTCAAAACTGTTTTGACCTCCGACTGTTGTAACCTGTTTTTGACCCACTTCCGGACCTCCAATTTAGTTCTAGTTTCTTGCATTGGAAAGCCACTTCAAATACCTTTTCAGGGGTATGTGGATCGTAAGATAAAAGTTTGTAGAGCTCCCTATATGATCAAAACAATGACCCAAAATTCTGCCCAGTTTTTAAAAACGGGTTTAACAAAATCAACCTCATTAATTAACCCTAATCCCTCTAATTACAAGCCCTAATTTATGTGATCATCATATTATGATTAATACAACATTAATTTACTGTTTTTATATTAAACCCTAACCCTAATCCATCAATAGATGATTAAATAAACATAAAAACAATTTAATTAAAAAGGGATTTGAAGGTTTTACCTTTAAATTAATGGAAGAAGAAAAAAACTATGAAACCCTAAAAACTCTCCCAAAAACCGTCGACCATTAATCTCCAGGGATTTAATTATGTTCTTTTGGTAGTAAATAATAAAATATATAGGGTGTGGGTGAATCCTTGTCCAACCCAAACCCAACTTTCCTTTTTCCTCTTTTTTTCTTTTTTTTTCCTTCTTTTCTTTTTTTCCAAACGACTAACACCCCTTTAATTTTCGTTTTTTTTCTCTTTTTATTATTAATATATGTATTAATAATATTACTTTAATTTTCCTTAATTTATTTCAGCTCTTAAAGCCTCCAAAACCCCAAAACAGTAAAACTAGTCAGTTTTTACGCGTTTTACCGTAAAAGACGTAAAATATACACTTTTATAAAAAATCTCAAATTTTGAAATAAACTTTATAACTAAGTCCTAAATGACTTAAAACCATCCCGAAAAATATTCATATGGATAATTACCTCACCCGAGACCTCTAAATGCTAAACCGTAAATCCTAAAAAAAATACTACTACTATAATACTTATACGTATACGTAAACACCACAATATCACCATTTTCATTTCATAGTCACCACTTGTGAGCTCATGAACATGAAATGACCGTTCCTCGATTTACTTATGAGTACTCTATACTCATAAACGATAACCACACCAACCTCGTTCACACAAAATAAACACGTAAACACACATAAAATAACCTAAAAGTAAGACCAAGTGACAAACCCAAAACCTAGGGTTGTCACAACAACACACAGTATTGATATCTTGGACAGTGAAGGATACTGGACAACAAAAGGAATAGTTGTTGTTTGAGAAAATTGGTACGTTTTTAGCACACAAAAAGAGGAAATTACACACGAAGGTACATGGAATCTCTGTTTTATTTAGAATATCATGTTGATATTTATGGCTCAGATATTTTTAAAAGAGATTAATGATTTTAAGACGAGTTAGCAACGATTCATGAAGTAATTTATTGGAGTATGTAATCGGGATATACTTGTGAAAGAGTTATTCGTTGACATCTTTTACATATGAAGATATTGACTTATCATGAAGAGGTGTTGGCTTAAGGGGAAGAATTCTTATGGTAAGTTTGATGATTGAAGAAGATTTTCACGAGTTTGTGTTCTATCATATCTTAAAGTCATGCACTTTCAGCCACTGACTTTAAAGATAACTTGTTCGTGCTTTACATGGTTGGTGATGAAGACTTGTCATATCTAGCAAAGGTCAAATTACAATCACTTGAAGGAGTTACATTATCGTGCTCAGTGTCTCACAAAGGATGAGGATTTTGACAATGGGATCGTGGTCTACTTATACTTACCAGTTTTCTTATAAGTTCGATTTCACGTGGATAGTACAAGATGTGGAACACAAGGTTGGGTTATTCTACTTCTACATCAAGATTACTTTATTTATTTTTCTTCAAGATCATTACATAGAGCTACATTTGGAGAATCTTCAAAGATAGCATACATTGTTTACTTCCTTGTTGATGTGACAAAAAGGGGAAGATATACATGCTACACTTGAGGGGAAGCAATTTGAAGATCATGTACAACTTACAAGAGATAGACATAGAGTTTTGCCACCATCAACTAGGGGAAGATTGTTGGGTCAAAAAGTTGATGTGGCAGAAACTCAAAATCAAAGAAAACATGAAGACATTTGTTCAAGCGTTGACAAGAGCAATCTAAGCGTTGACAAGAGCAATTCAGGCGTTGACAAGAACAAATTCAGCATTGTTAGAAGTCAACAGAAGTCAAACGTTGTAAACAAAAGTCAACGATGATGGATGTCTACAGATTGATGGAGAATTCTATTTGTGGAATATATTGAGTATATTATTTATGATATATACAATATATAGTTTATCTAAATAGAATATTTAGATGTTTATTTGATATTATCTCTTGTAGATTCTGTTCCTTACACTATAAAAGGAACAAGGGTCTTAGGTTTTATTCATAACTTTCATTCACAATGTAAACCTAAAGCGTGTGTGAACTAGACGTGGGATTCAATGTATACACGTCTAGTGATTATTTGTTATTAATATAATGAACAATCCAATTGTGTTTTAATTCATGTTCTTGTGCCCTAAACACCTTGTTAATGTGTTATGTAATTCCGCTTTGATTATTTAATCATATGAACATGATGCATTCCTAGTAGCTTCAAAGATCCGGAAACCAAGGTTTCCTCAGTTCTTGTATTATATATATATTATTTTATTTTTTTGGGTATGGATCCGTGTGTGAGCACCCTGCGATGGCATATGTTTGTATTTTATTTCTTTATGGATATGCATCCATAACTAGCAAGCCTGTGAACCTTCTTAAACTTGCAATTTTCTTTTTGACTCGACTCATCCGAGAATCATCTCAAATATACTTATTTTATCCTGGCTTGGCTGATTAGCAAGCATGAGTTAACTCGATTGAACTGATTGACTTGGGATGGTTTGGCTATGTTGCAAACATGTCGTAATGTGGTTGTATGTGTTTTATTATGGCTTTTGTGTTTGATTGGATTGTGATGTTTTCGAGAGAGTTATGTATACGTCGGATGATTTCCGTATCGACGAATTCGTTGTTGACGAACTAGTTTTGTATGTTCGTAATATTGCAGTAAGGTGATTTTGTACGACTAGTATTGATTTCTTCGTCTTTTATTTTCTGAACGTTTTCGATAGGGTTATGTGCGACCCGTGCGATTTCCTTGTGAGTAATTATTATTTTTATGAGACGATGAACCAAGTGAAAGGACGATTCGAAAGTTGGAAAACATGGTCCGAGCATGTGTGATTGATTTTGATAGTGTTGAGGTCGACACTTGCCGTTGGTAGTACCTTTGTACAACTACATTTACCATGTTAGCATTAAAGCTATAGCATTTGAAGAAATATGTTGATGAAAATGTAGATCGCCAGTTGGATGAAATGAAGTAGGAAAAAGTCAGTTGAATGGACTTGAGATGATTCGAGAGACTACGGAAGAGATGGTGCAGATTAAGAATCACTAGTTGACCACGAGAAGTTGTGAGGAGGGATGTGTTGATAACCGAAGGAAGAAATTGGGAAATTGAAGTGGAGACCATGGATCGAGATGTTAAGAGATTGAAGCAAGGTATAATACTCATCGTAAAGGTGTGACGGAGTCCGAGACGTGAACCGGAGTCCACATCGGAATGTGAAGACCTCTTTAGGAAGTAGTACCCTCATCTTTCTAGTAGTACGGAATGCGAGCATAAGAACTGGAGAGCGCCGGGACATCACTCCCTTAAGGAGGGGAGGATGTAATACCCGTGAATGTGCCATATGATGCTAAGCTATTGTCTCAAGAGTTGATCAGTATGAGCATCTCCCTTAAGTTGTGGCTCAATTGTGGATGTGATATCCCGAGCCCAACGTCATTTATTTAATCCTATTTTACGAATATTTTTGAAATTTTTAAGAAATTTCGTTTGCTATATATTTGATGGTTTAAGTTGAAACCAACGTTTACGGTCGTAATTTGACATTTGACGATTTAAGAAGAACCGATGACGACTACGATACCGAAGGATGCCCAAAATTTATCTTTTATTATCGATTGATCGATATTTGAGTTTTTCGAGATTTTATTTTTATTACGTGTTAAGTCGAGTCGGAACCATATGCATATTCGTTTTGTGTGCGTTTGAACCATTTAAAAGTATTTTCAAGTGTTCGGGGCGACCCCCGACTCCCGCAAAATTTAAAAGCCGACTAGTGAGTCGTTTCCCGCTACTAAGTTGTTTCGTTTAAAAGTGAAGCCAAAAGAAAGCCCATTTGACAAAACAAGCCCCTCTAATTTTTACAAAATGGAAGGAAGGAAAACATACATCACAAAAACACATCAAAAAATTTCTCCTCTTCCTTCTTTCTCTCTTTCAACCGTCGGCCACACCACCACCATGGAACCACCACCACCATTTTTGAAACTTGGTTTTTTTAAAAACTAATCAAAGACCACCTCTTCTATCATCCCTGTAAGTGTTTTAATCAAACAATAACACACATGCAATCATAAAATCTTTTCAAAAATCTATGATTTTATAAAGTGGGTTTTGATCTAATTAAATGGTATACATGGTTCTAATTAGTGTTTATAATGGTAAATAATCAATAAAACAAAATGGAGGGCTGTTTTTCTTTGATGTTTTGGTCACCAAACCCCACGGCCAAAAGGGGGTTTGGTTTGATCTTTCATGTTTGATGATTTTTGTTGTGGGTTGATGTTTAAAAACATGTTTTTATCATTTCTAATTGATTTAATTTGATTGCATGTTGGTTTTATGAAATGGGTTTTTGTTGTGATTGTTCATACAAGTGATTAAGGATATTTAGGATGTTTTGGATTGATAAATTGATGTTAGAATAGGTCTAGGAATCATTAGGTGTGATTGGAATGATGATGATTTGTTATGATTTTGGAAGAGTGATTTTAGACCAGATTGTTTAGGCATGTTTTAATGGGTTTAACTTTGTAAACAGGTCATAAACATAGGATATAGTGGTAGAGCTTTTTCTTAGCTTAGTTTTGGTATAAGGTAGAGCTTTTGACTCAAAACGAGTCAAAAGTGATGATATTTTGGAAGTTCGTGTACCGGGAGATGAGAATCAACACAATCCGAATTTGTGTTTGGTTTTGGGTCAAATCCCGGGGACCATAGATAGAGTTTGGTAAATATTGAAAGTTGATTTTTGGTTTCAAACCTGCACTTGTGAGTCTATTTTTGGACTTATGAGTCAAATTTACTAATGGTGTCTTTTAAATGGGTCAAACAAGTCCAACATGGTCAAAGTGCAAAATCAGTCCTAAAAACTTATGTTTAGTAATGTGATGTGTAACGGGTCATAAAAGTGAAAACTTTTTATGGGATTTAAAATGGGTTTTCTATAGGTCATAAGGGATTTTTACAAATTTTCTTGTAATTTATAGTAATGCTTAAGTCATAGAAAACAGCCCGTACTTTTTGTAAGTACCGGCAAAGTTATAAAATTTGAAATATTTCTAATTACATAAATAGATTGTACGAGTCTAGTTATAATCACTTGTATGGAATTTTGGCGTGAGTTTATACGAACTTTGAGTGACTTTAAATATATACATACAGTACTTGAAAGTACTAGAAGGAGTTTATTCATTAAGTGTTTATTCGTTAGGTGTTGTATTTGATTTCCCGGGGGCATCCATGTCGTCGGTGACATTTCTCGTTACGTCTTCGCTAGAATAACTACTACTACGCCAGGTGAGTCTATAGCCTCGCTCCTTACTTATTTCAAATGTTTTTACCCGCGAGGGGGATACATGCTAATTTAAATGAAAATGAACATAAGTCATGATTGATTATTGGACCCGAATGTTGCCTTGAATTGTGTTGAGTACCTAGTTGCAAAAGTCCCTAAATTCGTGAACTATTAACTATTGTCTTGCCCTTGTGTGGGTTGGAGATAGCCGCTTATACAGTTGATAGTAGTATGGGGTTGAAGACCCTATCCGAGACGAGAGCTAGTACGTTGAGTACCCTCTGCGGACGGATAACTTGTGATAAGGAATAAGTTATAATTGCAACTGATGCCTTTAGAAGGGGCACTGGTTTCATCTTAATCATGCCGGTAAATGTACGCGGGTGATTGAGTTAACGGATTAGTGTCACGAGCTTAAACACAATTATTAGCTATTGCTAAAGATAATATCATTGAATAATAGATTGTGAGTACGACAATGCTATTGAATGATCATGATTGGTTTTTAATACTTATGTTCAACTTATGATTTGATAAACCTATAGATTCGCTCAACCTTTGTGTTGACGGTTTTAAGCATGTGTTTCAGGTAACCAAGATTGATAGCAGCGGAGCATGCGAGGATGGAAGTTGTTGTGGCTTGGCAGTCTACTTTGTTTTTCGTCCCTTTTAGCACTTAAATATTTTATATTATGTCATGTGAACGAAAAAGTACTTTTGGGTTGAGATTCAATGGGGACCAAAACGCAAACTCTGTTTTGTATTATCTTGGGATTTGGAAAACTGTAGACTTGTATGTTTTTAATAATGTTAAATTTATGTTTAAACTTTTACGTCTCTTTGAATCGTTTAATATAGCTTATGTTTGATGATAACTACGTAGCACCCAAATGTTGTAGATTGTTTAGAAGGAACGTACCAGTAACCACATTGGAGTCTGGGTGGGTTTTAGCGTCTCCTATCACATAGACTCTAGATGGTGCTCCTCCTCTGCTCTCGTTCCTAACTGCTCGCTTTGGGCAATCAGGGCTGATGTGTCCGATCTCTCTACAACCATAGCAACGAATTTCCCTACGGGTTGTGTTACCGCCGCCAGTGTGCTGGCGGTTTCCCTGTTGTCCATTTCCACGAAAGTTTTGACTGTTGCCATTGCGGGGCTTGTAGTTGATGTTGGAGTTGTTCTTGATGGCTGGAACATAAGGGGTGCCCTGTCCGGGCCTTCGGCATTCAACAGTAGAGAAATGATGGAAATAGCACTTGGTGCACTTTGGCTTGTTGCCTTCATATGGTGGTGGTGTTGAGGAAACAACACTACAATTTGGCCCAAGTTTTTCTACTTTGGTGGTTGGGCCTGATTGTAACCACGGTTGTTCTCCTCAACCTTCCTCTTGTACTCAGTCTGCCTAATCACATGATCACGTCCCTGTTTGTTCATTAGCTATGTGGCAAACTCTATGACACCCTCAACTGTAGTGGGGCGGGATGCAAGTACACTATCGTGCACAAAATCCGGAAGTCCACTGACATGCTTCTCTATCTTGTCCTTCACGTCAGGGAACATCCGAGTACACATCAAAGTTAGCTCCTGAAATCTCTGGTTGTAAGTCGTGATGTCATGGTTCAAGCATTTGAGGTTCCACAAGTCAATCTCTAACTTCTTGATTTCGCCTCGAGGACTGTATTTCGTGGTAAGTCTTTCCTTAAGTGTATTCCAGGTCATCCCATAGGCTTCGTCATGTCCAAGAGTAGCAACTAAGGAGTTCCACCAAGTGAGAGCATGTTCCAAGAGAGTACAAGTGGCAAATTTCACCTTGTTCTCCCCGGTGCAATCACTAATGCGGAATACTGTCTCGGTCCTTTCGAACCACCGCATGAGTCCTATTACCCCTTCCTTGCCCTTGAAGTAACTAGGCTTGCATTTCAGGAAGTTGGGATAGGTACATCCTCTGTCAACTCGATCTCTAGCATTCGAGTTTTGATTGTCGCCCTGGTTCCCGCTGGGGTGTGTTTCCCTGGCTGCTAGTGCATCAGCAATGCCTTGACCGATAAGCACTCGGAGTTGTGCTTCTAAAACGGTCGTTGAAGGAGCAGCGTTAGTGTTCTGTCGAGTGACTCTTTGTGCCATCGTTCTATCATACATAAAAGATGAGATTTATCAGTTGGTTAGTAGAATTATAATATTAAGCTGCATAAAATGGATATGCATAGAATTCACAACAAATTAGATAACCTGTCAAGATTTCATAATAATATAAATTCAAACAAACAAGTAAAGGATGATATATCAGTATTGGTGAACATCAATATAATACAATACAACCGATCTAAGACAGAGATACAACCATCCTGTCTGAGATAGTGGTACAAACGTTTGCAATACTACAAAGATAACCTACCTACTAAGGTTAGGTGCTACAATATGGATAAAACTAAAATGGAAATACAAGTACAAAAGATCTAAATCATGCGAGCTGAGATGCAACTCAATGCTTGTCATGATGTATAATGAAATCTAGCCTACACTAGTATGGCTGTCTGTGGGTGTAGGTGGTCCGGATGGTGGCGTAGGTGCATGATCATCCAGCATACGGATCATCGCCCTCCTAGTCTCACTGGAGAATATCATAGTCTCTAGCAACTGGTGCTGACGTGTTGCATCGGCTCTCCGTAGATGGTCTGTCTCGGTAGTGAGTCCCTGATGGGGGAGGTCTGCTAGGTCTATGAATGTTCGAAATGTCTCCTCCTGGGTGAGGATAGCAGCATGCTCGTATGAGTGACCCTCGAGTGTAGCTAACCGGCAACGGAGGTAAGCAACCTCATCCAGTAACCAATGCACAGTTCCCTGGGTCATACCCAGAGAACTCTGCGTGGTGTGTGAATCACTGGCCACAACCCAATAGAGAGATCTATACCTCTCCTAAAGCAAGGCGCGACCCTGCTGGTCTGCCTGTAAAAGGGCATGAATGAGAGCGGTATCCTGCGCCTCGCTGGCCACAAGTGTGTCGACATGTGCCTGCAGTGCGCCAAGACTGGGCTGCCCAGCTCCAGATCCCTCTCCTACCTCGAATGTCGAGTCAGGAATGAAATCAGTCCTCCTCTTGTGAGGTGGTAGCGTGCTGGTGGGGTAAGGGTGATGTGCAGAAGGTGGTGGCCATGGTGGTAAGGATGGTACAATAGGTGGTGATGGAGTAGGTAAATCTGTGAGTACGATGACCCCGTCTGGCTGGTCATCTCTGGACTCCGTGTCCGATGCGGGTCCAAAAAATACTGACGTCGGTGATACTAGAGTAGTGGTAGGAGCCAATAACTCCTCAAAGGTAGTCACGATAGTGGGTGGCGTCATGATATCTGAAAATAGCATTTCAAAGTTGAGTAAGTTTTTAGCTTACGCAATTCAAAAAGTTTTTAAAATTCAATGTGATGCGGTCTTTGTCTTTTAACTATGACTGTTAAAAGTATAAGTAGATACTTAGGTGATTTATCAACTCAAAGGTTATAAATCAGTGTGAAACTAGTTCACATAATGTGTATGCTCTATGTACTATATGCATAACTTATAAGGGTTCCCCAAAAATCAACATTCTTTTTTTTATTGATTTTTAAAATTCAGTTATAGTCCAGTTTAAAATTTGCATTATATTTAAAAAATTTATTATCGATCTGGTTCTCTATAACTATGCTCTCTGATACCATTTCTGTAACACCCCCAAGTTGGTCAAATGTAGCGGAATAGTAATTGGGGTGTTACTTGGGTGGATCGATAGCACATAGTATATAGAGCAATGATCATAAAAGTCATTTAATACAAATTACATGAATCAGTTGTACACGCTCAGTATCTTGTTTGTAAACCACATTTATTATTAAAAACTGAAGTAAATATCGCAGCCCAATGGTAGACATGATGCTCCTATAATGCTGGAATCCAATGCATGAACCTGCTTTATTTTCCTGAGAAAACATATAAAGTAAAGTGTGGGTGTCAACACGAAGTTGGTGAATTCACAGGTTTAATTAAATAATAAGTTAATAATATGCCAAAACATCACAAGGATAGTAGAGCACTAAGCTACATACCATAGTAGTTCCTATTGCCCTATCATAGAAGCTAGACAAAATAAGTTTTTCGGTACGCCCATTTGGATCTGTCCCGATGTTGTTCCCTCAGTCCGACAATGATGTAAACCTGTTGCTTGGCCTAAGCGTTTCGTGATAGCAAGTCACGCAGGTCGGGTGTTGTCAACACCCAAATAGATCTATTCACACATTTCGCGCTACACTATTAACTATTACAGTCCATGGGTATGGGACAAACAATAGGCAATAAGTTGTTGTTGTTGTTGTTAGTGCATGTTTTGCATATTATATAAATATAGTTTTTGTATGTTTTCTCCCCCAGTTATAAAACAGTAAAGATGGGTCCATGAACTCACCTTAGTGGTAATGATGTGGTGAAGATGATGTCACCGAACAAACTGGCACAATATGATCACGAACCGGAGTAATTACCTAAGTAATTTTAAGTGCCTTAGACAATGCATAAATTAACAATGCATGATGGATGTATGATTTTAAATAATGCATGATCACAATTTAATATGTTATAACAATTGGATAAATGTTTATACTTATAAAGGGTTGTGATAAACGTATATTTTTAGTGTCTAAAAATATATATGTTGAGTTAGTAAACGGGAATAAATTTTATAAATGATTTTAATTAAATAAACTGTAAGGCGATATTATATTATTTTCTTAAGTCTCAAAAACATAATTAACGGGTTTCGTCAGTTTATAAAGTCTAGTAAATAAACTTAGTGATTTATTTAATTATTCCAATAACTAAATTTAAGAAAATATTTTATTAATACTTTTAATTAAATTGAAATTACTAATAAACCCTTGTAAGTGTGAAAAATTACAAAAATAACCTTTAAGGTTTCGTTCGTTAAGTATATTACGCCGTTAGTCCTTGTTAGTTAGTTTTATTTATAAAAACGCCCCTAGGGCTTGTAAAACTTTAGGGAAATGACAAAACACCCCCCCCCCATATGTCACGAAAATAATATAATAAGGGTTAGGGTTTGCTTCAAGTTTGCAAAATGACACAATTAGTACTTTAAGTTCCAGAAATGTTATATAGTGTTTCTAGGGTTTGGGTTAAGTTTCAAAAGTGGCAGGAATAGCCCTTTAAGTTTCGGATATTAATTAAAAGGGATTAGGGCTTGTAAAACATTGCCCAAATGGTAGAAATGGCCCCTTGGGGTCTCAGAATATTTAATAAGGTAGCTAGGGCTCATTTTAAGTTTCAATATTAGCAACAATGGCGCTTGTGGTTTCCTTTGGTTCACGGTTTGATAATGAACGCACCCTATCGTTTGTAAATTGACACATTTGACGCTTGTACTTTATAAAGTCACGAAATGATTATATAAGTTTTATAAATTTGTGAATTTGGACCCAACTTTCACCATTTGTCAAATGTGGCCCAAAAAGTCTCCCAAGTTTAGTAAATGGGCTTGGCTAGCCCATTATGGGTCTCAGCTTATTTGCTATGGGCCTA
This sequence comes from Glebionis coronaria, assembly GCA_025667525.1. Lineage (NCBI taxonomy): Eukaryota > Viridiplantae > Streptophyta > Magnoliopsida > Asterales > Asteraceae > Glebionis > Glebionis coronaria. The sequence continues at coordinate 289,320 of JANFOE010001609.1, read as the reverse complement.
TTGGGCTTATGTAATTTTACTAGTAAATTACCAAGTGGGCTAATATCTTCATTTTCTTATTGGGCTTATGTTAAGCTCATGGGCTTATTTGTAACCCGTCGCATGTATGTCTCCTAAAGAGACAAAAGAGATGTGCATAGTGTCTAACTTAAATGTAGGAGTTGTACAAGGACTTAGGTGTATGGTGGTGGCTTATCACACGTCTAAGGATGTAAGGAGAGGGTTAGGTGTCTTGGACTTGTGGTATGTGCATAGTAATGTTAGTACATGTCTTAATTGCCCATAATTGTACATAGACACATAGTTTAAGTTGATACTGGTGGTTTTACTAGTCAAGGGAAAGGAAAAATGTGTCTAGTATAGTATAAGACTTAAATGAAATAAGTTGTACAAGACCAAAAGTCAAAAGTGTAAATTGTAAGGTTTTTGGTATACAAATGTTGTGTGTAGGTATATATTTTCGGCTATTATTTAGTATATGGGGTTTTTATGTTAAATTTTGTGTCTAGGTAATGTCACTAAGAGTATAGGTGTTATATTGGGTGAATATGTATAAGTCTAGGTTAGTTTTGGGTTAAGTTTGGGACCCTTGGTTAAAGTATGGTCATTATTATATGAGAACAGATTTTACTACATCGAAAGTATGTCAATTTAGTTTAAAAAGGTAAAAATGGTCAAAGGTAATGTTTAAGTATAAAATAATTGGTGTCGTAGCGTAAAGTTAATTATAGTGTAAGGAAAAATATATATTCATTAATATATTTAAAGCTTTACAATTTATACTTAAATAATTGTGTATTAATTGTGATCATGAGTTTGAATGTATGAACAAATGGGATGAATGCTTATGAGTGTATGTTAATGTGACTTAAATGTTCAGAAACGAGTGACGGGTTAAAGTCCTTCAAGTTTATAAAATGTAGTCATCCAAGTGTGACTGTTCTGGTGCTTAAGTTATGAGAATCATAATGCATGTTATAAGATTTAAATGTCCTCATGTTTTGGGTGATTAAAAATAATGTATGTTGTGTATGATGCATATGATTGCTCAAGAGATCTCATGCAAAGGTGGAACTATTTATTAAAGTATCATAAAGTGACGTATACAATGATGACTTAGTCAAAACCTGAATTTACAGGTTTTACAAAGTCGTCCCCGCATGCTTATACTTTATGCACTTAATATTTTATCTAATTCAAGAAAGCCTAAAAGTTAAGATATCCGCTGTATCGAACTCTGAAGCTTTCAATAATTACGAAGGTATAAGTATGTGGGACATGATGTCACGAAGAGGCGAAGATCACAAGTGATGGATGCACAAGATCAAGGCAAGAGATTAATGTTAAAGATTGATATCAAAGATCACATCAGCACGTTCACCAGAAAAGAAAAAGAAAAGAAAGAAGAAGACTACGAGCTCAAGACAAGCATAGTATGCTAGGTTTATTTTATTATTGTAACTTGGGTAACTCCCTTGTTTGGTGTGACCTCCCTTAGGGGGAGATTTTTGGAAATACGTTTTTACGTACTTAGGAAGATTTGGTCACTCCGAAAATATATTAAGTAGTAGCTCGTAGTCTAGATATCTTTATTAAACAAACAAGGCCAAGCCTAGCCTACAACATGTGTAGGCTGGCCCAATATTGTAAGCCCAAGCCCATCACAAGGCTTGGGTATATAAACCCTCTCCTTTGATGGAGAGGGTGGTGGTTTTCATAATTTACACATAATAATCTTTCATTGTCTCTCTCTAGAAATGTGTGAACTCCATCATCTCTCTATCTCTTTCTCTCTCTAAAACATAAGCAAGATTTACATATCCAACAGTTTTCCTTTTTCAGAAAAACTTTTTGAAGACCAATTTAATTACCAAGACGATTTGATATTTTCTCCCCCTTAAACAATGACGTGTTTTGTATTTAAAGAGCAATAATCGTTGTTTAAAGAGTCAAATATCCATGAAGATATATTTCTGTTTAATTTGTTTGAAGAAACGATACTGGTGGCAATAAGATTTCTCTTATTTAAACAAATAAATGCACTGAAGCGTACATAAATTTTTATTAGACCAAGTTATAAAGTAAACTTGGTCCCTTGCAAGGTTTTTAAGTAAAGCTTACCCTAGAAAATTAATTCCCTTTGTGAGCCAACATTTTCAAAAGAAATACGTGACTTTAATGCGAAAAGTGGGTTGCAGTCAGAAATAACCACAAGCCATTATGGGCATGTTTTAAAAAATTTACAACTTCTATACGAACTCTATTTATAGCGCCGTATCAATTTTAATAGATATTTCTAAGGGAGTAAATATTATCGTACTAAAAGACATGCCCTTTTTTAAAAAATGAAAATATTTTTGGATATTCTTGATTTAATATTTTTTATGGTTTTTATAGGTTTTATATTTTTGTATTTCTCTGTTTGGTGGTATAAATATATATAATATATAAATGATCACGATAAAAGGATACTCGAGAATAGATTACCACCACTATTCTATAGATTCTTCTGCCAACTCCTGAAGAGTCGCCGGTGAGAATGATTTCATACCAAGCTTGTCAATCAAAAACTCAATTCATCCTAGATCTAGAGGCTTTGTAAACATATCCACCAGCTGATACTCAGTGTTGACAAAATACAACTCGATTAATCTGTTCTCCACTTGCTCTTTGATAAAATGGTAGCGTATGTCAATATGCTTCACCCGGGAGTGTTGAACGTAGTTGAAGCATAGGGAAATGGCACTTTTGTTGTCACAATACATCGGTCTTTTGTTGAATCCAAAACCTTAGTCAGTCAATTGTGATCTCATCCAAAGAACATGAGCACAACAACCAGACATGGCAATGTATTCAACCTCCGTACTTGATATCGTAGCGCTTTTCTGCCTTTTGGATCCCCAACTAATCAATCTATCTCCAAGAAGTTGCACACTCCAGATGTGATGCGTCTAGTATCTTGACACCCAGCGTGATCCGCATCTACATACGATATTAGTGCAATATAAGAGTCCTTCGGATACCATAGACCACGATGAAGTGTTCCTTCAAGGTACCGAAAGATCTTTTCACAACATGTAAGTGCTTTTCGGTAGGTCGAGCCTGATACCGGGCACACATGCATATAGCAAATTGCAAATCAGGCCTTGTAGCAGTCAGATAGAGAAGGGTGTCGATCATTCCACAGTAAAGTGTAGGATCGACAGCAATCCCATCCATGTCCTCATCTACCTTGGACCTCTCTACCATTGGAGTATCCACGGGTTCACAATTTTCAAAATGATACTTTTTCAAAGATTCAAGAGCATATTTGGATTGATTAATGAAGATGCCTCTGGGATTTTGAGAAATTTGTAACCCTAAGAAAAATGAGATTTTTCCCATCATCGACATCTTAAAACGTGTGGACATGATTTTCTCAAAACGGTCAGACAATTTTTGGGTAGTGGCAGCAAATATTATATCGTCAACATAAATTTGTACAAGTATCATGTCGTTGTCTTCCTTGAGAATGAACAATGTTGGGTCCACTTTTCCTTTGGAGAAGCCTCCCGAGATTAGATAAGACGATAGGAGATCGTACCACGCGCGTAGAGCTTGTTTCAACCCATAAAGAGCCTTCTTAAGCTTGTACACATGATTAGAATACTCCGAGTTGACAAATCCATTCGGCTGGCTAACATAGACTTCTTCCTTTAATTCACCGTTAATAAATGCCATCATAACATCCATTTGGGAGACGATCATATTCATGTGAGCAGCATAAGTTAGGAAAAGTCTAATAGCCTCTAATATTGCAACGGGAGCAAAGGATTCTTCAAAGTCAATACACAATGCTTGTTTGTAACCTCGAGTAACCAAACTAGCCTTATTCTTTAAAATTCCACACATCTCATCGAGTTTGACCTTAAATACCCACAACAAAGTAAGAATATTGACGTTGTCGGGTAAAGGAACTAATTCCCATACTTCAAGTCGTTGGAATTTATTAAGTTCCTCTTGCATGGCTTCAATCCAAGACGATTGTGTCATCGCTTATTGCCATGTTTTAGGTTCCTTCTCAGAGAGAAACGCATCAAAGTAACAATATAATTCATGCTCTTGTAGTTGATGGCGTATTTAGACTAGTCGATCAATTTCACCAATAATATTTCGGATTGGGTGATCATTTGCCCACTTTGTGTTGTGAGTTTCAATCTGTGGTGGTCTGGAGTAAACGGTTGTAGGAGCTACTGTCACACCCCACCATGGCGGAGTATGGGGCACGACGTATGGATATCATCACAACAATAGCGTGTCTATAGAGATAACTAAATGATATAAGAAATGTCATAAATGGCGACACAAATGTCATGACAATATCTCAACATGTAGGAGTCTAGGTAAGTAGGTAACAGTCCTACCTCTTACCTAAGACAAACAAGTAACACAAACAAAACAAACATATAGGTGCCAACAGTATCACTTATTCAAAAGACATAAAAATAAACTAAGAAGGAACGGGGATCTCCTTCTATATGCAAATCCTAAGGCATCCAAGTCTAGCCACTTCTATCCTCACGCCTAACCACATTCACACCTGAAAGAGACACTAAAACACGTCAACATAAAGTTGGTGAGACTCATAGGTTTAGACTCCAACGGCAAAATAGTTATAAGCTGTGAACAACAACCATCAATACAATAACATATGGACAATGTGTTACAAATATGCATTAACAACTAACATTCAAGATTAATCATACCAAACCAAATCCAAGGCTCCTACCTTGCCAAACAACATCATGGTACCATAGATGATCACACTATGTACCTATCCTAAGGCCACTACCTTGTCAAACCACAAGGCCACTACCTTGTCAAACCACAAGGCTACTACCTTGTCAAACCACAAGGCCACTACCTTGTCAAACCACAATAACTGAGACGACACGTGTCCCCCGATCCAAATCATACACAATCAAGAATCACATAGCAGTTAATCACATAATGTACACACAAGTCCATCTCAAACCTTAAAAACATTCACATCATCAATTTACAAATAACTCAACAAAGTGTCTCTTCCATCCCATCTGGAAGTCAAAATCATTAAAAGACATGGGACTATGAAACTCACCTGATAGCTTCTTCACAAGTCCTCGCACTAGCAACAAGCTAACAAACAAAAAACACGCAATCAATACATGATCCAACCACTAAAACGGCGCATCAACCTATGATGGACATCTAGCCTCATCCTATATAAATACCTCATTTATATTCTCTAAGCATCTCATTACATCCCTCTATAAATCCCTTAACTCATTTTACTTCATAACACATCCCGTTAACATTTTACCTAAAACAGTCATGTTTTTCATACCTTAAAGTATGGGTCTATCTCCCCCTTAAACATACCCATGATCTCTGTAAAAGGAATATTCATGCCCTTACATATGTTAGCTAACACCTCCCATTTGCCCCAACCTTAAAGATACTGTTATGGCCCCGATATATATATATATATATATATACTTTTGTCATTCTAGATTTACTGATTTTAAACATACAGAAAGTTTGTTACAATTAAGGGGTCTTACCCTAAACCAAAACCTTAGCCCAAGTTTAGATACTTACTACAATATATAAACCATCTCTCATGTTCGTGAGAAGATCCCAATGCAACCCTAAGTACCCCAAACAACCCAAAACTTAAAAAGAAAACAGGCTGATTACAAAACTTTTTTGACCTCCGACTGTTGTAACCTGTTTTTGACTTATTTCCCGACCTCCAATTTAGTTCTCGTTTCTTGAATTGGTAAGCCACTTCAATTACCTTTTCAGGGATACTTGGATCGCATCTTTAATGTTCGTAGAACTCCCGATATGATCAAAACAATTGACTCAAAATTCTGCCCAGTTTTTAAAAACGGGTTTAATTAATTTAACCTAATTAATTACCCATAACCCCATTAATTACAAACCCTAAACAATCTAATCATTATAATATCATTAAAATACAGATTCTTACCTAAATCCATCATAAGATGATTGAGAAAGAATTAAAACACTTTAATTAAAAAGAGTATTAAAGATTTTACCTTAGAATTTTTGAAAGAAGAAAAAATTAATGAAGAACCCTAAAACCACCATTGATGCCGACTTGAAGGTGATCTCCAGGGGTTTTATGAAGTGTTTTGGTTAATAAAAAGTATTTATATAGTTTCCTAACAAGTCCTTGGCCCATTACAAAAGCTCGGTTCCCTTTTTCCTTTTTTTCCCTTTTCTTTTCTTTTGATTCGTCCCAAACCGCCTCATATATATATTTTTTTATTTTTTTTCCTTTTTATTGTTAATTAATATCTTATTAATATTACCTTAATTAACTTAATTTATTTTAGCTCCTAAAGCCTCCAAAACCTCAAAACCGTAAAACTAGTCAAATTTACGCGTTTTACCGTAAAAGACGTAAAATATAAACTTTTATAAAAAATCTCAAATTTTGAAATAAACTTTATAACTAAGTCCCAAATGACTTAAAACCATCCCGAAAAATATTCATATGACTAATTACCTCATCCGAGACCTCTAAATGCTAAACCGTAAATCGTAAAAATACGATTTTCTATAATACATATACGTATACGTAAAACCACTAAATAACACCATCTCATTTCATAGTCACTACCATGTGAAGTCATGAACATGAAATAATCACACATCGTTTCACTTACAAGGTACCCCGTACCGGAAACGATATCCAAACCACAATCTATACACAACAGTTAGCACATCAACACGTAAAGACACGTAACTAGCATAAAATAAAACTAAGTGACGAACCTCAAAACCAGGGTTGTCACATCACTCCCTCCTAATGGAAATCTCGTCCCGAGATTTACTCCTTAGGATCAAACACACAAACAACACATCACACGAGGATACTTGTTCTAAATGAACTCCTCTCATTCCCACGTGAACTTTAGTTCTAGTTTCATAATACCACATATACAAACCAAAAATAATTAAACTCATTGCCAAACTCTTGCCCTTACAGTCAATAAATCTCACAAATGACTCTTTGATAAAACAAAGACTCTTTTTAATACAAGTCCCGAATAACCGTACATGCAAAATGAATTCTCAACCAACCTTTACCAAATCTCAATACATGAAATGTATCATGTATACAACTCATTTCCCCCAGGTAATTCTATGCTCATAAGCTAATGGTCCGATCTTTCCAAAGATCATAAATGGACCTACAACACTCTACATCAACTCTTTCATTTTACCGAAACATACCACCCGTTACTATGGTGAAACTTCATACATAACTCTGTCACTAACTCTAGTGGTTTCCTCCTTTCTATATAGCATCCCTTGTTGCACTCATCCTTTCCACAAAAATCACTACTACATTAGTCGCCTCTTTTACCAATTCTAGTCCACAATGGGGACATCTCACCCTATCCTTTCACATAGTGCCTCAAATGGTATTTATCGACTTCTAGTATGATAACTATCGTTATATGAAAACTCAGCCATCGCTAAAAAGTTTTCTAACTCCCTCTAAATCAATCACCCATGCCCTCAGTGTAACTCCTAAGGTTGTACAAATATCTCACTTGTCTATCCTTTTACCCAGTTAGCTGGATATACTCATATTCAATCATGTTCATCAACTCCCTTCAGTCCGTACTCCAAACTACTTAAAAATTCCAATTTCCTTACAAAGTGACCTACGACGGTGTTTCACATATCCATTAGTTCTTCCAACTTCCCAACTACGTGACTTCTCATTCCTCTTAAAATAGGTGATGAATTAGTCAGTTTATCGACTATCACCCAACTCTCATCGTACTTAATCCTCCAACGCATTATGTATCCCTTCCACCAACTTCGTCCTTACATCGCCCCTTTCTAAGCTACTCCTATCTATGTAGGAAGTATAGTCTACGTCCCTTTCTCCATATGATTGTCCAAGCCACGCAACATACATGTTGACGCGTTCTCTGATTTAGACAACTCAACTCGTGAAACCTACATCTTTCATCCAAACCACCCTAATACGTCATCCATATAGTTCAAGTTCTTCTTAGCTTCACTTCATTCTTCTTATTCCATGTCTCATCAACCATGCTTGCCTCTCCGAGATGGTACTTGGCCATGCAATTTTCTTTTGTCACTTAACTCCACCCACCACCTTTGCCAAATGTTCAATCAAGGTGATTGAATATGTGTTGGAGACGTTCATGATCCGTATAGATCATTATCCACGTCTCGTACACCAAATGCCTCTAACATTATAGGCAGATATAACAGTCCAGCTCCACTAACTAAGTCTATCCAGTTCTTCCAAATCATCAGTTCCTGCAACGTATAAGCGATCGCCTTTCTTTGTCGTCCTCGTATGCGTCTAAATCCTTGCTCCGCGTATCGTCATGCTTCGCGAATTCATCCAGTCCGTCCGATAATGCCAAGATCGGCTCATTATCCAATCCACTTCTTCAGCCTCCAAAATGCTTCCTCATCCTTCTTTACTTCGCCCCTTGCTGGTTCCATGATATGCCATCATCTCTAACTACTCATCATGGTAAACTTAATACTAAAAATCACACTCGAAAATATCACGTATAACTCCACTCCAAAACCAACACATAATTCGCCTCACTCTCCTTCTCAGATTTGAGTAGATTAAGATGTCGTCAATGCTCCCGATGACAACTCGTTTATACACGTTCATGCACACTTGGTTCATTGACACCGTGAAAACCGCTAGTGCTTTGGCGAAGCCAAATGCATAACCATAAACCCCAAGCGTTCATACAACATCCTTAGCAGTTTCAACTATGTCCTCCTTGCACCCTCTCTTAGTGGCAATACGAATAAATTCCTACCTCGTTCTACTTGCAAAATTCTGCACGCCTTTTAAGAGACCAATTCTTCCTCTCATCAGACCACTCAACCGCTTTCCACATCCAATCTACTACTAAGCAACTCAACTTTTACCTTGCATCCGTTGCAATTTCTAACAGCTCTTGTTTTTAAATCAGTCCATCAACGATTTTCCTTGGAAAGGCACTAACTGTAACTCCTCTCACTTCTCCTACTTGCTCTATTTATGGTTCTACCTCACAGTAATAGGCAAACCTAGTAAATTTCAGGAAATTTTCGGGAAACTTACATGCCCTACGAACAATCATAAATACCTTTGAGGTATTGTATCCCCTTCCAACACTCTCTATAGCACGTTACCTGTGCCAATATCCATACATTACACAAATCTCTATTCATCTCCTTGGTACTCCTAAGAGACCTCATAACCACATTAGTTCGTCTACGGACTTCTTTCCTCCCCGCTAAGGGTATTCCGACCGTTCTCTCATGGTCACCTACTTAAGCGTGTAGGCGCGACCAAGTCTTTCATATAAACTACCTCAATGCTCCCAAACAATACGAAACAAAAACTACATCTGAATCCATCAGATACGATCAACGAATCAAACCCACGGATAACTAACGACATTTCACGTGTACTAGTTAAAACAAGTCAAAAGCCACGAGTCTCAAAAGAAAACTCAAACCCAAAACATGTATCAATTCAAAATGACCCATGACAACGAAAAATAATCCAAGAAACACCAAATGGCAACCAAACATATTACGCCCCGTGACATATTTTTTTTAAACCGTGCAAAAGATCGACTTTTCCAAAAGAATATATATCTTTTTTTTATTTTTTTTATTTTATTTATTTATTTATTATTAACTCCCACATCTATGTGACTCAAACAATCTACAAACAACCCTCTTGACGAACTCAAAACTCAACTCAAAAACTAGGTATCCCGTGCATCCCAAATCATAAAAATAAACTACTATTCAAACTCAACCTCTAACCGACTCTTGTACAATAATTTTGGCCAAGATACTGACCTCCCATGACTATACATTCTGAATATTTGAAAAGTACGTTCCGAGTACATAATTTTTGGCTTTTGAATCACTCTAAAAGCTCTAAAAACGAACAAGTTATGACCAAATCAGTTTTGTACTAGTTGTTTTAAAAAAACTAAAGGATAAACTTAGTGATCAATGTAATCCTTTTAAATGACAGATATAATTGTATGTGAAATCTTCATAAACTCAATTTAACCTTGTATAAATAATTAAAAATGACACAAATCGGTCAAACTCAATTATATAAACTATGTAGGTAGAAAGAAATTTTTACTTCGCTTTATTTCAAAGAAAGTCTTTTAGAATTTGAAATATATAAGTGTTGTTTAAAGATAAATCTTATGTTACATCTTGTTTCAAACACGACTCCAACACCTTACCCTTATTTTACCGTATACAACCAACCATCTAACCCAATATATACCGACCAAAAGAATTGCAAGACCCAACACAAAAGATTTCATTATCTCAAAAGAAACCCCAAGTTATTTCAATAGACTTGAAACCAAAAACACCATTTTAAAACGTACACGTGAAATACGAAACTCAAAGAATACGTTACAATACACACTTCAAAAGACTCAAAACGTCGTTGGAACTCCATTAAACTCCAGCACCATAAAACACGAACAAACACAAGGTACGTTTAAGTTATAATAACCGGTGAACGACCATATACCATAACTTAAAACATAGTAGTATATATACATCCGCATATATATACCTATTAAATCTCCCAAAACATACTCGTTATCATACACGTAAGTCAATCAATCGCTTTATACGCTCGTTTTTCCATACGAGTAATCACCATTTCACCGTTCTACAACAAGGCATAAAGCCCACCTCCAAAACCAAACCATATCGTGTGACCCCATAATCACACAACACAACTACAATCCAAAACATATAACACAAAAAGAACAATAGCCATATCATAAGCAGCCATTACATAAACCCATATATATACGTATACCCAAATTCTACATCTCATTATATACAAGCATGTACTAACCCTCTTTCATGCAATCATACTTGGGAACCCATTGAAGTTGTGGTACTTGTATAACTATGTTGGCCACCATACTTATACGATTACCCTTCCCCCAATGCACTCCCTCCTATGATGACACTTATAAGAATCAATACAACATATAACACATAATCCATCTACTCGCATAAGCTCATAACCACGTAACAATAAATTCCAAAACTCCATCTATTAAAATAACATAGTAATACTCTTGGAATACAACAATCCATAGTCTAGCTAAACAACATAGACTAAATCCAAAACAAAAACATAATTAGTTATAAGTCATGTCGCCCGTAAGAGTGGAAACAGCTTAAAATCCTTCATATCCACCTACTCCTAGTAACTCGAACCACCACACGATTCTTAGGGAACATGACTTAAACATCAATAGAAAAATAACATATCTCAAGTATGTAAAATAACTCGATAAAAAATAGAAACTACCTTGTACTAAATTATGTACTATAATGTACAATTTAAGCAAAATACAACAGTGACTAGCGTGGACGATTATGGTTCAACCAGCACTAGTCACATCCCGAAAAGAAAAATAACATGTGGCTAAGTATGAACTTACTATGGTTCAATTCATACTAGTCAAAACATCGTAATAAATAACATCAAAACACATCAATTACATAAAATGCACACATACTCCTATGACGCCTATATGCAGGGACCCTTAAGCTATAGACTAGGCTACACGACTAGGCAACCTAATTCTCTATAACCATTGGCTCTGATACCATTCTGTCACACCCCACCATGGCGGAATATGGGGCACGACGTATGGATATCATCACAACAATAGCGTGTCTATAGAGATAACTAAATGATATAAGAAATGTCATAAATGGCGACACAAATGTCATGACAATATCTCAACATGCAGGAGTCTAGGTAAGTAGGTAACAGTCCTACCTCTTACCTAAGACAAACAAGTAACACAAACAAAACAACCATATAGGTGCCAACAGTATCACTTATTCAAAACACATAAAAATAAACTAAGAAGGAACGGGGATCTCCTTCTATATGCAAATCCTAAGGCATCCAAGTCTAGCCACTTCTATCCTCACGCCTAACCACATTCACACCTGAAAGAGACACTAAAACACGTCAACATAAAGTTGGTGAGAGTCATAGGTTTAGACTCCAACGGCAAAATAGTTATAAGCTGTGAACAACAACTATCAATACAATAACATATGGACAATGTGTTACAAATATGCATTAACAACTAACATTCAAGATTAATCATACCAAACCAAATCCAAGGCTTCTACCTTGCCAAACAACATCATGGTACCATAGATGATCACACTATGTACCTATCCCAAGGCCACTACCTTGTCAAACCACAAGGCCACTACCTTGTCAAACCACAAGGCCACTACCTTGTCAAACCACAAGGCCACTACCATTTCAAACCAAAATAACTGAGACAGCACGTGTCCCTCGATCCAAATCATACACAATCAAGAATCACATAGCAGTTAATCACATAATGTACACACAAGTCCATCTCAAACCTTAAAAACATTCACAGCATCAATTTACAAATAACTTAACACAGTGTCTCTTCAATCCCATCTGGAAGTCAAAATCATTAAAAGACATGGGACTATGAAACTCACCTGGTAGCTTCTTCACAAGTCCTCGCACTAGCAACAAGCTAACAAACAAAAAACACGTAATCAATACATGATCCAACCACTAAAACGGCTCATCAACCTATGATGGACATCTAGCCTCATCCTATATAAATACCTCATTTATATGCTCTAAGCATCTCATTACATCCCTCTATAAATCCCTTAACTCGTTTTACTTCATAACACATCCCGTTAACATTTTACCTAAAATAGTCCCGTTTTTCATACCTTAAACTATGGGTCTATCTCCCCCTTAAACATACCCATGATCTCTGTAAAAGGAATATTCATGCCCTTACATATGTTAGCTAACACCTCCCATTTGCCCCAACCTTAAAGATACTGTTAAGGCCCCGATATATATATATATATATATATATATATATATATATATATATATATATATATATATATATATATATATATATATATATATACTTTTGTCATTCCAGATTTACTGATTTTAAACATACAGAAAGTTTGTTACAATTAAGGGGTCTTACCCTAAACCACAACCTTAGCCCAAGTTCAGATACTTACTACAATATATAAACCATCACTCATGTTCGTGAGAAGATCCCAATGCAACCCTAAGTACCCCAAACAACCCAAAACTTAAAAAGAAAACAGGTTGATTACAAAACTGTTTTTTACCTCCGACTGTTGTAACCTGTTTTTGACTTACTTCCCGACCTCCAATTTAGTTCTCGTTTCTTGCATTGGAAAGCCACTTCAATTACCTTTTCAGGGATACTTGGATCGCATCTTTAATGTTCCTAGAACTCCCGATATGATCAAAACAATTGACTCAAAATTCTGCCTAGTTTTTAAAAACGGGTTTAATTAATTTAACCTAATTAATTACCCATAACCCCATTAATTACAAACCCTAAACCATCTAATCATTATAATATCATTAAAATACAGATTCTTATTTAAACTTTAACCTAAATCCATCATAAGATGATTGAGAAAGAATTAAAACACTTTAATTAAAAAGAGTATTAAAGATTTTACCTTAGAATTTTTGAAAGAAGAAAAAATTAATGAAGAACCCTAAAACCACCATTGATGCCGACTTAAAGGTGATCTCCAGGGGTTTTATGAAGTGTTTTGGTTAATAAAAAGTATTTATATAGTTTCCTAACAAGTCCTTGGCCCATTACAAAAGCCCGGTTCCCTTTTTCCTTTTTTTCCCTTTTCTTTTCTTTTGATTCGTCCCAAACCGCCTCATATATATATATATATATATATATATTTTCCTTTTTATTGTTAATTAATATCTTATTAATATTACCTTATTTTAACTTAATTTATTTCAGCTTCTAAAGCCTCCAAAACCTCAAAACCGTAAAACTAGTCAAATTTACGCGTTTTACCGTAAAAGACGTAAAATATACACTTTTATAAAAAATCTCAAATTTTGAAATAAACTTTATAACTAAGTCCCAAATGACTTAAAACCATCCCGAAAAATATTCATATGACTAATTACCTCATCCGAGACCTCTAAATGCTAAACAGTAAATCGTAAAAATACGATTTTCTATAATACATATACGTATACGTAAAACCACTAAATAACACCATCTCATTTCATAGTCACTACCATGTGAACTCATGAACATGAAATCATCACACATCGTTTCACTCACAAGGTACCCCATACCGGAAACGATATCCAAACCACAATCTATACACAACAATTAACACATCAACACGTAAAGACATGTAACTAGCATAAAATAAAACTAAGTGACGAACCTCAAAACCAGGGTTGTCACAGCTACCTCTGAGGTTGACGCATCTGAAAGGTTTTTAGGTATCGGTAAACCAAAGTAGGGAAGCTCTTGGATGTGAGAAAATTCCAAATCGTGATCATAGTTATCCTCTTCAACATCACCAGGAACGAGTGGGGATGTTGATTCAGGTGTAGTTTGAAAATTGTTGGGGTATGGTGCATCCGGTTCATTAGTGACTATAGATGCATCGGATTGATTTCCATTATCTAGAGCAGCAACTTCGAGAATCGGAGCTACTACTGTAGGTGCTGGAAAATCATCACTTGGAGGATCAAAGAATTTATCAAGCATAGGTTGAAATAACTCATCCCACTCGGGCCTTGTAGGTGGTGTAAATGATGGAGAAGTAGGATTGTTGGGAATTAATCCAGAACTAATAGTACCGGTTCCCATCTCAAGAAGCGTGGGTTCAGAGCTGCGTTGCTCAGAAGCTAATAAGTGTGAAAACACTTATCCTTTTACCACTTATTTCCAATAATAACAAGACCAAAACGTGTATTTTATGTCGTAAAATTCGGAATTATGCGTGGTTTGTGTTTTTATTGTGTTTCAGGATAAAAATATGAAAAAGGAAGAAAACACGGGCTAGCACGGGCTTTTACCGAAGAAAAAGACAAAAGACAAGTCAAAAGGTCAAGAGTGCAAGAATAACGGAAGTCAAAGGCCTATTCTGAAGATTTATCGAAGAAAAAGTCTAAAGACGGAAGTTTAACGAAGTCGAAGAACCGAGTCTATTAAAAGAAGAAAAATAGAAGACGAGTTCAAGTTATCATTCGACTAATCCCGACACTAGGTCGAGAAAGACGAGAATAAAAGAGAAGAAACAAGCACTTACCACCTCCCCTATATATAGTCTTCTAATGTGTAATTAGAGGAGAGAGTTAATTTTAGTCTTTAATTTTCTAGTTTTATTTTAAGTGTGTTTTTTTTTTCTCTCTAGTTTTCTTTCAAGCTTATCAAACCTTCATCTTAATCTTGTAATCTTTGATCTTAATCTTCAATTTATTCAAGTTTATTTCATAATTCTCATTCTACCTTTCTTAATAATCTATTGTTTTTGCTTAATTAATCATGTAGTTGGTTTAATTTTGTTGATGATGTGACTGTTTTGCTTATTTGATTGTGCTTATTGAGTTGGTGTGTTTAGAGCTTTTAGATTAAGGTGCTTATTTGCTTAATTTTTATGTTTAATAGTTTTTAAAATAAGTTGATTTTGGTAGTTTAATATTTTTATAAAAAATGATTTTTAATATTTGCTTATTTAGTGTTTTTAAAAGTTTTTAAATTGTGGCTTATTATTTTTTCTTAAAAATTATTTTGGTTTAGTTTTTGGTAAGTGCTTATTTATTTTTAGCTTAATTAAATTTTTGCTTATTTTAGTTCTTATCCGGGTTACTTAAAAACCATCTTTTCCCGGATAACTTGTACTTCATTGATTCCGGATAAGCTCCAAAATTTGTTATTCCAGATAAGCCGAAAAACATACATTCCGGATAGTGTGGATCCCGGATAAGGAGTAAATTTCATTTCCCGGATAAGCCTCGAATCACACTTCCCGGATAAGAGAAAAAAAGCCACTTCCCAGATAAGAAAAAAATAAAAATCGGATTGTGCAAAATAGTTGTTTCCCGGTTAACACCAAATTCTCATAACCCGGATAAGACTTCAAATACACATTCCGTATAATTGTTATATTTGACATGCTAGGCAGCTTGCTAGCTTTCTAATTTTTCCCGCCATTTTGCCCTACTTGCCTAGGTGCTTCAGGTGCCTGCTTGGTTGCTTGTTTATTATTTAATATTGTTCGGTAATCGTTTAGTTTTATCTGAAAGTTGTTCCGATTTTTATTTTGAAAGTCACGTATCTTTAGTTGTATTTTTTGTCAAATTTTAGTATTAATATTTTTTTCGAAAAGTTTAAGTTTTATTATTTACTTAGTGTCCGCTTTAGCTTTTACCTCGTTTAGTTTTAAAGTAGACACTTAGTCCTATTTCCTCATTTTTCATTACGTAAATTTTATTTTCAAGTCGAAAGTTAATTTCTTCATTTAGTTTTATTTTTATAAATTGTTTTGTTTTAATTTACGTTTTATTATTTCTCTTGCTCCTTTATTATTAGTTATTTTGTTTTTGGCTTATTTTTATTATTTTTTGCATTTACCTTTTAAGTAGAAATAGATAACCAAACCTTCTTTTATTCACCAAAAACGATTGAGTCACACATTTAACCAGAGATCAATTCAATTAGACACCGAGAAAATGAACTTTTTAACTAGTAAAATCCTCCTCAAAACCAAAACAACCTCAATCGCAACAATCAAAACCAAACTCGACCTCCAACTCTATATCAAACCCAAAGAAACCCATATCCACCTCAAGGAAATAACCAAGTTTACCAACAACCCACCTGCCTACATGATCCTCCTTCTAACCAACCCATAACATTTAATCAAGAGGTTGAAACTTACATGAGGACTAAGGACGCGCTGGTAAAGAATCTTCTGAGTCAAATCAACAACTTGAAAGGAGATATGGCGAAACAAGGGAATGATCTTCGAGCCGATATGCGAAACTCTTTGAGCAGTCAAATGAATGACTTAAGGGATATGATGGCTAGTTTCTTCCAAAGTAATCAAGCCTCTGGTTCGGGTTCTCTTCTGAGTAACACCGTTGCTAATCCAAGAGGAGAGATAAAAGAAATCACCACCCCAAGTGGCAAAGGTTTAAAGGAACCCGAGATTGCTACACCTACACCGGTGATTCTGAAAAAGGAAAACGAGCCCCCTTCTCCAATTCCTCTACCTTATACTTCTACCCCTCCACCAACCAAGGATGTGAGTGAGAATTCCATTCCCAAGCCTTCATCTCAACCTGATATACCTTATCCCTCAAGGATGAGGAAATAGAAGTTGAAGAACAAGGATGATATTCAGGTTTCTAACTTTCTTAAAATGTTTAAACAATTGAATTTCAACATCTCCTTTGCTGAGGCTCTCGCTCACATGCCGAAATATGCTAAAATGTTTAAAGATCTTCTCAGTGACAAAGAAAATCTTCTTGATATCGCTCAGACCCAACTTAATGAGAATTTCTCCGTAGTGCTCTTAAGAAAATTACCAACCAAACTTGGTGATTTGGGTCGTTTTCTCATTCCATGCAACTTCCCCGGGGTAGAGAATTGTATGGCCCTAGCCGATCTAGGTGCTAGTATAAACTTAATGCCATTAAGTGTTTGGAAACAATTATCTCTACCCAAGCTAGTCCCCACACGAATGACATTGGAATTAGCTAACCGCACGGTTGCTAATCCAATGGGGATAGCCGAAGATGTCTTCGTCGGTGTCGACAAATTCACCTTTCCAGCGGATTTTGTTGTCGTTGACTACGAGATGGATCCCGTGTTCCATTAATCTTTGGACGTCCATTCTTGAGGACCGGTCGCACTCTCATTGATGTAGCCGCGGGCGAATTAATCATGAGAGTTGGTGACGATAAAATCGTCTTCAACATGGGTAAAATTTCTAAGAAACCTAATGAAAACGAGAGCGTTAATTTCATTGACGTATTTGATGATGCTTGTGAAGAGCATTTCAAAGACGCTTGTAAAAGTGGTTATTCTTCTCTACCCATTGTTGAGACCGTTGCCTCTATTGCTCCCTCACTGACTCCATTTAGAGAAAGTGATTTCCTTTTGAAAGAATTTGAAGCAAATTTAGGGAATGTAGACTTACAATATGACAATTCTCCCATCTATTGGGAAGAAGACATTCGTACCATTGAGAAACTTCTCAATGAGGACCATATTTCTCCACCATCTCCTAAGGAAATCTCTATCGATGATCCGAATTTGACTACGCCTTCCATCGACCATCCTCCTGATTTAGAGCTTAAGAATCTACCGTCTCATCTCGAATACGTGTTCCTTGAAGACAATAAGAAGTTACCCGTCATCATCGCAAAGGACATGAACGAAGACGAAAAATCTCGACTTATCGACGTGCTGAAGAATCATAAGAAAGCAATTGCTTGGAAAATTTCCGACATTCACGAAATTGATCCGAACTTTTGTACTCATAAAATTCTCATGTAAGCTGACTTTAAACCCACAATCCAACGCCAAAGAAGGGTTAATCCTAAAATTCATAACGTCATCAAGAAAGAGGTTATCTAACTTATAGATGCCGGAATGATTTACCCTATTTCGGATTTGCCATGGGTTAGTCCCGTCCATTGTGTGCCTAAGAAAGGTGGAATAACCGTTGTTCCCAATGAAAACAACGAGTTGATTCCTACTCGACTTGTCACGGGTTGGCGAGTTTGCATAGACTATTGCAAACTCAATGATGCCACTCGCAAGGATCATTTTCCCCTTCCTTTCATGGATCACATGCTCGAGCGTTTAGCGGGTAATGACTACTATTTCTTCTTAGACGGTTTCTCCGGGTATTTTCAAATTCCCATCGATCCTAAAGACAAAGAGAAAACCACATTCACTTGTCCTTATAGAACATTTGCTTACAAAAGAATGCCTTTCAGCTTATGCAATGCTCCTGGGACTTTCCAAAGGTATATGATGGCTATATTCCATGACATGGTTGAAGAAACTATGGAAGTCTTTATGGATGATTTCTCGGTCTATGGTGATTCTTTATCTACTTGCCTTGCAAATTTAGAATGTATGCTCAAACGGTGTGAAGACACTCATCTCGTTCTTAATTGGGAAAAATGCCATTTCATGGTAAAAGAAGGTATTGTTCTTGGTCATAAAATCTCCAAAGCCGGTCTTGAAGTCGACCGTGCTAAAGTTGAAGTGATTGCTAAATTACCTCCACCTTCAACCGTGAAGGGTGTGAGAAGTTTCCTTGGTCATGCGGGATTCTATCGTCGTTTCATTCAAGATTTTTCTAAGATCGCTCGCCCGATGACCCACCTCTTGGAAAAAGATACTCCTTTTATCTTTTCTAAAGAGTGTATTGACTCTTTCAATCTTATTAAGGATAAATTAACTAAGGCACCAGTCTTGGTTACCCCTAATTGGGAGTTACCTTTTTAATTGATGTGTGATGCTAGCGATTTTGCTATTGGAGCGGTTTTGGGACAAAGAGTGAACAAACACTTCCAACCAATCCATTATGCTAGCAAGACAATGACGGGGGCTCAATTGCATTATACCACTACTGAAAAAGACCTTTTAGCTGTAGTGTATGCTTTTGAAAAATTTCGCCCCTATCTTGTCCTTTCCACCACCATTGTGTATACCGACCATTCCGCGTTGAAGTACTTGTTAACCAAACAAGATTACAAGCCAAGACTTCTTCGTTGGGTTCTACTCCTTCAAGAATTCAAAATTGAAATTCATGATAAAAAGGGAGCGGAAAACCTAGCCGCGGATCATCTTAGTAGACTCGAGGATCCTTATCAAGGGGAGCTCCAAATCAAGAGAATAATGACTCTTTTCCCCTTGAAGCCTTGATGTCTATTAACTCTAATCTTGATGAAACCCCATGGTTTGCGAAAATTGCAAACTATTTGGCGGGTGGAATTCTCATGGAAGGTTTAACGTCCCAACAAAAGAAAAAGTTATTTAAAGACATTAAGCATTATTATTGGGACGACCCTTACCTTTTCAAACAATGTGCGAATCTTGTCATTCTTCGGTGCGTTGATGGGCCGGCAGCTTTATTAATCCTAGAAGCTTGCCACTAATGACCCATCGGTGGTCACTTTGGTCCTAACTGTACCGCGAATAAAGTTTTTGACTCTGGATTTTATTGGCCCACCATTTATCATGACGCTCATGAAACGGTTAAACGTTGTGATGCTTGCCAAAGACAAGGCAAGATCACACATAAAGATGAGATGCCTCAAAATTTCATACAAGAATGTAAAATCTTTGACGTATGGGGTATCGACTTTATGGGGCCATTACCATCATCCAAAGGGAAAAAGTACATCCTCGTAGCCATTGACTACGTATCTAAATGGGTTTAAGCAAAGGATCTCCCTACGAACGACGCGAGGGTGGTTGTGAACTTTTTGAAACAACTTTTTGCTCGATTCGGTGTTCCTCGTGATATCATCAGTGACCGCGGGACTCATTTTTGCAATGATCAATTTGCTCGAGTCATGGCTAAGTACGGTGTCAATCACCGTATTTCCACCGCTTATCATACCCAAACAAATGCTCAAGCCGAGATATCTAACCGTGGACTGAAGAGAATTTTAGAGTGAACTGTAGGAGAGCATCGTGCCTCGTGGGACGATAAGTTAGATGATGCTTTGTGGGCTTTCTGTACAGCATATAAGACACCTATTGGTTTCACTCCATATCGTCTTGTGTACGGGAAGGCATTCCACCTCCCTATTGAGTTGGAGCATAAGGCGTATTGGGCCTTGAAGTGGGCCAATTTTGATATCAACAAAGCCGGTGATCTTCGGAAGATTCAACTCAACGAGCTTAATGAACTAAGGAATGGAGCTTATGAGAACTAATTAATCTACAAGGAGAAAACCAAGTTCATTCATGATTCTATGATTAAGAACCGAGAGTTTCAAATAGGTGATCAAGTTTTACTCTTTAACTTTCGGTTGAAAGTCTTCTCGGGCAAGCTTAAGAGTCGTTGGTCTGGTCCATTCACCGTCACCAAAGTCTTCCCCGCTTTTCCTTGTATGGATCCTATTTCAATGGGAACTTGATGAGATGGCACCATTGAGCTTTCTCAACCAAATGGGCCTAACTTTAAAGTGAATGGCAAGGGTGTGAAGTTGTACTTTGGTGAGGACATCTCTCATGAGATGATTCCATCCCTTACCACGTTTCCCTTGAATTAGTTCTGGGTCGAGTCAGGCTCGTGACTCGGTTAACAAAAACAAGCGCTTCTCGGGAGGCAATCCGTTGATCTATCCTTTACCCGTTTTCATAATAAGTGTAGGGGGAGCCATATAGGTGTTTGTTGTCTTGTTTCTTATGATGTGCAGGGATTAAAGCTTCAAAGAGAACTTTTGATGACATTTGACGACCGTGATCTCGTGTACCCGTCTTCCCGGTTCTATTCTAAACTGTCGTGATTCGATATTTCATATCTTATATGTTCACATTGAAATCATTATAGGTGTCCTTTCCTTAGCAAGATTTAAATAACGTGCACAATGTCCTAAGTGTAGGGGAGTTTACTCCCACATGCTTAAACATTGAGGACAATGTTTATATCATGTGTAGGGGGACTTTTATCGAAGTAAGTGGCTTTTCCATGATTGTGTCCTCATTTTAACTGAAAAATTTGATTTTTCGACATTTTTCAAAATTTTTCATCTATTTTGGCCTAGTAGTATAGTAGTATTTTCCTTTGTTATCGTTATTTACTTTCTTTGCTAGAATAAAGTTTAATAAAGTGGTTTTAATTTTTCAACATCTTGAATCTTTTGACTCAACCCGAGTTTACTTATCCAAGTTTACTCTAGCTAGTATCCTTAACGTGTTTAAGTCAAGTTCTGCTAGGCTTTAATATAGGGAACTTTAAAACGCAAAAGTCTTAACTCTTACGGGTTAAGAACAAGAACTTTTCTCAACCTCCTATAATTGATCCTAGAATGTCGTTTATCAAGGGAACTTTAAAATGCGAATTCTAAACTTGAAAGAGTGTAAGAAGTTGCAAGATCCTATAGATGACTTGAAACCCAAATCTTTGATTTAATTGGCTAAGCATCCACGAGTCTCATTCCTTGAGATTTTAAATTATGGAGAACGAGAGATGATAGTCAATTATAAGTTTGGTACTCTTTCATGAATTTATGTGAGTTGATTATAAGCTTTTTCTCCCATCGCTTGTTAATAAATATATTTGCAATAAATAAGGTTGTACGATTTGAAAAGCTACTTAGCTTCTAGCACAAGATCGTTTAAAAGTTGCTCGGTATTAATTAGAGTTCATATCCAAGGCATAACTTATTGAAGCGGGATGCGAAGATTGGCGAGTCCGAAAAGGCCCTAACAAGGCATGAGGGCTACATTTTGTTGCTAAAGATCCCAAGTGATGTGAAGAATCATTTATCAAAAATCAATATGAAGGATCGAGACACACGACGAAAAGAAAATACTCCCCTAAAGATCATGGAGAAGTCTATCCAGAAAGACCCTAACAAGGTATGAGGATAAATAGATCCAAGTCCTAAAAGGAGGCGGATCGTTGTATATCAAAATCCAAATTAATGATTGGAGAAAAATGAAGAAGTTGTGGTCCAAATATGAAGAATCTCTCAAAAACTTCAAGTGAAGAAATTCCTATTATGAAGAGAAGACAATAATTTCAAGAACGTCTCTCAAGATTCGAAGTATGAAGTCACTGCCAAATATCGGTCCGAGAAAGGTCTCAAATCATGAAGCGATTTATGCCAAGATATGAACTTTATGAGGTCCCGTGAAGCAGTTTTAAAAGATTTTGTCCTTTAGCTAACTATTGATTAAATAGTCCCATTTTATTTTTGGCCTAAATAAACTATCGAAAAAGTCAAACAATGCATCCTCGTGATCATTCAAGACAATCATAAAATATAAGAGATACACCTAGGAATAAGGGAGTCTAAGTGAATAATTGGGCCACATGAGTTTGTGTTTGTTTGCTAACTTATAATAACAATGATCTCGTTTATAAGCTTGGTTTGGGGAACGTGAAACTTGAGGATGATAAACATTCATGACAACCAAAACCCCAATGTAAGTCTTTGATTTCTTTACTTGTTTTGTATATATTTCTATCTTTTAGTTTCCTTAGTGTTTAGTATTTAATAAAGGCCAAGGTGGGTTATTTATGATGAAAAATGTAAACCGTGCTTTGAAATTAATGCATTGCATGAGGGCATTGCAATGGTCAAGTGTATGGGATTTAATAAGTGTGAAAACACTTATCCTTTTACCACTTATTTCCAATAATAACAAGACCAAAACGTGTATTTTATGTCGTAAAAGTCGGAATTATGCGTGGTTTATGTTTTTATTGCGTTTCAGGATAAAAATATGAAAACGGAAGAAAACACGGGCTATCACGGGCTTTTATAGAAGAAAAAGGCAAAAGACAAGTCAAAAGGTCAAGAGTGCAAGAATAACGGATGTCAAAGGCCTATTATGAAGATTTATCGAAGAAAAAGTCTAAAGACGGAAGTTTAACGAAGTCGAAAAAGACGAGAAGAAAAGAGAAGAAAGAAGCACTTACCACCTCCCCTATATATAGTATTCTAATGTGTAATTAGAGGAGAGAGTTAATTTTAGTATTTAATTTTCTAGTTTTATTTTAAGTGTGTTTTTTTTTCTCTCTAGTTTTCTTTCAAGCTTATCAAACCTTCATCTTAATCTTGTAATCTTTGATCTTGATCTTCAATTTAATCAAGTTTATTTCATAATTCTCATTCTACCTTTCTTAATAATCTATTATTTTTGCTTCATTAATCATGTAGTTGGTTTAATTTTGTTGATGATGTGATTGTTTTGCTTATTTGATTGTGCGTATTCAGTTGGTGTGTTTAGAGCTTTTAGATTAAGGTACTTATTTGCTTAATTTTTATGTTTAATAGTTTTTAAAATAAGTTGATTTTGGTAGTTTAATATTTTTATAAAAAGTTGATTTTTAATATTTTCTTTAGTGTTTTTAAAAGTTTTTATTTTGTGGCTTATTAGATTTTCTTAAAAATCATTTTGGTTAAGTTATTGGTAAGTGCTTATTTAGTTTTTAGCTTTATTAAATTTTTGCTTATTTTAGTTCTTATTCGGGTTACTTAAAAACCCTCTTTTACCGGATAACTTGTAATTCATTGATTCCGGATAAGCTCCAAAAATTGTTATTCCGGATAAGCCGAAAAACATACATTCTGGATAGTGTGGATCCCGGATAAGGAGTAAATTTCATTTCCTGGATAAGCCTCGAATCACACTTCCCGGATAAGAGAAAAAAAAGCCACTTCCCGGATAAGAAAAAAACTAAAACCCGGATTGTGCAAAATAGTTGTTTCCAGGATAACACCAAATTCTCATAATCCGGATAAGACTTCAAATAAACATTCCTTATAATTATTATATTTGACATGCTAGGCAGCTTGCTAGCTTTCTACTTTTTCCCGCCATTTTGTCCTACTTGCCTAGGTGCTTTAGGTGCCTGCTTGGTTGCTTGTTTATTAATTAATATTGTTCCGTAATCGTTTAATTTTATCTGAAAGTTGTTCTGATTTTTATTCTGAAACTCAGGTATTTTTAGTTGTATTTTTTGTCAAATTTTAGTATTAATTTTTTTCGAAAAGTTTAAGTTTTATTTTTTATTTAGTGTCCGCTTTAGCTTTTACCTCGTTTAGTTTTAAAGTAGCTACTTAGTCCTATTTCCTCCTTTTTCATTACGTAAATTTTATTTTCAATTCGAAAGTTAATTTCTTCTTTTAGTTTTATTTTTATTAATTGTTTTGTTCTAATTTACGTTTTATTATTTGTTTTGCTCCTTTATTTTTAGTTATTTGTTTTTGGCTTATTTTTATTATTTTTTCATTTACCTTTTAAGTAGAAATAGATAACCAAACCTTCTTTTATTCACCAAAAATGATTGAGTCACACATTTAACCGGATATCAATTCGATTAGATACCGAGAAAACGAAATTTTTAACTTGTAAAATCCTACTTTCAGAAGCCATCGCTGTCAGCTCATCAAAATCGACCTCAATAGTTTCTATTATATTGCAAAGACGACGGTTACGAATCCGGTAAGCTTTCTTTGCGGGTGAGTAACCAATGAAAATTCCTATATCAGCCTTCGGTTGAAATTTGACCAAATTATCACTTAGCATTTGGATAACAAACTGCACCAAATACATGAAGAAAGGATATATCGGGTTTACGTGCATGAAGAAGCTCATATGGTGTTTTTCCACGGCGCTTACGATTGATAGAGCGATTTTGGGTATAACATGCAGTTGCCACTGCTTCAGCCCATAAGAATAAAGGAGCATTTGCATATAACATAGTTCTAGCAGCTTCCATAAGTGTATGATTACGTCTTTCCATGACAACGTTTTGTTGTGGAGTGCGAGCAACTGATGTTTCATGTGAAATGACAACCTCTTCATAGTAGTCTCGTAGTGTCTGATTAACAAAGTCAGTTCCATTATCAGTTCGAATGCGGTGAACATTATCATTAAGACGCACTTGGATCATCTTAAGAATTTTGATAATAAATGTTGGTTCCTAATCCTTGGTCGTTAAGAACTTTACCCATGTAAACCTAAAAAAATCATCCACCATGACGAGGATGTATTTTCTACCACTCACACTGGCCGTACACATTGGCCTACATAGATCCATGTGCAAAAGATGCAATAGTTCCTGGTTGGTGTCTTCAGCTTTAGGTTTGTAAGACTTCTTGGTGCTTTTTCCCAATGAACACGCAGAACACAAATGATCCTTGTTAAACTTGAGCTTTGGAAGACCACGAACAAGTTCGTTTTTTGGCAAATGGTTAATAGCATCAAAGTTAAGATGAGATAACCGTCGATGCCACAACCATGACTTGGTCTTAGATGCTTTGGAGAGAAGACATACAGGAGAAACGACCATCATGTTTTGAATAGACAACGTGTAGAGATTATCCCCTCGAGAACCTTTTAACAAATCATTTCCTACATAATCACAAATAAAGCAAGTATGCTGTCGAAAAGCAACCTCAAGGTTTGAATCACAAAATTGTCCCACTGAGAATAAATTATGGCCGATTCCTTCCACATAATACACCCTTGAAATCGTAACATTCCCAATCTGATATTCATAATAACTGATGATCTTTGTAATTTGGTCGTTACTAAATTTAACCGTACCTAGAAACTTGCTGACGAAATTTTTGAGCATCGAGCGGTCTCTTGTCATGTGCTTGGAGCACCCAGATTCCATGTACTAGAGGATGATTTGGACCACCTGAAAATACCACAAGACAAAGACGATGTATCGGAATCTAATTGTTCCTCTGTGTTAGTAGGTACAGATTCAATGATCTTAGATTTGCTACCGTAAGGTTTCTTAGATTTCCAAATTTTCTTCCTAGTTGTCGGCTTTGTAACACCCCATTTTGGTAAATGGAATGTCACGCGTGATCAAGGCGTGTCATCAAAGCATACAAGGTTAAATTTCTTAAACATTACATGACTATAAACGAAATACCGGAAACAAACATCGGTACCCCAAAGTAAAGCTCATCACACACTAACATAAGTACTGTAAATGGAA
Organism: Glebionis coronaria; assembly: GCA_025667525.1. Lineage (NCBI taxonomy): Eukaryota > Viridiplantae > Streptophyta > Magnoliopsida > Asterales > Asteraceae > Glebionis > Glebionis coronaria. The sequence goes on along the minus strand of JANFOE010001609.1, from coordinate 262,632 downwards.
AGGACTAAATAATGTCCATGGAAGTAAGTAGCAAAAGTATGATGATAAGCATAAAGTAATGAAGGCTAGAAAGCTTCCAATCCATATGCACGTACGCTTAAAGTCTACGAGCGTCCGTGAGTACCTGCCGTTTTGGGAACATGAAAGGAAAAACGGCTGAGTATAACGCTCAGTGCACGTATATACAAGCATAGAATGAATAACATAAGCATATATAACATATAGCAGCGGAATTGATTAAGTCCTTGAAAACCTGGTATATCTTAGTAAAACTGGTTTTATTGTTTGAAAAGCCTTATGTTTATCTTATAAAAACTGTTTAATGTGTTTACCATTAGCCAATATAGGTCATGAAATATCAATGTGCATGAATACTTAGAGGGGTGACCTCGTCATGAAATTAGACGGGTTGCCTCTAATTAACTGGTAAATGGGTAGGAGGGATCAACTCCTTGTGAAGGATGCAAGGCACACACCACATTCACCTGAATAATCTTTAAAAACATGTAATCTAGGATGCACCCATACGCCCTACATGATATATAATAAATGGCCAAAAGCTGAAAGGGACGCCATGAGCTATCACTCCGCCGTGGTGAAGTCATAACACTGGTGCCTCTAGTGTTATGGTTAAGGTACCTCCATAAATAGGTGAAACTGGTCATGCATGTATATGGCTTAGGCATTTAATTAAACATAAGCAAATCAAAAAATATAAAACATATACTGGGAAAACAGTTGGCTGCATACAGGGAATCCTAATAAGGAAGGAATGTCCATACTGAAAGGACGGAGAATTCATACCTTATGTCTAGTGAACGAAGAATACGAACGCAAGAGAGTCCTACTTCGATCTCACTAATGCTACATAAATAATATACGTGTATAAGTATTCTGATTACCGTGTAGGTAACTAGTTTTATTTCATGTCTTAGCTTGTTTTATATGTTCATGTCATGTTTTAATGACTTTATCGTTATGTTGTGTATATCATGTATTCTGGTTATTCTGATTAAGTATTACTTGTATTTCTTGTATTATTATACTTGTTGTGTAATAATATGTAACTTTCTAAAAATAGCATGTATCCTAAAATAGAAAGTTTCCAAAAATAGAAAGTTTCCAACAATAGAAAGTTTCCAAAAATAGATTTACTACTTAAAATAGATAAGTTTCTAAAAGTAGAAAGTTTCCATAAACAGATTAGCTACTAAAAATAGATAAGTTTCTAAAAATAGAAAGTTTCCAAAGATAGAATTAAGCTGGATAATTAAGCTAAAAAAATAAGCTTAAGTGTTTACCAATTAATATTCTAAGTCATGTGATTAAATAGTATAGTTTATTAATTATAACATGTAAATTATATAAACTGTATGTTATAAGATTTAATTAAATATAGCATGAGTTAATTAAATAAAAGTATAAATAATACTTAGGTTAAAACATGTATTAATATTTAATATTAATATAACATAAGTCATGGAAATTAATTAATTATGTGGCATGTTTTAATAATTAATTAATTACTTTAGTCTAAATTAAATCATAAAATACTTAGGTTATAACCATGTATTATTCCTAATAATAATTAACCTACGTCATGTCTAAATTAAAATAATTTTATAGCATGTTAAATTAATTTAATAAATCTTGTAATTAAATAAACTAGTAAAAATAATTAACTTGTAAAAATGAGTCGTGAACCGAACCCGTGTTTTAAGTCTAAACATGTCGTGAACTGGACCGTTTCAGCACTTGAACCGGCCAAACAAACACACCCTTAACAGTGGCAAACCAGCTTGGCCGGTTGCCACTGTTTTCGCAAAACAGCCACCGGCCTACGCTGATGGTTCCCTTGGTTCTCGGCTAGCCGCTGGCTGGCAAACGTTCCCACCGACAGTTTGCCGGTGGTTCCCCCTATTGTCGCGGCTTGGTTCCCCCTGCTTGGTCATATTAGCCACCGGATTAAGCCGGTGGTTCTTTTTTGTTTTCAGCCGAGACCCCCAAACCACAAGGCCAACCCCGAAATGCGTCGGGGTCCCTTGTTTTGCTTGCTGCCAAGCCACAAAGCCAACACCGAGACCATGGGTCTTGGTTGGTGGTGATCGCACAACCACTGAGAGCTTCGGCTCTCGGTTTCCTCGCGTCGGCCGAACCAAACACCCCTTAAACCACCATGTTTGTAACCCCGTGACATAATTAACATGATTTACAAATAGTTATTAATAAACCCTCGGTTACATGTGTTCTTGATTTAACAATAATTAAAAAGAAAAGGCTTAAGTAATTACCGATGTGTGAACAAAAGGAAAATAATAACACGAACGATCTTGCAAGAATTTGATCACCAAAAATCAATGAACACCCCTCTTGTGGTGTTTGTACCCGGCGGCCAACGGAGAGAAAAGGAGAAGGCTAGGGTTTTTATTATTTTTCTAATTCTCTGTAAATGAAAAATATGATCTCCCTTTTCCTAATTTTGTTAAAAACCAAAGTGGGCTTGGCCCCTTTGTTTTGTCTATGCCGCGGCTAGGTGGGGCCCACAAGCGGAAACCCATTGTTTTTCCATGTTCTAAATATTTACGTGTTCTCGTGTCGTGTTTACATGATTTATTTATTTATCGTTTGTGTCATTATATATATTTATACGTAATCGTAATAAATATTACGTAAATACATAATAATAGGGTCGTGATTATTTACGTTCATGATTTCATGTACGTGATTATAATTATTGTTGATAATAATTATCGTGTATTAATATGCTTAATTATTTATCGTGTAATAACACGTACGTAATACTTGTAATTCTTATTCGTGAAACGTAAACGTGCTATAAAAGGAAATTTCTAATTATGTACGTACGATTATAAGGGTACTATTCATCGTAAAAGCATGTGGGTTTTACAACTCTTCCCCCCTAAAAAGAATAATTTGTCCCCAAATTATAGATAACGTAAATTAGAAAAGAAGAACATACCCGAATTCAAAATATCAAATGAGGGTAAGAAGCCCGGATAGATTCCTCTGTTTCCGAAGTCGCTTCCCGCTCGGTATGATCCCTCCAAAGGATTTTGACGAATGGAATCGTCTTCCTTCTCATGAGTCGTTCTTGTCTGTCAAGAACTCGTTCGGGTTCTTCTATAAATGTAAGATCTTCACGAATCTGTTCTAGTGGATACTGAACCATGTGAAAGGGATGATACTTGTACCCTCTGAGTAAGGACACATGGAAAACATCGTGAACATGAGAAAGCCGCGGATGTAACGCTAAACTGTAAGATACTTCACCGACGCGCTCAATGACATCAAACGGTCCGATGAAACGAGGACTAAGCTTCCATTTGATTTCAAAACGTCTAACACCATGTGTCGGCGATACCTTAAGGAAGACGTGATCTCCTACGATAAAATGTAAGTCCCTACGATGGTTGTCGGCATAACTCTTCTCACGTGACCATGCTTCTTGAAATTTTTGCTTAGCTACTACGACCTTCTCATTAGTCAACTCTATCATTTCTTGTCCTTCAAGTGTTCGCTCACCAACCTGATCCCAGCAGATTGGGGCGCGACACTTCCTGACATACAACATCTCAAATGGAGCACACTTAATACTTGCGTGCCAACTGTTGTTGTATGCAAACTCCACCAAACAAATGTAATCATCCCAATCTCTGTCCATTCCAATGCACATGACCTCAACATGTCTTCTAATGTCTGAATCGTTCGCTCCGATTGCCCGTCTGTTTGAGGATGAAAAGCCGTGCTAAGCTTAAGTTTTGTACCCCAAGCTTTCTGCAGACTCCTCCAAAATCGCGAAGTGAAACGACGATATCTGTCTGAGACGATGCTGGATGGAGCACCATGAAGTCTCATGATCTCCTTCTTGTAAGTATCGGCGAGTTTACTGACCGAATCTTCCTTGCGGATGGGTAAGAAATGAGCAAACTTATTAAGTCGATCAACGATAACCCAAATCGCATCGTGCTTCCTCTTTGTCTGTGGAAGATCGGTAACAAAATCCATGGTGATCTTGTCCCACTTCCACTCTGGATTATCTAACGGTTGTAGAAGACCGCCAGATCCCTGATTGATGAGATGGCATTTATACATGATCTCATCGTTTTTTTCGGGTTTTAAATGCATAAAAATGTCATAAAATACCATATATATGCTTGTGTTCGTTTACTTATGTATTTTAGGTATGGATATCGTGAAAAAGACAAAAGATTATAAGAAACAAGGAAAAAACGAACACGAGAAACGAAGCCGCACAATGAACCGGGCCCTAGTTTATGAATTATCAAAGAAAAAGCCTTGAAGACTTGAAGATGTACAAGATTAACCCCTCATTTATGAGGAAATGACAATTAATACCCTTGTATATTCATAATTACAAGTTTGGTCCCCTTAAGTTTGTCAAAATTAATAAAAAGTCCTCCAAGTTTGAAGAATTGACAAGATTAGTCCTTCAACAAATCCAAAATGTCAAGAATGGTCCTTCATAAAGTCCAAGATCCAAAGGAGTCTTTGAAGTTCAAGAATATTACACTTCTATTCCTTTAAAAACGGATAAAACATCAAAAGGACTAAAGTTGTAATTAACCTAAAGTGATAAAAGCCCTAAATCTTCTTTCCAAAACTTTTTGTGGCCAAAGTCCAAATTCAGAAACTTAGTTAACAAAGAAAAACGGGTTTACTTAAAAAATAAACTTGTTATTCATTGTTTTCCAAAGACTGTGGGCCAAAGGTGGACAAATAAAACATTCAAACATAATTTGCGCCAAACACAAACACAATCCACCAAAACCGGATCAAATGGAGTTAATGTTTACCTTAAGAACCCAGATTTACCTTCACTTAAAACAAAGGGTAAAATCAAATTACCCACACCCACGCTTAATTCACACGCCCAGAAACACATCCCACAAAAAAATTCCCCAATCCCCACTCACCTATGTCCCCCACACCCAAATCCGTTCACCAATCACATGTCTACTTCCTCTCCAAGCAAAATGACATGGCAAGATCAATGATTTACACTTATTCCTTGGCCCCAAAGCATAAATGAACACTCAGGATCAATTTGGACAGCTCAACAACAAACATCTAGAAGCATTCAAGGGCATTTTAGAGACTTTGTACCTAGGGTTTCTCATTGTAAACTCAGCCCTTGTGGCCTATAAAAGGAGACCTCAACTTGTGAGAGTCCCTTTGTTCAAGATTTTAGCTAATTTCTTTGTAATTCCTTTTTATAAAATAAAAGTTGGTTTTCTGAAAATTCTGAATTCTCTTTTGTGTTTTATGGAAGTTTGGTGTTTGATTAGCTAAAGTATGAGTTCCATTTATATGTTTAATTGATTTTGAGGAAAGGTTTTAAGGTTTAAAACACTTGTTTTCAAAAATCAAGGTATAATTTGTTTTGGTTAACTTTTATGGTTTGTTGTTCTTAGCAACTATTGGAAGCTGGTGCTTGTTCTTGCTAGCACCACAACTCAAACAATCCGAGGTTTGGATGTACATCTTGGAGGTTTGAATCTCTCATCCCTTTTATATTTCTGAAATTTATATGAATTTTGGTGATTTTGGAATTTCGTCTGTGAATCTGTGTATTTGTGGTTGATTTGTGTTTCTGAGGTTTGATTGTTGTTATTAGGGTTGATTAGATATTGGTTTGAGGGTTAAATCACAACAATACTTTGAAAACTTGAGAAATCAGTTTCCAAAGGGGTGTTTGGGTTAACTGATCTACTAGGATTTAAGCCAACTTGTGTGGTTGTTTGTTGTTTCTTTGTGTTGGTTATTGTTTATCTGTTGTAAGTGGTCATTTATCTGCAAGTTTTGAGTGTCTTAACACCTAAATCTAACAAAGGGATTAAAAATCTGTTTTACTTGGAATTTTTGGCTAAAATTTTGGGGACACCTAAATCTAAGGGTAGACTAGGGTTAACAAGTGCTAAATTTTAGTTAACTCAACCAGAAAAAGGGATTTGAAGTTTTAATATTGGATTGGTGGTCAATTAGATCAGCAAAATGGGTTTTGAAAAGTGCCTTTGTTCATCAGTAACTACATAAGCTTGAATCTGCTTCTAATCTTTGATACAGTGTCTGAAACAAGTTTGATTGTGCTTATTGGACCTTATTATAGCTTGTGTATGCATATGGTTCAATTTGGTTGGCTTATTCATGTTAAAACTGCTTTTTAGTTCATAACTACTTATTTGCAAGTCTGTATCATATCTGGTGACTGTTTGCTTATTTGTGCTTATTGGCTGAAACAAATTGTGATTTCTTGATTGATATTGACCCCTTACAACTCACTGGTTGTAAGGGTGCCTTTGTTTTCTATTGAATCCAACTGGATCTCTCTAAAAAAGCAAGTCAAATAGTCAAAGCAGTGGGAACTCCTTTCCCCTGCTGCTAGCCACTGGTAGTGTTATTTCATATTGTGCTTATCATTAAGCTGTACTAGCTTATTTAAACCTGCAACAACTTTGAATTTATAATAGGTGTTACTTACTTGACCCATTTGTTCATACTGGAGCATTTGAGGGGTTGACTTTGAGCTTTGACTAGAAAACCAACTACTTTGACTTTTACATAAGTGCTTATTGGCTTATTCTGCTTATTTGGCTTGTCTTCTTGAACTTTTCTTTGTTGATTTTTCTTAATTAAGTCATTTAGAGTCTTTTGCAACTTATTTCAAGGTCTGAAGTGGTCTAGAACTCCAAGTCGAATATTTTGTCTTTTAGTGAAATTTTACTTTGCTTATTTCTGGCTTATTGGTTGAGCTTATTGGAAATTTCTTTTCACATATCTCTTAGGCATCTCAAAAGAATGTTGTGTGTCAAATATGAGCTTATGGCATTGGCTTATGGCTTAATTGGCCAAAAAGCCCATTAAGAATAAGCGGTTGTACAATTAAGCTATGATAAGCTTGGTTTCAGCTTTTGGGCCTTCAGACTTTTAAGTTTAGAATATAATTTTAAGCTAGACTAGTGATTTTCAGCTTATTTGGTTAAGTTTCATCTTTTTGGGCCCAAAAGCCCATTTCATAAGGCTGTTTTGTTTTTAGCCCATTTGGGGTATTTTGGTAATTTCCCTTTCATTTTCTGTTTAATTAGGTTAAAATAATCTATTTTGCAGGTTTTTAGAAATTTTTATAATTTTTGGATTTTAAATAATATTTTAATATTATTTTATTATTAAATTTCATTTTTCACATTTTTGCACTTTTTATATTTTTCTTAGGTCTAACACATTAAAATAGGATTTTGAAACTCTCAGATTAATTTTAGCTTCATTTTCTTAATTTCTAGAATTATTTTAATATTATAATAGTTTTTAATCATTTTAAATAGTTTTAATTAGTTTTAAAATTCATAAAAATAGTTTTTATTCTTTTTAAGTCATTTTAGAAGTTTACAAAGTGAAAAATCTTTATTTGGGCTTTTTAATAATTATTTTGATTTTTAGGGCTTTAATTAGCATTTAAAAATTAATATTTAATTAATTAAAAGGTTTGAAAAAGTTTTGATCACTGTAAACTCTTAGTTTATTTTATTTGATTTTCGGTAATTTTTTGGGAATTTTTAGAATTTATTTTTATTTTAGCGCTTTTTACGGTTTTTAATTTAGTCGTCGTAGTAATAATTTTCACGTATCCGCCATTCTATTTTCTCATCCCCTTCTTTCTCAATATTAATCTCAAATATCATTATATTTTAATCACACACATATACCTCCTTGAGAAACGAACTTCAACATCATTTGGGTCATTAGTGTACGGTTTTCCTAAACCGTCGTACTTAATACTTTCCGATCATATACGCTCTTTTGTTTTCCTAAACAAGAGACGTATTTTACCCACAATCACTGATGCTCGATCGTAACCTGTTCGCAGGTAAGACATTTGGAGACTTAAGTCACAACATCCTGTTTCATACCACTCCACCAAAAGTATTGCTTGATGTCATGGAACATCTTGGTCGAACCAGGATGAATAGAGAGAGGGGAGCTATGAGCTTCAGCTAACAATGCTTCCTGGAGTTCTTGATCATCCGAAACACAAAGTCTCGTACCCTGCCATAAGATACCGTCGGCGTCTACTCGAAATTCTGTCTATTTCTCCAAATTCTGAATTATTGCCCAGATTTTACCATCATCTTTCTGAGCTTCCTTGATCCTAGAGAGTAACTCGGGTTCCACTCTAAGATTAGCCCAATAACCGTGTTGTCCACGTACCATGATCTCAATGTCTAGTCGCTCCAAGTCTCTGATGATTTCCTCTTTAATTTTAATGTTGTTTATCCTTCCGGACTTTCTGCTATGTGCATCTGCCACTACATTCGCCTTGCCGGGATGATACTACAGATTGATGTCATAATCCTTCAACAGTTCCAACCATCTCTTCTGTCTCATGTTAAATTCACGTTGAGTGAAGATGTACTTCAAGCTCTTATGGTCCGTGAAAATGTCACATGATTCTCCATACAAGTAGTGCCTCCATATTTTCAATGCAAACAGGACTGCTGCGAGTTCCAAGTCATGCGTAGGGTAATTTTCCTCATAAATCTTACGCTGCCGTGAAGCATAGGCGATCACTTTCCCATGTTGCATGAGAACACAGCCAAGTCCCTTTCCCGATGCATCACTGTAGATCTAAAATCCACCTGTACCAGATGGGAGAGTAAGAATCGGTGCAGATAGTAACTTCTACTTCAAGTCTTCAAAGCTCTTCTCTCGTTCTTCAGTCCAGACGAATTTCTCCCCTTTCCGCATAAGTTTGGTTAATGGTAGTGCTAAACGGGAAAGTTCTCCACGAACCTACAGTAGTAACCAGCTAAACCTAGGAAACTGCGAACCTCAGTCGCTGATGTCGGTCTTGGCTACTTGGTAATAGCCTCAACCTTTGTTGGATCCATGGTGATTCCTTCTGCTGATACAATGTGACCTAAGAATGCCACCTTGTCTAACCAGAACTCACACTTGGAGAATTTAGCATACAGCTGCTTCTGGCGAAGAATCTGTAACACTGTACGAAGATGGTCTTCGTGTTCCTCCATGGACTTAGAGAATATGAGGATGTCATCAATGAAGACAATGACTAACTTGTCCAGAAATTCATGGAAGATTTTGTTCATCAAATCCATGAACACTGCTGGAGCATTGGTAAGGCCAAATGGCATGACTACAAATTCGTAGTGGCCATATCGTGTACGGAAAGCAGTCTTGGCAATATCCTGCTCTTTAACCCGTAGTTGATGATAGTCGACCTCAGATCAATCTTGGAGAAATGTTTTGCCCCTTGGAGTTGGTCAAACAGATCGTCAATGTGTGGTAGAGGATACATATTCCTGATGGTGATCTTGTTGAGCTCGCGGTAATCTATCCAAAGACGCATACTGCCGTCCTTCTTCTTTACGAATAAGACCGGTGCGCCCCATTGAGATGCGCTCGGTCGTATGAAGCCTTGTTCCAGAAGTTCTTGCAATTGATCCTTCAGCTCCTTCAACTCTATGGGAGCCACGCGATAAGGAGCCTTGGAAATCGGCTCAGCTCCTAGAATAAGCTCGATGTTAAACGCTACTTCACGTGCAGGTGGTATGCCCGGAAGTTCTTCTGGAAATACATCTTGAAATTCTGACACTATCGGCTGATTCTGAATTGATGGAGATTCAGCATCCATGTCATGAATAGTAGCTAGATAGCCCTCGCAACCATGTGAAAGTAATGCACGTGCTTGCAGGGTTGATATGATTTGTATAGACGTTCCGGGTACGAACCCGTTGTGAATGTACTCGGGTGCATTAACATCACCGAAGATGACTCGATATGAATGGCAGTCAATGGTAGCATGATGTTTGGATAGCTAGTCCATGCCCAATATCATGTCAAAATCATTCATGTCCAACGGAAGTGCGTCAACAAGACGAATCTTGTCATCAAACTCTAGGGGAAGTCTCTTGTACTCATGGGTTATGCTTACCGAGTCTCTTAAAGGCGTGGAAATGTTTAGTACATTCTCTAATGGCATGGGGGAGATCCTAACATTCTTGGCATAAACAGTAGAAATGACTGAAAGAGTAGCACCCGTATCAAATAAAACACATGTAGCTTGACCATACATGTACAAGATTCCAGTGATGGTACATGTAGACTTGTTGGCCTGATCGCGAGAAGTCGTGTAAACGCGTCCACTAGTAGGAGGCGGCTTAGAATCAGCATGTCCCGATGTGCCCTCTATCTCGCCCTTGCGGCAGTCCTTCATGCGATGAACAGTAAGGCCACACTTGTAGCATGTATCGCTGTCGCGGCGACATGGCCTTGGGTGCCTACGGTTGCAGGTAGCACAAAAGGGATGAGTATACCCTCCAACAGGTGCCCTTGCTGACTGAGAGCCTGTTAAGAACAATATACATGAGACATGGTTGATAGGTACAATGGACAAGCGGAAAATTTATAAGATGAAATACCAGTGATAGCTGGACGGTTAGGCTGTGAACCTCTTTAGTTCGGGTCCCTCCCGTTACCATGATTCCCGGTAGAAGAATGCTAATGTGTCAGAATTATGAACTATTGCATGTAATTATAAGAAAATGAATAAGTGTAAAGACCTGCTGCTGTCGGAGTTTCCAACGTTGTTACGGTAATTATCATTACCGCCACGCCTATCCGTAGGAGAACGGTCGTGAGTCTGACCGTTTCCCTTGGGCTGAGTAGGCTTTTGCTGAGTAGCCGGCTGAGACCGGTCCCCAGTCTTCTGCCTGGAAGATGCAATTTAAGCGATATAAACATTTACATATACTTAAAGAATACGGTTTGGTCACCACTGAATAAGGAATATTTACCTCTTCTCGGGTCTCTCTGCTTCCCCGAACTCATCTCTTTTGTGCAGAATCTCCAACTTACGTGCTACATCGGCCACTTGTGCCACCATGTTGAAAGTAGTACACACCAAGTTGTTGGCGACCGATGTACGAAGAGCCCACCGGAAGTGGTATGCTTGCTCTTCGGCAGTACTTGCTGTTGTGCCAAGAAAACCAGCCAAACGAAGAAAGCGCTACATGAACTCGTTGCTGTTCTCCCCAGCTCTCTATCTGATCCCATGGTACTCTCTCTTCAGCTTGTCTTGCTCAGCCTTGGGAAAGAACTGTCGCATCACCAAATCCCTGAACCCAGCCCAAGTCAAACCAGCCACCCAATTATCACCTCCCTCAGACTGCTTCAGTGCCTTCCACCATGATAGCACATCACCTTCGAACCGGTAGCAGGCCAACCTCGCCTTGAAGACAGGGTCACAACCCATTGCATCGAAGATCTTCTCAATGTGAGCCAACCAGCTTTCAGCTTCATTGGGGCTATCTGTTTTCTCGAAAGATCGAGGGCGTAGCATATTGAATCTCTCCACCCATGTGACCAATGTTACTGGAGGAGGAGGAGGAGGAAGTATTGTGTAACACCCCCAATTTCGTGTCATAGCAGCGGAAGAGTCACTAGGTGTTACTGTCATGGTTCAATCTCAATATCATAGAAAACGCCTCAAAATGAGTCGTTTTAATAAAACACACATCCATTCATTTTTTAAAAGTAAAATAGTTCACACACGGTCCCAAATTGTTTTAAGTTTACACAACATAACAAACGATAAGAGTTTCTTTGAATGGACATTGTTTAGAAAACCGGGCCAAAACATTTCACAAGCAAGCTACACGAAACCGCCTTCCTTTGAGTGCCTTCTTCATGGACCTGAGATAAAACATGTTATAAAGTCAACAAAAATGCTGAGTGAATCTATAGAGTTTAAATTTAATAAACGAACACAATTATTCTGAATAAACCTTCAATGGTTGACAATCATGTGGATCAGACATAATCATCGTTGTTATTACATAAGTCTCATGACATTTAACGTTAACATATATTATTTCAGCTCAACACACCTAGACAAGTGCGTATATTTCTCTTATACAATTGCATCTGATGTTTCATTACTAGTGCATCACAACACTACGCGATAGCTAGTCGTGACCGGACTGGGCGTCACCCCGATAGATCTATCCATAGTATTAGCGTTCATTCGATTAACAATTCATGATTCAATGGGTCTTTTAACGCTAGAAGCAAACTTATGAAAATAACGTCATCTTAGTATACAATCGGGTCCTTTGTGTTCTATTTTAAAACAAGCATGTTATCCCCCTCGCGGGTTTTAAAAATCTTTACAATATATTATAAAAGCGAGGCTATAGACTCACCTTGGTACAATAGTAGTAATATGACGATCGCCGACGATACGTGATGCCCGTTAAATACGAAGACCGCAACCTACCAAATAAGGCGCGTTCGTTAGAAAATGACTCAAGTATAAATAATACTTAAACAATACAAAACTCAAAATACAAAACCATGACAATCCCAAAAAAATAATAATAGTACAAGTGTACTTTTATACTCCTTTACATGTTACTTTATTAGACTATATGATCAAATAAAAATCTATCGGTACTTACCAAAAGTACGAGCTCATTTTCCTTACTTAAACTATTCTGTTTTCGACGAAACTTGGTCACAAACTCACATATAATATGAATAAGACTCAGTTTAAATTATATTCAAAAATATTACTTTTAAGACCTTCTGCCCGACACACCTTCGTGTTAGAAAAACCGGACAGATTTACGCCTTTGACTCGTAAAACCATTTTAACTTATCTAAACAACTCCATTTATAAAACCGACACTTGGGTTTGAAAATTGACTCATGACCTGAGGTTTAGCAACTTACAACAGTCCTTGAACATTTTTAAAACTTATTTTATATTCCCCGAGATTCGATCCAAATATCGACAACAATTTTCAGATTGTGTCGATACCCGTCTCCCGGTACACGAATACTAAAATTGTTGTAACTTCGTGCTCGTTTGGAGCTAGAAGCTCTATCTTATATCAAATCGAAGCTAACGAAATTCTCTACGACCCTATATTATTGGTTTACTAAGTTTATTACAGTAAGTAATTCAAAGATCCCCTTTAACCTACTGGTCTAAAATGGTCATCTAAAAATCATACCAAAACACCATTTTGACACATTTCAACAATTTATATATTCATATTATCATCCTAATATTATCATAACACATCTAGCTAACTCCTAACAACCTCAAATTCAATCTAAGAAAAATCAAATAAATAAAAACCTTGCATGCAACAACAATCCCACTCAAATATAATAATAATAACATCAACCATAACCATAAAAATGGATCAAACACATGTTCTTCACCAAAATTTTGAAAAGAAAAATAAGTGAATGCATGTGGGAAAATTTTATACCAATATGATCCTTGTTGAATTTCTAGGATGGGTCTTTTGTTAGTTTAGGATGAATCAAAGGGATGATCAAGATTTTTGAGGGTGTTTGATGCTGAGGGTGGACGGCCAAAGATGAACAAGGGAGAGGGTGGGTGATTTTTTTTAAATGAGTTTTTAATGTAAGTTAGTTAGTGGAAAATCCTTAAATAGTCCAAGGGTAGGGTAGATTTTGTCATTTAGGCATATTTGTAGTCCAAAATGCAATTAAATAGTTTACCATGTAGAAAATGTAAATTGTAAATTTTGAAAATATTTACGAGGCTCGGGTTTCGTAAAAATACTTTTCGAAAGTTAAAACGCTTCATAAAAATAATAATAAAGCTTCGACACGACTTAAAACGTACCTAAATCGAAAACATCGAAAATATAAAATATCGAGACAATCGATAATAAAACATAAATATTTGGGCATCTGTCGGTATCGCGATCACTAATAGTTCTCGTCATTCGTTAAAACGTAAAACATGGGAAATAAAGATTAAATATAATAAAATTATTTTTATGATAATTTGAGAATATAATATCGATACCTAACGTATTCCTTGTCGGTTTTCATCTAATCGACATTCTTACGCTAGTTTCATGTCATAACCTTCCCGGTTAGTCGATAATTTAAAATTCTCATTAAGTAAACACGTAATACGTAATAGTCGAGATTAAAATAACGACCTGAAATTGACGGATTATCACATTATCCCCTCCAAATTAGGATCTTCTCCCTCGAAGATCGACTTGCGTTCTTGTCCGATCGCTTGTTGAAATCAAAAAGATGAGGGTAATTCTTCCACATTTGGTCTTCTCGTTCCCAAGTATACTCCGGTCCTCTCCGAGAGTTCCGTCGAACTTTGACGATAGGGATTCGGATTTGTTTCAGTTGCTTGACCTCACGATCCATGATCTCGATTGGTTCTTCAATAAAGTGCAACTTTTCATCAACCTTAACTTCGTCCCACGGTATAACGAGTTCTTCATCGGATAAATACTTCTTCAGATTCGACACATGAAAAGTGATATGAATCCCATACAGTTCTTGTGGTAGTTCAAGTTGGTATGCTACGGGTCCTACTCTAGATGTAATCTTGAATGGTCCGATATAACGAGGACTTAACTTCCCACGTTTTCCAAATCGTACAACAACCTAAACTCCAATGGTTTTCTTCTCACATCCGTATAACTCTTCTACCGGCTTCGCGTAGACAACAACCTATTCTTGATTTGCACAATCATATCCGTCGTGTCTCTAATCATCACTGGTCCAGTGAGTTGAGCATCACCAACCTCACTCCAGCTAACTGGCGATCTACATTTTCTCCCATAAAGTGCTTCAAAAGGTGTAGCTTTAGTAGTCGCGTGATAACTGTTATTGTACGAGAATTCGGCCAAAGGTAAGTGCTTATCCTAGCTACTTCCAAAGTCAATCACACAAGCACACAGCATATCCTCCAAATTCTGAATAGTCCTTTCGCTTTGCCCATCGGTTTGTGGATGATAGGTTGTGCTCATATCCAAATTGGTTCCTAAAGATTTCTGAAGTGATCTCCAAAATCCAGAAGCAAAACGACTGTATCTATCGGAAATGATTGAAATAGGAACACCATGCTTACACACGATATTCTTCAGATAAAGGTCGGCAAGTTTCTCCAAACCGAACCTCTCGTTGATTGGAATGAAATGAGCGGATTTAGTTAAACGGTCAACAATAACCCAGATTGCATCGAACCCAGACGGTGTCCTTGGAAGTTTTGTGATGAAGTCCATCGTAATTCACTCCCATTTCCAGATTGGAATTTTAGGTTGGACAAGTAATCCTGACGGCTTCTGATATTCAGCTTTCACCTTTGCACACGTTAAGCATTTCGCGATGTATGTTGCAATATCATCTTTCATATTCGGCCACCAGTATAACTTTTTCAAGTCTTGGTACATTTTGTCCGATCCAGGATGAATAGAATACTTGGACTTATGAGATTCTAACATGATCAAGTCTCTCAGTCCACCAAAGAATGGTAACCAGATTCGACCTCTCAAACATTTGATACCATCGGATCGCGTCTCAAACGTTTCACCATCTCCTCTAAATCTTTCGGCTACAATATTTTCCTTCTTACACGCCTCGATTTGTGCGTTTCGGATCTGCTCTGGTAAGTTATTATGAACTGTCACCACAAAGCACACACTCGAATCGGTTTCTCCCTTTCCTTTCGACTTAACGCGTCAGCAACCACATTCGCCTTTCCCGGATGGTAACGAATTTCATAGTCGTAATCACTTAAGAGTTCAACCCATCGACGTTGCCTCATATTCAGCTCCTTTTGATCCAATATATATTGTAGGCTTTTGTGATCAGTGTATACTGTACACTCCATACCATACAGATAATGTCTCCAAAGTCGCAGAGCAAAAACCACAGCGCCTAATTCCAAGTCATGGGTAGTGTAGTTCTCCTCATTCTTCCTTAGTTGTCTAGAGGCATATGCGATCACCTTTTCACGTTGCATGAGAACAGCACCGTATCCTTGAAGAGATGCATCACAATAAACAACAAAGTCTTCACTTCCTTCAGGTAACGATAAGATCGGCGCACTACAGAGTTTCATCTTCAGGGTTTTGAAAGCTTCTTCTTCTTCATCACCCCACATAAACGGTTTATTCTTATGAGTCAGCTTAGTTAATGGTTTCGATATCAAAGAGAATCCTTCAATAAACCTTCGGTAGTAACCAGCCAAACCTAGAAATTATCGCACTTAAGTTGGAGTACTTGGAGCACTCTAATTCTTAATTGCTTCAATCTTCAGAGGATCCACATGTACCCCACTTTTATCAATCACATGTCTAAGAAATTGTACATAATTAAGCCAAAAATCACACTTTGAGAATTTAGCGTACAACTTTTCTTTCTTTAACAAGTTCAAGATAATCCTTAAGTGTTTGGCATGCTCTTCCTTGCTCTTGGAATAGATTAGAATATCATCGATGAAAACGATCACGAATTTATCAAGATACGGCTTACAAATTCGATTCATTAAGTCCATGAATATAGCAGGTGCATTAGTCAAACCAAAAGGCATAACTCGGAACTCATAATGACCATAACGAGTCCTAAACGCCGTAATAGGAATATCTACTCGCGTACACGAAGTTGATGGTAACCAGAACGAAGATCAATCTTAGAGAAACCACGAGAACCTTGAAGTTGATCGAATAGATCTTCAATTCTTGGAAGCGGATAACGATTCTTGATCGTCAGCTTATTCAGCTCTCGGTAATCGATACACATACGGAACGAACCATCTTTCTTTTTAACGAATAAAACAGGAGCTCCCCAAGGTGACGAACTCGGTCGTATAAAACCTTTATCAGATAGTTCTTGCAATTGTACAGACAACTCCTTCAGCTCGGATGGTGCTAAACGATATAACGCACGAGCCACGGGTGCAACACCAGGAATTAGCTCAATTTGGAATTCTACTTTCCTTGGAGGCGGAAGCCCTGGAAAATCTTTCGGAAACACTTCAGGAAAGTCACGAATGACTGGAACATTTTCGATACGTTTCTCCTTCGATTCCTTCTCCGATACATGATCTAGGAATAACTCACAACCTCTTTCGATATACTTACGAGCTTTAATGCACGAAACGATCTTCAGTCGGGAATTACATTTATCACCTTCGATAACTAAGGTCTTGTCATCTACAGGAATCCTAACTTTCTTTTCTCCACACAGAATAGACGCATTATACTTGGACAACCAATCCATTCCGATAATAATATCAAAACTTCCCAATTCGACGATCATTAAGTCTATCTTAAAAATACGGTTCAGAAGATTTAGAGAACATCCTAAGAGTGCAAGATTGGTACTCACTAATTTACCATCAGCTAGTTCTACTGCATAACTCGCGTCTAATTCGACCGGTTTGATATCAATTAAGGTACTAAAACTTGTAGACACAAAGCTTTTGTCCGCACCAGAATCAAACAAAGCTATAGTTATTCAGTAAAAACGTACCAGTAACAACTTTCAGGTTTTGCTTAGCATCAGCTTCTCCTAGTTGATAGTCATTTCCTTGATTATCACCACCACGAACATTCTTCTACGGCTCAAGGCATTGATTCTTCATGTGTCCTTTACCTTGGCAGTTAAAGCAAGTCATTCCTTTCCTTCCTGGTCCCCAACAGTCTTCAGTCTTGTGTCCCAGCTTGTTACACTTTCCACACTTAGTACATTCACCAGTATGAATCCTTTTGCAGCGTCGACATCGGGTTCCTTTATCAGCAAATGCAGTTTTAGTCATTGCATTAGCATTGCTCCTCCTTCGGTTTTGATTCCTATTGGGAGATTTACGGTTATCACCTCGATCATCACATTCCACTTCAGCCTTTCTTTTACTACCTTCAGCAACACCATCAGCCTTATCTTGGATAATCTGTCACATCAGTTGGTAGGCCATACGAACGGCTTCATCAATATTGACAGGTTTAGATGAGGTCACATCACCACGGATGTTGGCATGTAAGCCTTGAATATACTGCTCCACCTTCAGATATTTTGGGTTAACTTTGTTTGGACAAAGTAGAGCAAGTTCATGGAATCTGTTTGTGTATCCATCGATATCAGTACCCGTCAGTCTCAAATGATACAGAATTCCTCGGTCATCCATCTTCTTACTTCAACCCAAGGTGTAGCATAAGCAGCATTCATCCCTACAAACGCCATTCTTCCATTCCACCAAGTCAATGCTCGCCCTTGAAGAGTAGCAGAGGCAAAATCACCTTGTCTCCTTCCTCACTTCCACTAAATCAAAACACGGATTCCAATCTTTCAAACCATTGCATTAACCCAACAGCACCTTCAGTACCCTTAAAAGTCGGAGGTTTACATTTCATGAACGAGGTATATGTACACTTCTTGTTTTTAGGAATCATTGGTCTATCAGCATCACCAGTTCCAGCACCAGCATTGTCAGCTCCAGTATTGCCAGCTCCAGTATTGCCAGCTCTAGTATTGCCAGCTCCAGTATTGCTAGCCCCAGTATTGCCAGCTCTAGTATTGCCAGCTTCAGTATTTCCAGCTCCACCAGATCCACCAGCTCCACCGGATCCACCAGCTCCTCCGGATCCACCAGCTCCACCGGATCCACCAGCTCCATTATTCATATTTGCCATAAATGCATTCATAGAGACCTCAAATTGGTCAGCTACTATAACATGTAACTATGTCTCAGTCAATTGTTTTGGCAGCATGATCCTGTTACACAATTCACATCAAAATGAGTTTTCATTCAACGCTTGTGATAACAAAACATGAATAACACAGAATAAGAAATAGATAGAATAGGAGAGAAACAAGAAAGGATGATAGAACGAAGAATAGAATTTAGACAAGGAACGAAGAATCACGAGGAATGAGTAAAAAGACAGGAATTTCTACTGTGACAATCAGCGTCGTTTATAAATTACGTATTAGTATTATAATAATCAAATAATAAACAATTATAAATAAATAAATGTAGTCCATTATGCTTTAAGCATAAATAATAATTAAGTATTTATAACATATATACTTTTCTTATTCTCGTCCATTGGCAACTTGGAGGTTTCGCTTGTAGATGTTATAGTTAAAAGATTTCAAAAATTTATTTTTGGAAAATCTTTTCGTTCTCTATAACTTGAGTTCTGATGCCAATCTGTAACACTCCCAATTTCGTGTCATAGCAGCGGAAGAGTCACTGGGTGTTACTGTCATGGTTCAATCTCAATATCATAGAAAATGCCTCAAAATGAATCGTTTTAATAAAAAATACATCCATTCATTATTTAAAAGTAAAATAGTTCACACACGGTCCCAAATAGTTTTAAGTTTACACAACATAACAAACGATAAGAGTTTCTTTGAATGGACATTATTTAGAAAAGCGGGCCAAAACATTTCACAAGCAAGCTACACGAAACCGCCTTCCTTTGAGTGCCTTCTTCATGGACCTGAGATAAAACATGCTATAAAGTCAACAAAAATGTTGAGTGAATCTATAGAGTTTAAATTTAATAAACGAACACAATTATTCTGAATAAACCTTTAACGGTTGACAATCATGTGGATCAGTCATAATCATCGTTGTTATTACATAAGTCTCATGACATTGTACGTTAACATATATTATTTCAGCCCAACACAACTAGCCAAGTGCGTATATTTCTCTTATACAATTGCATCCGATGTTTCATTACTAGTGCATCACAACACTACGCGATAGCTAGTCGCGACCGGACTGGGTGTCACCCCGATAGATCTATCCATAGTATTAGCGTTCATTCGATTAACAATTCATGATTCAATGGGTCTTTTAAGGCTAGAAGCAAACTTATGAAAATTACTTCATCTAGCATACAATCGGGTCCTTTGTGTTCTATTTTAAAACAAGCATGTTATCGCCCTCGCGGGTTTTAAAAATCTTTACAAGATAGTATAAAAGCGAGGCTATAGACTCACCTTGGTACAATAGTAGTAATACGACGATCGCCGACGATACGTGATGCCCGTTAAATACGAAGATCGCAACCTACCAAATAAGGCGTGTTCGTTAATAAATGACTCAAGTCAAAATAATACTTAAACGATACAAAACTCAAAATACAAAACCATGACAATCCCAAAAAAAAAATAGTACAAGTGTACTTTTATACTCCTTTACATGTTACTTTATTAGACTATATGATCAAATAAAAATATGCCGGTACTTACCCAAAGTACAGCTCATTTGCCTTACTTAAACTATTCCGTTTTCGACGAAACTTGGTCACAAACTCACATATAATATGAATAAGACTCAGTTTAAATTTCATTCAAAAATATTACTTTTAAGACCTTCTGCCCGACACACCTTCGTGTTATAAAAACCGGACAGATTTTCGCCTTTGACTCGTAAAACCATTTTAACTTATCTAAACAACTCCATTTATAAAACCGACATTCGGGTTTGAAAATTTACTCATGACCTGAGGTTTAGCAACTTACAACAGTCCTTGAACATTTTTAAAACTCATTTTATAGTCCCCGAGATTCGATCCAAATATCGACAACAATTTTCGGATTGTGTCGATACCCGTCTCCCGGTACACGAATACTAAAATTGTTGTAACTTCGCTCTCGTTTGGAGCTAGAAGCTCTATCTTATATCAAATCTAAGCTAACGAAATTCTCTACGACCCTATCTTATTGGTTTACCAAGTTTATTACAATAAGTAATTCAAAAATCCCCTTTTACCTACTGGTCTAAAATGGTCATCTAAAAATCATACCAAAACACCATTTTGACCCATTTCAACATTTTACATATTCATATTATCATCCTAATATTATCATAACACATCTAACTAACTCTTAACAACCTCAAATTCAATCTAACAAAAATCAAATAAATAAAAACCATGCATGCAACAACAATCTCACTCAAATATAATAATAATAACATCAACCATAACCATAAAAATGGATCAAACACATGTTCTTCACCAAAATTTTGAAAAGAAAAATAAGTGAATGCATGTGGGAAAATTTTATACCAATATGATCCTTGTTGAATTTCTAGGATGCGTCTTTTGTTAGTTTAGGATGAATCAAAGGGATGATCAAGATTTTTGAGGGTGTTTGATGTTAAGGGTGGACGGCCAAAGATGAACAAGAGAGAGGGTGGGTGATTTTTTTTAAACGAGTTTTTAATGTAAGTTAGTTAGTGGAAAATCCTTAAATAGTCCAAGGGTAGGGTAGATTTTGTCATTTAGGCATAGTTTTGGTCCAAAATGCAATTAAATAGTTTACAAGGTAGAAAATGTAAATTGTAAATTTTGAAAATATTTATGAGGCTCGGGTTTCGTAAAAATACTTTTCGAAAGATAAAACGCTTCATAAAAATAATAATAAAGCTTCGACACGACTTAAAACGTAATTAAATCGAAAACATCAAAAATATAAAATATCGAGACAATCGATAATAAAACATAAATATTTTAGCATCCGCCGGTATCGCGATCACTAATAGTTCTCGTCATTCGTTAAAACTTAAAACAAGAGAAATAAAGGTTAAATATAATAAAATTATTTTTATGATACTTTGAGAATATAATATCGATACGTAACGTATTCCTTGCCGGTTTTCATCTAATCGACATTCTTACGCTAGTTTCATGTCATAACCTTCCCGGTTAGTCGATAATTTAAAATTCTCATTAAGTAAACACGTAATACGTAATAGTCGAGATTAAAATAACGACCTGAAATTGACGGATTATCACATACTGGGCGCTGTTGCTGATTATTGGCAGCCTGCACCTCAGCCCTAAGTTCGTTCCTCAGTTGAGGAAGCAAAGCTTGCATCGTAGCTTGGACTGCTGCATTGAGTTGTTCCTGCTCGTGTGTGAGAACCATCTGACAGTATAACATAAAAATACATTATTAAATTGATCAAAACATAAAATATATACATCTAAAAAATTTATACCAAATAATCATGAGAAAAATTTTATGCATAAAAACTAGTACATGAATGCATGATGCGGTTTTATGAAAACTTTTATATGCGCGAGAGTGAAAGCCTATGGTCAGTTCACTCAAAATAAAAGACACGGCGAGGAGACACCAATGGGTCGGTCCCAAAGTTAAAAGTTCGATAAAGCACATGCGACTAAATAGGGCCAGTCCTGTACCAACCATTACTTAGTCATAAACCTGCGACAATGACATATATATGTATGCATGAAAACAATGAAATCATGAAAATTGACTGTCAGTTTTAGGAAGACCATAGTGACTACCCACTAATCACAGGTCGTGTTTTGAGAGCCTACAGGTCGAAGCCTTGTCTCTGATACCATAATTGTAACACCCTATTTTGGTAAATAGAATGGCACGCGTGATTATGGCGTGTCATCAAAGCATACAAGGATAGATGTCTTAAACATTACATGACTATAAAGGAAATACCGAAAACAAACATCGGTACCCCAATGTAAAGCTCATCACACACAAACATAAGTATTGTAAATGGAAAGGACTAAACAATGTCCATGGAAGTAAGTAGCAAAAGTATGATGATAAGCATAAAGTAATGAAGGCTAGAAAGCTTCCAATCCATATGCACGTACGCTTAAAGTCTATGAGCGTCCATGAGTACCTCCCTTTTTCGGAACATGAGAGGAAAAACGGTTGAGCATAACGCTCAGTGCACGGATATACAAGCATAAAATGTGTTGGAAATACGTTTTTACGTATTTAGGAAGGAACGGTCACTCCAATGATATATTCAAGTATTGGGCTCGTGATCCAATATATAAACATATAGCCCACCAAAGCCTACATGTAGGGTGGCTATATAAACCCCCTCCTAGCATTTTAGGAGGGGTTGAACACTTAGTCATTCATTCACTTTCCATCTTCCTCTCCATTCTCTCCTTTCTCTCTCTAACTCTCTCTCTCTAGTTATTCCTTTTCCATCCATCTAATTAGATAATTCAAACATTGTAGAATCCTAAGAAACTATGATTCTATAATTGGTATCAAGAACTTTGGTTGATTCTTCGGATTTGCGTATTTGTATCTATTGACTTGGGGGAAAAATCTTCTTCTGTCACAAATTTTTTTGTTCTCGTTTCTCTTATTTTCAATTTAATGATTTAGTGGTCAAATTTTATATAAGATAAAAACCTTGATCGTTTATAAAGTTGTTTTTTTTTCTCATACTGTTTTCATTCTACTACTTTTATTGTATTGTTTTTTGTCTCAATTTTTTTGTCATCAACTTGTGTCTCAAACTGATATCATAACTTTTTGTCTTTATCTACCTTTGATCATCTTTGAATCTGTCTCAGATATTATTTTATCAAGAATCTGTCTCTGGTAACATTTGAGTTTTTATCAAGAATCTGGCAACATATAACTTTATGTCACGATCTGATTTTTGTGATCGCATAAACCCTAGGGTTTCTACTTGCGATCCAAGATCACGATCACATCTTACGATCTACTTGCGATCTAGTGACTGCGATCCTTTACCACGATCAAGGTAACGATCGACGAGTGTGATCAAGTGAGTGCGATCATAGACTACGATCACCAGTGAGTACGATTACAGGCCACGATCAAGGAGTGAGATCACATGCCATGATCAAGGAGTGCGATCACAGGCCACGATCAACGAGCGCGATCACAAGCCACGATCAACCGTTGCGATCACTGGCTACGATGACTTGTTGCGATGGAAGTTTGCTAGAATGCGATGATTTTTTTTAATATTGCGATGACTTGACTCTCTAAACATCACAACGAACCAAAACAAGACTCATAACTCAAAACAAGTTAATTATTATTACGGATCACAGTTAATTACGATTTGACCAAATTTTTGACTCAATCCCAAACCTAGACTCGACACATAAACAGCCTCAAAAGACTCGATCGAAACCAGACTTCGTCCCACACCTCTCGTCCAACAACTCTATACCACAATCTCAAGACTATACCACTCAATACTGTTCTAAAACAAACCCAAAACACAGACTAAAACCTAGACTCGACTTGACAGAACACCTCAGGCTTGACCCACTCTCTCATCTCTCGATCAAAAACAAACCAAGACTCAACAAATCTAACATAGACCTGACTGGACACCAGTCACACAGACTCTCGTTTCAAACAGCTTCGAAAAACACCAACCGACTCGTTCATTAAACTAAATAGGCAGAGTTTGATCTTAGATTTCTCTTATCGTGTTAATTAATCAATGAAAGATCTTTACAGATCCAAATTCACGTTTTAAGACTCATCACTGATCGTGAAGTCGATGCTTGTGTTTAATTTTCAAACTCATCAAGCAAGATGATGAACATCAGATTGAATCAAGATCACAACCGACTCAATCAATCCTGACTCAAGAACACAACCGACTCGTATACATACCTGAGACCTTATTTCATAAAGATCTTGAAGAAGCTCTTGTAAACGGCTGTCTTTGTCATGTGACTGTGTGTGATTTGGATATGATGAAGTTGGAATCTGATGGTAGTCAACAAATTGGGTGGGTAACTGTTTGAAAGAAATTAAGAATATGGGGCGGAGGAAACTAGACAAAAGTGAGATTAGGGTTGGTTTACTTTAGGGTAAAATTTGTTTTATATAAATCCCAAGTGGGATACACGTCTGTTCCCATTTAGTTTCAATATAAATGCCACGTTTTTGCAATTTTGGGAGTTATTGTTTGGCCACGTTTCACTCTACATTGCACACAAACGTCATAAAGGCTACGTGGATATCAGGTTGACTATATTACGCATCATAACTTTCTTTTTTAAATATAGCTACAGAATCAATATAAAACTTTCTTTTTAGTAAACGTAATATTCACATTTGTGTTACAGTCAATCATGGGCCGAGTGATTTTTTTATGGACCATATACGGTTACATTTTTTAAACTCTCAATTTGGGCTTTTTGGATACACACACAATTTCCCGTGAGTTTCAATTTCAATTTTTCTTCACAAATTGTAAAACTCTGAATAAAACTATAATCAGGATCATTTTTCATCGAAATTCAATGGAATCTTTGAATTCGACTTTTCGAGAGGAAGATTTGCAGAAAATGCAACACGAGGCAAGAATAATATGTAAAGTTTCATTTAGACAACTTCAACGTCATCATTTCGAACTTAAAAAACTCATGGCCAGACCAGCCTCTGATGAACTCTTTGGTCAACTTTCTCTTTTCTTCATCGATGACATGATGAAAAACTTGCGTACACTTGACAAGGAACTTGACAAAGAAGCCTTAAATAAATCGGCATCCACACATGCACTTCAAGTTCTAGTGAAACACTTATCCACATTCCTTCAATTCGATGTTGCTAAGAATGAAAATTCAATGATCTGCAAGTATTTCCTTGAAGACATGCATTCCGAGATTCAAGACTTTCGTGGCAAAGTGTTCAAACACGTAGAATTTCTTGAGCAGTTGATTCACGAACGATCATAACTTCACCTACAGGATGCTTTTCATGTGCAAGAAACACATATGCAGATACAAAAAGATGATGGTCATACGATTAACGCATTAGAGGCTGCTAAAGATCGCAAGGACATGGAATCAACAGTCAAGCATGACATCAGCAACACGTCAGAGAATATTACAGACATCTCTTATGATGACACCATACCCGTTTATGACGAAGAGCCTACGAATATGGTATAATGTAATGTTGTATATGATGTCTATGCGGATGAACTAACGCATGTTGAGCATTCCGAACCTATTTATGACAAACATGGGATGGAAAACGGTGAAAGTTTTACCACTTTAGATTCATCCGATGTGCGTCATAATGGGGGAGAGACTGTTCAGAATGCTATAGTACATCATGATAAATGCTTTATGACTGCTTTGTTAACTGATTCTGATTCCAAGATTAAAGAGCTCGAAAAGATCGTAGCTCAGCAATCGAAAGAGCTTGAGGATGCCCAAATTGAATTTCAAATAAAACGGACAAATTTGAAAAGTATTTTGAAAAACTTGAAGAAAACGGACAAATTTGAAAAGTATTTTGAAAAACTTGAAAAGTCAAACGTTGTTCTTGAACGATAATTAGATCAAACAGTTCTAGATTCTAAAGCTGAAAAGGATAACCTTTTGAAACAAATTAAGTTGCTAGAATCAAAATTGGCATCCCAAGATAAATTGATCAAAAAGAATGAGACTTTAAAGGCTCAGGTTCAAGAAAAGGTTTTTGCTATAGCTGCTTTGAGAAATGAATTAAGGAAATTAAAAGGAACTAGTGTGGACACTAAGCTTGAAAAACTATCAATCTTGGGTAAACCGCCTACAAATCAGTCCGTCAGACAACCGACTGCATTTAGATCTGAGCGACCACAATCCTCGAGATCGCGGTTTACCTCCCAAGTTGATATGGTTCATATTTCTAGAACAATCACTCCATCACCTAGGCCCAATGTGACTAAAACAGCTTTTACAAGACCTAATCACATGATTTCCTCTAGTCTCCCTAGACATAGTCGAAAGAACACGTCTCGAACTAGTTCAAATAAAGTTCGCCATAACTTTGATCTAAGGGATGCTAAGAAAAAGACACAAGTGAGAGATAGAATTTTCAAACCTAGTCAGATGCCTTCTAGATTATCTAACACTTCTAACCGTAGCATGTCATATCCTAGGAGCATCAATCAATCTTCTAGGGATTCTAGATCTTACTCTGACAATAAATATGCTACTTGTAAAACATGTAGAAAATGTGTCTTTACGGAAAATCATGACTCTTGTGTCAAGAAATTACTTAATGAGGTGAACTCCCGTGCTAGACTAAATCCCAGTGGATAGGTAAAATCAAAACCATTGGTAATGTTTGGTGCCCCACTGGTAGAACTTTCACTCTTGTAGGAAACGAGTGCCCTTTAACTAGGATAGCTTCCGATTCTACTAAGACTACTAGGGAGGAAATTGAAAAGGATGATGATTAACTTAAGCCTGAACTTAAGGTTATCTATAAAAGGAAACGTTTGCCAAATAAGATAAGTGAATCATCTCCTCAGGTCACCTTTGGCACAAGAAAAGACAACTGTGAACCCCCACTTGCTTCTAAAATAGATATCGCTAACCCATATCAAAGCATGCAAACTTCACATGAGAATGCAGGTACCAAAGTCAAGGATCAACAAAAACAAACCGGTCCGAACTATATATACCGTTTAACTAATGACACTCTAAGAGTTTGGTTACTGAAGAAGCTGATATCAGAGAAATACGTACCTCAGAGGATTTGTAGTTAAGCATACAATGTATCAAGGACTTATAGTCACATCACAGACTGTAACTCGTTCATCAAAGAAAGGAAAGTTTATTGCCGATGATAAACTTATCCTCACAACGAGAAATTAAGTTTTCTCGGGCATGAGCTAAAATTAAAAACATTCGAAGTTTTTATGCTCATGCACAATGGCTTATAGTCAAATAATAGTCTGTGACCCGAACTTCAAAGAAAGGGAAGTATATCTCGTCAACGATAACTTACCCTCAAAATGAGAAATTATTTTTTCTCGGACACGAGCTAAATTTAAAACTATTCAAAAGTTTTAAGCTCGTGTATATGGCTCATCATTAAATTTCAGATGATGACCGATCTTCACATAAAGGAAAGTTTATCACCGATGATAAACTTATCCTCAAAAACGAGAAATTAATTTTTCTCGGACAAGAGCTTACACTAAGACCATTCAAAGGTTTTAAGCTCGTGTATAATGTCTCATCATTAAATTTCAAATGATGACCCGATCTTCACATAAAGGAATGTTTATCACCGATGATAAACTTATCCTCAAAAACGAGAACTTAATTTTTCTTAGACAGGAGCTTACACTAAGACCATTCAAAGGTTTTAAGCTTGTGTATAATGGCTCATCGTTAAATGTCAACGATGAACCGATCGTCAAATAAAGGAAAGTTTGTCGCCGATGATATACTTATCCTCAAAAACGAGAAATTAATTTTTCTCGGACACGAGCTTACATTAAAACTATTCAAAGGTTTTTAAGCTTGTGTAGATGGCGTATAATCACATATCAGATTATGCCCCGGACTTCAAAGAAAGGAAAGTTTATCGTCGATGATAAACTTATCCTTACAACGAGAAATTAATTTTTCTCGGGCATGAGCTTATAATAAAAACATTCGAAGTTTTTAAGCTCATGCACAATGACTTACAGTTAAATATCAGACTGTAACTCGGACTTCAATTTTAGGAAAGCTTATCTTTAAAGATATCTTATCCTCGTAACGGGAAATTAATTTTTCTCGGTCATGAGCTTGTATTAAAACATTCCAAGTTTTAAGATCAGAAAGGAAAGTGTATCTTTTAAATAAGAGAACTTTTCCTCATAACGAGAAATTCATCTTTCTCGGTCATGAGCTTTCTGTTAAAGCATTCAAAAGTTTTCAAGCTCCTACAAACGACTTCTAAGTAAATGTCAGCTTAGAACTCGCTCTTCAGTTAAAAGGAAATTTTATCGCAAATGATAAACTTATCCTCACAACGGGAAGTTTACAACTACTCGGACTTGAGCTCGTTTGTAAGATATTCAACATATTAAGCTCAAGTATTTGGTTTTCAAAACATTGAACATAATTTTTCGAGAATTTCTCAAAAGGTTTTTCTAAACCTTTCAAAATTGTGTGTTCAAAAATGTTTTGATGAAAAGAGCATGTCTTCTGGAATCGATAATATTTACGATACTAGAAATGTCATTCAATAATGACACGGGATTGTAAATAAAGTTCGAGCAAAACTTCAAATGTTTTAAAACATGCTCAAAATGTCTTGCTATTATTTCAGATAGTAACCTGATTTTCATACTCAAGTCAAGCATTTCACCGGAAAGCTTTGACTCAACAACGGGAATTAATTTTCACGGGCATGGTTTACTTTATAACCATGTAAGGGATTGTGTTTACGTGATAACACAATGTAACACGAATATATGTACGTGTCAGTGCATTTATTTGTTAAAACAAATCTTGTTTTTATGAAGTCATCATCTCCACCAACGGTAGCAATTTATAATTGATATCTACATACTCGACGACGCGACTACTCAAACAGCGACTACAGCTCTTTCAATAGAACACCGGTCAACAATTGAGGGGGAGCAATTGTCCAGCATTCAGAATCTTTGATGCCAAAAGTGCCAAGTTTACATATTGGTGTCAAGACAACGATATCATTAGTACACATGAAGTCAAGAGATAACTTCAGACGTGACGAGACGACCAACATTCGTGTACAAGAACCATGTGATTATATCATATGATGTTCTCCATCATTCAGGTCCAACCTCTTAAATTGCTAATCTTGTGAATACATTATCATATATGATCTTTGCACGTGATAAGTACCTTACACTTGTGTTTAAAAGGTATTTTGTTCACGTTTCAAGTACACCCTCATTAATTTGAGGGGGAGCTTGTGTAAAGCATGAAGATAATTAGATTTGCATTTTTCTTCCCAAATTTTCTTAAAACTTTATTAAATCAATTGATATTAAAAACGTCGATTGGGTTAATATTTTTAATATGGGGGAGAAAATGTGATTTAATAATGAGATCAATCAATTCAATGGTTCAATCAATTCAATGGTTTCACTTAATGTGCTGGCTCATCCCGACATGTGCGAAATGTTTTCGAATATCGTGGCATATGTTAAGGGGGAGCAAAATGGATTTCATGGTGACATACACTAACCCAAAACATATCTATTCACGACGGTGACGATTATGGTTACATAAGTATGGTAGGATAGGTTAAAGTCCAATGATTCTTCTAGAACCGGAGGAATCTTCGCAAGGACATTCCATAGCTAGAAATAGTAGTCCTTAGGAAAGATGGAGAAAGATTGTGAACGTAGCTGAATGCCGACCAAGTACTTAAGTTAGCACTGGAACAATCACAAAAAGGTGCTAGTTATGACGTATTGGTAAGAATTGAAGGGGTTGAAGAATGAGAAAGAATTGTAAAGATAAAGGGTGTAAATAAAGAAGCCCTCCTTACAACCTTAGGCAGAAACCGGGTCAATACATATACTATTGAGATCATTTTTAATGATGCTTGATATTGAAGATAGACATCATGGACCCAGTGATGAAATGCACAATCCATCCCAGCTAACTCAGATATCTCTCAAAAGATATTTGTTTTAATCACACGGAGACAACGCATTATCTATTGATTTGTTCACTCCGAATAAATTGGTATTGAAATGGTGGCACTCCTCTCTAGCCTCCGATCACTAAAAATCCAAAAAGCACGATCGAGTCTAGAGCCATTTGAGATCATCAAATATCTCATTAGGACGCACTTTCATAATTCCTTGCTTCTTCACACACTATGAAAAGTTAGAAAGATCTTAAGAGTCCTACGCAAAATCTTCATGATCTTGCCTGAACATCCGAGTAATACGAAAGTATTTACAATGAAGATGGAAATTCTTCTTGAGCGAATATAAAAAAGCTCATGGTAGGTGACTTGTACGATTCTTTATGAATCAAGCTTGTGATAATTGGAAAGCAACAGTGGTTTAATTCTTAACTGAACTTAAACACGTTCCAGGCCTCTACGCAATATCTTAGTGATCTTTCCAAAACACTTAGAGTGACACTCTATAGTGTTCACAGTGATGATTTGAAATCCTTCTAGTGTTAACATCAAACAGCACTTGGTAGGTAACCTGCAAGATTCTGTATGAGTCAAGCTCGTGACAACTGGAAATCAACGATGGTGCGATTTTTTAATGAAACAAACTTGTTCCAGGAATCAGATTTGACAGCTTCAAATCATGCGGATAATATTATACAAATGATTCACTCTTTATGTTCGCAGTCAACTTTGGACGGTCGAATAAAGAGAACGAGTTTACCAGCGAAATCTTGTCAAGGAGGTTCTTAATTGAAACTACTTGCCACAAGTACGATATTTTATATCGTCCAACGTTCTTCACCGACCGGAGGTAAAATGCTACCTAACTATAATGAAATTTTCAATGCCATTTCATCCGTGTATATGTTTTGTTGCTAACTGTCTTATGCAGCGTAACAAGAAGGTGGCATTGTGGTGTACAATCCAGAAGAAGTCGTTACCACATGCTTATACTGCATAAACTTAATACTTCAACAAATTCAAGAAAGTCTGTAAGTCAAGTGTTCCGCTGTATCAAACTCTGAAGCTTTCAAGAATTATAAAGGTATAATTATGTGGAACATGAAGTCACGAAGAGGCAAATATCACAAGTGATGAATGCAAAAGGTCAAGGTAAGGAAACATGCTCAAGACTAAAGTCAAAGATCACATCAAGCATATTCACAAGAACAAGATCGAAGACTCAAGCATAGTATGCTAGGTTTAAGATTTTGTAAAATGGTGTGACCTCCTGTTGGGACTTAGAGATCTTGAGTTGATATGACATAACAAGATGAAGGACCTAATAGCAAATAGTTAGCTTCTATAGTAAGCTAGGGTTGTGATGTAACCCTAGTACCTCTATTATATAAATAGGGTTAGGCACACATGGTTATTCACTCATTCACAAACAATGTAAACCATAGGTGTGTGTGTGTGTTCCTCCTGGTGTCAAGCCTATAAGGCACTAGGAGTAGTAGTTAGTAGCATTATTAATAGTAATATTTATTAGTGAAAGCCTTGTTCTTGGTTATGATTGTGTTTATTATGATTCTCCTGTGCATGTTACAATCATGATCATGATATCCCAGGTGAGTCTAGATCCTAAGACTCAACAAGTGGTATCAGAGCTTGTTGGCTCTCGATCTGGTTGATCTACAAGGTTTTCATGTTATTTTCTGTTTTTTTAATAAATCTAGTTGCTGATCAAGGGTTTTTCCCAACAAACCCTAGATGATTGCTACTATTCATCTGATGTTGCTGTTGGTATTGCTACTGGTTGATCATACTGGTTTTGGGGAGTTGATTCTTGAATCAACAATGAACCCCGTATGATCATGATGGCTATTTTAGAATGAAACCCTAATTCTTGATCATGTTCTTGTTGTTACTATGATGGTGATGTTCTAGCTTTGGTGAGTTGATTCTTGAATCAACGATGAACCCTAGAATGATCTTGGTTGGTGAATGATTTTATGGCTGTTGTAACAAACAGAATGCTTGATCAAGATTCGTCTTGGTTGTTAGGGTGTTTAATTTATAAACCCTAGATGTGTTCCAGAAAGGCTGCATGAAGTTGGAGGGGACCAGGAGTAAATCCATAAGCATTATGGCTGATCAAGGTCTTCACGTGATGTTTTAAACAGCCAGTGGGAAGGAAACGTAGCAAAAAGTTCTTTATTCATACATATGAATCAAAGATATGTTCACGTGTGTATTGATGCCAAGAAAGAGACGTATGGTGGGACCATGGATTTGTTACATTAGTTCATTGGAGCAGCTGTACACAGGAAATGTAAGGTACTCTACATGCGCTTATTTTGTTTATACTCTTTGTATAATGGTTCATACTACGTGGTCCAGAGGAAAATGGATATGTTTGGCTGAGTAAACAAAATGGCAGACCTCGGGTTGCTATTTTGTAGGGATTATCTTTGATTTTCTTTTTGATCGTGGGTATGAAACAGTCAGTTGTGACCCACGGTTATTTATGGAAGCTATTAAAAGAAACCCTATTTTCTACCAATGTGTTTCTTGTTGTTGAATAAATCCATCGTAATTTTTGGAGATATATAATATATGGGTTACAAGTTATATTTGGAAGAGATGTATGGATGATATAGCAAAGTTAAACAACAGTTATGACTTACGCAAAATATGGGAAGAATAATATTATTGCTAAAATATTGGGATTACATTATATGATTCTTTCTAACGTGGGATACACCTTCGACTTGGAGTTGCTATTTTTGAGGGATTTCATATATTCCTCTTAAATTATCATCAGAGGTTGACATGGATTTTTGGTACAGTGCAATAGCAAAAGCTTAGCGACAATGTGAGGTGACAACATGGAAAAAAATGAAAAAAAAATGAAAGAAAGGGTTTTGAGATGCTACTAGTAGGTTATGATGTTCCTACTGGTGAGGTATGGTTCCTATTGGTCTCATATATTCTTGTTAGTTGTGTTCTTGGTTCCTCCTGGTAATATTAGTCGGTTTCTACTAGTCCTACTGGTGGGCTTATATTCTTGCTGACTTCAGAAGGAGATGGTTCATGCTGGCTTGTTGTATGCTAACTTATCTTTGGCCGGTTTTGGTTCCGTCTAGTCAAGTAAGATTGCTACTACTCTGATTTAGTGACTAGTCTGATGTCAATACTGTTACTGGAGGAGTTCTCAGCCATCATCATTTCGTTGGGGCGATTCATTGAAGAAGACATTTGATTATAACTTATTTTATGTTGTAGTTGATTTTCACAGGTTTTGTGTTCTTATCATATCTTAAAAGGGAACGAGGACCCATTTTAAGATAACTTGCTTGGTTTGTATGGTGACGAAGACTGGACATATCTTGCGAAGGGGTACGATCTATTCATATCTTAAAAGGAGTAGGAGCCTTTTTAAGATAACTTGCTCTATGCGTACATTTGCTATCGCTTGAAGGGGTTACGTTATTGTGCTCAGTGTCTCATTTATTTAAGGATTTTTGTTCGAGCTCGACATCACGTGGTTAGTGCAAGACATAAGACACAAGTTTGGGAGATTCCACTTCTTCATCAAATTTGTTATCCTTGATTTTCTTCATCAGTGATCTCTTCATGGAGCCTACTGGATTCGACATGCACTTCTTAAGGGGAAGACGATCCCTTTTGAGTTTATGTGACAAAAAGGGGAAGAATGCATGGATCGAGGGGAAGCTTAGCCTTCATATATATTAGCTTCAGGGGAAGCTTGTGCTTACTGGTTTTCTCAAATCAACTAAGGGAAGATTGTTGGGACTTAGAGATCTTGAGTTTATATGTCAAAACAAGATGAAGGACCTAATAGCAAATAGTTAGCTTCTATGGTAAGCTAGGCTTGTGATGTAACCCTAGTACCTCTATTATATAAATAGGGTTAGGCACACATGGTTATTCACTCATTCACAAACAATGTAAACCATAGGTGTGTGTGTGTTCCTCCTAGTGTCAAGCCTATAAAGCACTAGGAGTAGTAGTTAGTAGCATTACTAATAGTAATCTTTATTAGTGAAAGCCTTGTTCTTGGTTATGATTGTGT
Organism: Glebionis coronaria; assembly: GCA_025667525.1. NCBI lineage: Eukaryota > Viridiplantae > Streptophyta > Magnoliopsida > Asterales > Asteraceae > Glebionis > Glebionis coronaria. Next base: position 228,479 of record JANFOE010001609.1, on the reverse strand, counting down.
TTATTATGATTCCGCTGTGCATGTTACAATCATGATCATGATTTCCCAGATGAGTCTAGATCCTAAGACTCAACACCTCCCTTATGGGGGAGATTGTTGGAAATACGTTTTTCCAAAGAAAGTCTCGGTCACATCATTATTAGCATAGATCACGAGCTATAGACTATTTAGGACATTGTAACTTGGAGTGACCTCCCTCAGGGGGAGATTATTGGAAATACATTTTACGTATTTATGAAGGACCGGTCACTCTAATGATATATTCTAGTTTTTGGCTCGTTATCCAATATATAAACATATAGCCCACCAAAGCCCACATGTAGGGTGGCTATATAAACCCCTTCCTAGCATGTTAGGAGGGTTTGAACAATTAGTCATTCATTCACTTTCCATCTTCCTCTCCATTCTCTTCTTTCTCTCTCTAACTCTCTCTCTAGTTCTTTATCTTCTTCCATTCATTAGATAATCATAACACTTGCTAAATCCTAAGAAAGTTTGGACCTACAGAATGAATAACATAAGCATATACAACATATAGCAGCGGAATTGATTAAGTCCTTGAAAACCTGGTATATCTTAGTAAAACTGGTTTTATAGTTTCAAAAGCCTTATGTTTATCTTATAAAAACTGTTTAACGTGTTTACCATTAGCAAATATAGGTCATGAAATATCAACGTGCATGAATACTTGGAGGGTTGACCTCGTCATACAATTAGAGGGGTTGCCTCTAATTAACAGGTAAATGGGTAGGAGGGATCAGTGTTGATACCAAACTTAGATCGATTTAGCTTGTGTAAACGAGATTAAATCAAGTTAAACACGTAGAGAAACTTTGTTGTATATGTAACAATTCAAGTATTATGCAGAATTAATACTTAAACAAGAACACACAGACAAGATAAACCAAACTTTCACTTTGATTGATAAATCAAAGTTGTGTACAATGGAAGTGTTAAAACGTATATTAAACTAAAACCTAAAGGCCTCCTTTTATAGATTAAGGAGCGTTGTACAAGAGTCTACGTAGCAGCTATTTTAGGTAAAGATAAACATAAGGAATACATTGTCGAACATATCTTTACTAGAAACATACTAGAAACATAATACGTGTAGACTAAGTCCTATATCAGTGCTTGACTTCTACTTATCAACTCTTGACTTCTTCCTGTCAACGCTTGTCATGTCACCGCTTGATTTCTTCTTATCAACATCCAGATTTCTCTTGTCAGCGTCGAAGTGTATTGGCTACATTTTACTCCCAACAATCCTCCCCTAAACTTGATATCTACTATAGTAATCAAGTTTCTGAATAAAAACTAAGAACTAGGAGGATTCTTACAAATTTTATCAAATTGGAAATAAACATATCTAATCAAATCTTTGGCCACGTCACTCGAGTAGTCTATCTCTAGCTGTGTTGTCATCATTTTCTTCAAAACTTCTTTAGACATAGGATACTCAGCATCCACAAGAAGATACTCATAAAACTTTGTAGAACTCAAATGATACACACCAGCTGCTGAATATAGAAGCCATTGAAGTCCACTGATATCATCCTCAAGATCCTTCCAAACTGGATCTTCTTCATCTGGTGCACACATTCTCTTGAATGTTGACCAAAGCTTTATTCCATTGACATGACAAGCGTTGATAAGAAGAAGTCAAGCTCTGATTCTACTTTTTGATCCCAAATTTAGATCGATTTAGCTTGTGTAAACGAGATTAAATCAAGTTAAACACGTAGAGAAAATTTGTTGTATATGTAACAATTCAAGTATTATGCGGAATTAATACTTAAACAAGAACACACAAACAAGATAAACCAAACTTTCACTTTGATTGATAAATTGATGAGACTGCTTTTATACATAGTCTCGTCGTCCAAAAAGGGCTTTAAATGCATTAAATATCATGAAAATGGCCAAATATATGCTTGTGTTTGTTGCTTGTGTATTTTAGGTACGAATATTGAGAAAATGACAAAAGATCACAAGAATCATGCAAAAACGAACACGGGAAACGAAGCCGCACAATGAACCAAGCCCTAATGAAGATTTTCCAAGAGAAATCTTGTCCTCCAATATTGAAGAATTGACATTTTAAACCCTTGTATCTTCATAATTACAAGATTGGTCCCTAAAGTTTGTCAATATTACAAAAAAGGGCCCTCCACTTTGAAGAATTGGCAATTTTAGTCCCTCAACAAAACTTAATTGTCAATATTAGTCCTCCTCAAAGTCAAACATATCATGAAGGCCTTCAAGTTACAAGAAATTACAAGTTTGGTCCTTTAAAAAAGTCAAATTACCAAAAGGACCATTGACTTTGAAGAAATGGCAAAAATGGTCCCTCATAAATCATGACTTGGCAAATTCAGTCCTCCAAGAAGTCAAACAAACAAGTCAAGACCATTATCAATGAAGAAAATGCCAAAACAACCCTTCAAGAATCAACAAATGGCAAGAAATACCCTTGAAAATACTTTGGAAAAGTATTTGGGGCAAAAGTGTGAAAACTAAAACTTTAATTACAAAGGGAATCCGGATTTGGCTTATTTATCTGCATGTTAAAGGAATTAAGAAGATGAGGGGCTGAATTAGGCAGACAAGGGAAGTTACCTTAACCACTCTCCACATGACACGTGCCCCACTACGAAGTTTTAACCAATCACAAGCATCCCACTTGCCATGTCACACTCCACCCATTACCGGTTTAACTAACTTAATTATTTAAGTTAAATAATGGCGCTTAACAAGTTTTTAAATCCTAAACCGGATCAAACACACCAACTATTCACCAAGAACACAAATTGGGCATTTCATATTTACCAGTAATTAAACCCTAATATGCTCCAGATTTATGATTAAGTCACTCTTAATCATAACCCAACTCATAAATAACTTGCCACATCACCCATCAACCCCACATGAGATTCCCCTGCTATACTCTTGTGCCAAAACTTGGACAACAATCTAACCATCCACATTGAAGCTTACTTTTTAAGCTTGTTATAAACCCTTGGATTCAATTTCACCTTGCCAGCTACAACAAAACGCCAAGATGAAGTCACATGATTCTCAAGAGTTCAAAACCCTCAAGGGCATATCTGGAACTTCATTAGCTAGGGTTTCACGTTTTTTATGCATTCACTAGTTTACTTGTAGCCTATATAAGGCATAGGATGTACATCATTTGCACTTGCTCTTGATTTTTCCTTAGTTCACATTTCTATAAATCCTTTGTCATTTTTGAATGAAAAGTGTTTAAATTTTGTGAAGAAAGACCAAGTGTCAATCTCTTATTCTATTGTTTATGTTTATTGTTTGCTAAAACCTGAATCTCAAAACATTTTCACAAGGAGTGTGCAAAAGTTTGCACATTTTCCTATAATCTTGATATTTTGCTAAGTTTCTTGGTACACCTTGGAAGTCTTGGGCTATAAAGTTGATCATAGCACCATGATATTGTGATATCAAGGTGTTGTGAAGCTTATAACTTGGGGATAATCAAGTGTGGGGTACAAGAGTTGCATTAATCAAGGCCTTGTCACTTTACTGTTTTTATATAATTGCTTCTAACCTTGTTGAATCTTAGTAGGAGTTTGTGTGGAAGCTTGTGCTTGTTCTTGCTAGCACATAAGCTCAAAATTCGTGGGTGTGGATGTACATCCATGAGGTTTGAACCATTCTACCTTAAATCTGCTTTAAATCTTGATTTTTGGTGAATTTTTGTATTGCTTGTGTTATTGTGGAATTTATGGTCTAATTTTGTTCAATACTGCATCTTTCATCTGTTTATGTGTTTGATTGGGCATGGGTAGTCTTGAAATACACTTATACTTGTTTAAAATTGATTTGAAGAAGATAAGGGGTGTTTGGGATTATCTGTTTAAGATCATAAGTTACTATTGTGTTGTTAGAAAGTGTTGTTTATAATTTGTATCTGTTATTTACTTTGTTGAGAACTAAAACCTGCAAGTTATTGGCTTTAAAACCTTGAATTAAACATTGTGCTATATCTCACTTGATTTGACTGATTTTGACCTAAGATTTTGGAAATACATAGAGTATATGCATGCTTAGGGCTAAAAGGTGTTAAATCATAGTTAATATAACCTAGTTTTAAGATTTGAAGTGTTTGAATTTGGCTTGTTGGTCAAGTATATCAGCAAAAGTAAAAATCTGCTTGTTAGTGTTCATCAGTAACCTTATTGTGCTTGAATCTTGATTTAGGCCTTGAACCATTGCATGAAACCTGTTTAAACCTATTCATTTAAGTTTTTAATTGCTTGTGTATGCTTTTGGTGCATTTTGGTTGGCTGAAATTTGCTTAAACAGCTTATAAGTTTACAACTACTTATTGTTCATGTATGGGCTAGATCTTGTGATGTTTTTAATTAACTGTACTAATTGGCTGATTGTGATTGTGTTTTTGTGATTGTTATTGACTCCTTATGATTAACTGATCATTTGGGTGCCTTTGTGAAACTTGAATCCACAAAAAAGTCACTAAAGACAAATAGTCAAGAAAGTCAAGCAGTGGAAAAAGTTTCCACTACTCAACACCCAAAACTAGCCCCTGCTAGTGTTAATTTTGATCCAGCTTATTAATAAGCCATATTGGCTTATCCAGACTTGCAACAACTTACTTTTTGTGATCAATCTTCCTCATTTGACCCATTTGTTTGAACTGGAGCTTATCAGATCTTGGATTTGACTTTTTGCTAGAAAACTCATAAAGTTGACTTTAAATTAAGTGCTTATTTGCTTATTCCAACTTATTGAGTTTGCTTATTGGAAAAAAATTTGTTGATTAAGCTTAGTTAAGTCATTAAAAAGCTTTTGAAACTTGAATCAGCTCTTGGGGTGGCCTAGAACTCGAAAACGACTATTTTGTCGTTTTGTGAAGATAGTTTATTGCTTTTTCAGGCTTATTCCTTGTGCTTATTTCAAATTTCTTTTTACAGAACTCTTAAGTAACTCAAAAAAAGCTTGTGTGTCTAATTTGAGCTTATGGCATCAGCTTATAGCTTAATCGGCCAAAAAGCCCATTAAGAATAAGCTGCTTTGAAATAAGCTAGCTTATACTCATTTTCAGCTTTTGGGCCTTCAGAGTTTTGTCTTTAAAATTAAATTTTGAGTTGGATAGAAGTTTTTGGGCTTATTTGGACAACATTTTTCTTATTGGCCTTAATAAGCCCACTAAGCTAACTGTTTGGACTTTTGGCCCATTCTAGGCCCATTAGGGGTATTTAGGTAATTTTAACTTCATTTATGAGTTTATTAGGTTAAATTAAACTTGTTTACAAGTTTTTAGAATTTTTTATAAATTTTGGATTTTTAATATTATTTTATTTTTATTTTATTATTAAAAATTAAAATTTAGATTTTTCAAGTTTTTATATTTTTCGTAGGTTAATACATTAAGTTAGGAATTTTACAACTCTTAGAATATTTTTATTGTCCTTAGATTAATTTTTATAATTATTTTAAGTATAAATAGTTTTTAATTGTTTTTAAATAGTTTTTATTAAATTTAAAATTTTGAAAAATAGTTTTAAATTTAGTTAAGTCATTTTAGAGGTTTACAATTGAAAAAATCTAATTTTGGGCTTTTTGTTAATTAAATTGATTTTTGGGCTTTAATTAGTATTAAAAAATTATTATTTAATTAAATAAAAGGTTTGAGTGATTTATGATTTTTTAAACTCTAAATACATTAATTAGGATTTATTGCATTTTTCTAGGAATTTTTGGGGTAAATTTTTAATTTTTTCACTTTTTACGGTTTTACGTGTACGACTAATCGTCTTAGTGTAATTCGTCATCGTAACCCTCTTTCTCTCTTATCTCATTTCTATTTTATTTTCTCATAATCATAATCACATCATTAATCATCTCTTAACACACACACCAAGCCCCCTTGAGAACGATCCCCACTTTGGGTCATAACTAGTGGTTTTCCTAAATCACTTGTGTATTTACCCTAATTACTTTTGTTTTCCTAAGCGAAAGTGTAAAAACTCAACTATCATTTTGGCGCCGCTGCCGGGGAGGCGTGTTGTGTTTTGATTTGGCAATTGTTGTTTTTATATATAGCCATAATATCTATTTGTATTAGTAGCACTCTACTAATACGTATTATCGGTTTTTCGTTTTTTGTGTGAATATTATTAATATATTGTATACGTAGAACAATAAATTCACAAGTACTCCAAAAGTGTGAAAACACAACCTTGATTTGGGAGGTCATTACCCGATCATTGTATTCGAATCTCAAACAAAAAGAAAAAGGAAAAAATAGATAAATACTTTCTTGAATCTCGATTTTAAAAAATACAAACTATAAGGTGGGTATAAGGATGGTATTATAAAATATACCCTAAGGAAAGAGGCTCTTAAGTGCTTCGCGCCGTCTCGTTTCCCCGCTTGCTTGTGAGTAGTTTGAGATTGAAAGCTAATCGAGGGTTTTGCCGCCTAAAGTATTATTAAGTATCATATATACTTTCTTGGTTTCATTGATTAAACTCTCTTGAACGTTTTGGTGTTCCACCAACGTTCTAAAGTGATAGGTGTGAAAACACCCATCCTTTTACCACTTATTGCTTGCTAAAACGAGACCAAAATGCGTATTTAATGTTATTTGTTTGGAATTATGCGTGGTTTGTGTGTTTGTTGTATTTTCAGAGCCAACCGGATAAATATTAAAGAAAACATGGGATTGCACGTGTTTTATCGAAGAAAAAGACGAAAAGACAATGTCTATAGTCCAAGAGATGCAAAAGATTTAAAGTCAATGGGCCTATTTGAAGATTTACCGAAGAAAAGGACCAAAGATGGAAGATTTACATATGTCGAAGAACTCAAGTCTATTAAACGAAGAAATTAAAAGACGAGTTGAATTTATTCATCGACAAATCCCGAATCAGAATGAAAAATGTCAACTCTACTGAAAAGACGAGAAGACAAAAAGAGAGGAGAAAAGCCCACTCACCAACCAAAGCCCAAGGCCTATAAATAGACCATTCACTTCACATTTTAAAACTAGTTCATTTTTCTGTTTTTCTTCTCCTATTTCGTAGGAACACCAACACCCTTAAGGTGTTTGGTGATTTTTATTTTCCTTTGATTCCTTCATGATCTTGTAAGTTTAATCTTTCCTTTTGTTTGTTAAACCTTAATCTTTCAATATCAAGTTTCCTTTTAATCTTGTTTTTCCTTTTCTTATTGATTCTCTAGTTCTGAGTTTTTATTTTGTTGGTTTTGATCTTTAAAAACAAGTGGGTTTTATGTTTTTATTGGTTTAGAATGATTGTTATTGTTAGTTAATCATTAGTGGCTATTTTGGTTTAATCCTTAGATTTATTTTGGTTTAATCCTTAGATTTATTTTGGTTTAATCCTTAGATTTATTTTGGTTGAATTTGGTTAAAATTCGTGGTGTTTTGTTTCCCCTGTTTTTCGGACTGTTTCATCAGCCCAGATTCCGAACCAAGGGTTCTATTAAGATTATTCCGGATGAAGGGTTTCTGTTAAATTTATTCCGGATAAAGCAAGTATTCCGAACGAGCACTTTTGTTTAAGATATTCCGGATCAAAGTTATTCCGGATAAAGAGTTTTATTCCGAGTCAAACATTATTCCGAGTCAAGCAACTTATTCCGAATAAACAGATTTATTCCGGATCACTTTTTCTTTTGATTATTCCGAACCAGCAGTTTTTCAATTATTCCGAATGAGCTAACCATTCTGGATGAGCACCTAGTTTTCTTTATTCCGCATCAGTTGAATATTCCGAACGAAGTCTTTTTATCATTTATTCCGAACAAAGCTCTTTATTCCAAATAAACGTTTTATTCCGGATAAGTAGGGTATTCCGAATGAAGCTACTTTCCGAATGAGTCAAGTATTCCGAGTAAAGCAATATTCCGACTGAAGGAAATATATTCCGGGTCAAGCACTTATTCCGGATCAACAAAAATATTCCTGATCAACATTTATTCCGAATGAAGGAGTTTTCCGAATGAAGGATGTTTAGTTGAACATTCCGAATGAAGCAGTTTCTAGATGATTCCGCATGAGTTGGTTTATTCCGAACGAACCAAATATTCCGGATCAAGCACTTATTCCGAATCAACAGAAACATTCCGAATCAGCAATTTTTCCAAGTTAAGGTATTTTATTGTTTAAAAGTTTAAGTTTATTCAAGCTTTATTTTTATTAATTGCTTTTAGTTTATTTTTATTACTTCGCGCACTTACCTTTTAAGTAGAAATAGATCAAAAGCTCCCCCTTTTAGTTACCAAGAACAACAATTCCACTTTGAACCGTGATCAATTCGAGAAGATACCGAGAACGAAACAACGACAAATATAATCGGGTACGAGCAACACAAAGAAAGATCTTGCAACAAACCACTGTTTTATTAACTAACCAAAAATCAGTTATTAAAATGGCGCCGTTGCCGGCTCTTTTCGTAAGGATCAACGGTTTCTTGAGAGAAAATTGGATTTTGGGATCCGTTCTTTCGGGAACGTTATTTTCAAGTACAAAATTTTCAAAAACCATAAAAATATAAAATTTTCAAAAATACAAAAAAATAAAAAACCTATAAAAACCAAAAATATTTTCTCTTGCATTTTCTTTTTAGTGTATGCGTACTTGATCAACGTCTTATCCCGAGCCCGAGACTCTCGATAATTTAGACATGGCCGGTGTACACAACAATAATAATCCACCCCACCCCAACATGAATAATCTACCCCAACCCGACTTACGAACCATGGAGGAGCTATGCCAACCTAAGATGAATGGACGTGGAGGCCCGATTGCGCCGATGCAAATCACGGCTCAGGAGTTTTCGTTGAAACATCACATGATCCAACAAGTGCAAACTAATCCATTTCGCGGAATACCGGATGATGATGCCAACAAACACCTCGACAAATTCATTACCATCACCCAAAGCATGAAGTTTCCCGATGCTTCTATGGATGTACTTCGCCTTCAACTATTTCCCCACTCGCTTTCTCACCATGCCGAAAAATTGTTTGACCGTCTCCAAAAGAATTCTATTCATACTTGGGACGACATGACTCAACGATTTTTGTCGCGCTACTTTCCACCGTCCATGGTCACGATCATTCGTAACCAAATTAGTGGATTCATGCAAGATAATGATGAATCGCTCTTCGAAGCTTGGGAACGCTACAATGATTTGATCGACCGTTGTCCAAATCACAACATGCTCCCCGTCACTCTCATTGATACTTTCTACAATGGTCTCACTTTTCATGATCGTGACACGATCAACGCCGCCGCCGGTGGTACATTTATGAAAAGGAGACCGGAGGAGTGTAGAGAGTTGATTGAAAACATGACTACTCACCACAAGAATTGGGATTCATCCGCATCCTCAAGATCTAATCCGAGAGTCAATGTTTCATCTACTTCTTCCACCACCGACATGTCCGCCATGGAACGAGCCATTATCGAAATGAGCAAAAATATGCAAATTTTGGCTAATAACCATACTCAACAAGCTAAAGCCGTTGCAATTTCTTGTGATACATGTGGTGGTCCTCATTCTTACAATGATTGTTCTTCCACTCAAGGAAATTTTTGTGAAAACGTTAACGCGACATACGGTACTTATCCCACGGGAGGCTATCAAGCTCGTCCTCAAAAAGACCGTAACTTGCTAAGTTATCGTTCAAACAACTATCTTTCACCACCCGGTTTTACTCCTCAAAACCAAAACCAACAACAAAGCTATAACCGAAATAACCAATCCCAACCTCGTGTTAACAATCAATATCAATCCCAAAGAAACCCATACCCACCTAAAGGAAATTCTCAAGCTTACCAAGCTCCACCTCTCAATCAACCAACGGCGTTGAATCAAGACATCGAGACATTCATGAGGACTAATAGAGAGATAGTGACGAATCTTCAGAGTCAATTCATCAACTTGAAGGGAGACATGGCTAAACAAGGGATCGATATTCGAGCCGAGCTAAGGAATGACATGGCGAAACAAAGCAATGATATTCGCGCAGACAGGAGAGACTCTTTCAGCACTCAAGCGGATAATATACGTGATATGATCGGGTCGCTCTTCCAAGGTAATCAACCCTCTTCTTCGGGTACTCTTCCGAGTAACACCATTGCTAATCCAAGAGGGGAGATGAAAGCAATCACCACTTGTAGTGGAAAAGGTTATACGGAACCCGAGCTTCCTACACCTCCACCCGTGATTGTGAACAAGGAAAAAGAGCAACTTTCTTCACCTCCTTTCCCTTCTACCTCCATTCCCCCACCACCCGCGGTTGTGAGTGATCCTACTCCCCTAAAGCCTTCCTGTTCATCCGATATACCTTATCCTTCAAGGTTGAGGAAAGAGAAGAAAAAGAGCAAGGATGATATTCAAGTTTCAAACTTTCTTAAAATGTTTAAACAATTGAACTTTAACATCTCATTTGCTGAGGCTCTCGCTCACATGCCTAAATATGCAGAGTTGTTTAAAGATCTTCTTAGTGACAAGGAAAAGCTTCTTAACATTGCTCAGACCCAACTTAATGAGAATTGCTCCGCGGTTCTCTTAAGGAAATTTCCCATCAAACTTGGTGATCCGGGTTGCTTCTTGATTCATTGCAACTTCCCAGGAGTAGAGAGTTGCATGGCCCTAGCCGATCTAGGTGCTAGTATAAACTTAATGCCTTTAAGTGTTTGGAAACAATTATCTCTCCCCGAGCTAGTCCCCACCAAAATGACTTTGGAATTAGCTAACCGTACGGTTGCTTATCCAGTGGGGATAGTCGAAGACGTCTTTGTTGGCGTTGAAAAATTCACCTTACCGGCGGATTTTGTTGTCGTTGACTATGAGATGGATCCCCGTGTTTCATTAATCATTGGATGTACCTTCTTGAGGACCGGTCGCACTCTCATTGATGTAGCCGCGGGCGAAATAATCATGAGAGTTGGTGACGACAAAATTGTCTTCAACATGGGTAAGATTTCTAAGCAACCTTATTCATATGAGAGTGTTAATGCTATTGATGTTCTCAATGAGGCTTGTGAAGAACACTTTAATGATGCTTGCAAAATTAATCTTTCGTCTCTACCCAATGTTGAGACCGTTGCCTCAATTGCTCCGTCATTGACTCCATTTGGAGAAAGTGACTTTCTTTTGGATGATTTTGAAGCTAGCTTGGGTCCCTTTGATCTTAAGTATGATGATTCTCCCACCGATTGGGAAGAAAACATTCGTACAAATGAGAAAATTTTCAATGACGACCCTTTTTCTCCTCCTTCTCCTAAAGAGGTAACTAATGATGATGCATCGTTAGTTACACCATCTATTGAGGATCCTCCCACTCTTGAGCTTAAGGACTTACCTCCTCTTCTCGAGTATGTTTTCTTAGAAGGCATTGATCAACTCCCCGTTATCATTGCTACGGACTTAAAAGCCGATGAGAAAACTCGTCTCATTGAAATTCTCAAGAAACATAAAAGATCTATTGATTGGAAAATCTCTGATATTCGCGGAATTGATCCTCACTTTTGCACACATAAAATTCTCATGGAGGACGACTTTAAGCCCACAATTCAAAGCCAACGAAGGGTGAATCCTAAAATCCATGACGTTATCAAAAAAGAGGTTATCAAACTTCTTGATGCGGGCATGATTTACCCTATCTCGGATTCACCATGGGTTAGTCCAGTCCATTGTGTGCCTAAGAAAGGCGTAATCACCGTTGTGCCCAATCAAAACAACGAGTTGATTCCTACACGTCTCGTTACTAGGTGGAGATTTTGTATAGACTATGGCAAACTCAATGATGCCACGAGAAAGGATCATTTTCCTCTTCCTTTTATGGACCAAATGCTTGAACGTTTAGAGGGTAATGAAAATTACAGCTTTCTAGATGGTTTCTCGGGTTATTTCCAAATATCCATCGATCCCCAAGATCAAGAGAAGACAACATTCACTTGTCCCTATGGCACATTTGCTTAGAAAAGAATGCCTTTTGGCTTTTGCAATGCCCCCGGGACTTTCCAAAGGTGCATGTTGGCTATTTTCCATGACATGGTTGAGCAAACCATGGAAGTCTTCATGGATGATTTCTCGGTCTTTGTGGATTCATTCTCTTCTTGCCTTACCGATTTAGAACGTATGCTTAAGCGATGTGAAGACACTCGCCTTGTTCTAAATTGGGAAAAATGCCATTTTATGGTAAAAGAAGGCATTGTGCTAGGACACAAAATCTCAAAAGCCTGTCTTGAAGTGGACCGTGCTAAAGTGGATGTCATAGCCAAATTACCTCCACCTTCAACCGTGAAGGGTGTGAGAAGTTTTCTTAGTCATGCGGGCTTCTATCATCGATTTATTCAAGACTTTTCTAAAATCGCTCGCCCGATGACCCACCTCTTGGAAAAAGATACTCCTTTTATCTTTTCCAAAGAGTGTATTGAAGCCTTCAATCTTCTTAAGGATAAGCTCACTAAGGCACCGGTCTTGGTTACCCCTAATTGGGAGCTACCTTTTGAGTTGATGTGCGATGCTAGCGACTTTTCTATTGGAGCGGTTTTGGGGCAAAGTATCAACAAACACTTCCAACCAATCCATTATGCTATCAAGACAATGACGGGGGCTCAATTGCATTATACGACAACCGAAAAAGAGATTTTAACTGTTGTCTATGCTTTTAAAAAATTTCGCCCCTGTCTTGTTTTATCCACCACCATTGTATACACGGACCATTCCGCGTTGAAGTACTTGATGACTAAGAACGACTCTAAGCCAAGACTTCTTCACAGGGTTTTACTCCTTCAAGAATTCAATATTGAAATTCGTGACAAGAAGGGAGCTGAAAACCTAGCCGCGGATCATCTAAGTAGACTTGAGGATCCTTATCAAAGGGATCATCCGAATCAAGAGAACAATGACTCTTTGCACCTTGAGACCTTAATGTCTATAACTTCCAATCTTGACGACACCCCGTGGTTTGCGGACATTGCAAACTATTTAGCGGGTGGTATTCTCATCAAAGGGTTAACCTCCCAACAAAAGAAAAAGTTCTTAAACGATGTTAAGACTTACTTTTGGGATGACCCTTTTCTCTTCAAACAATGCGCTGATTTGATTATTCGCTGATGTGTTGACGGATCGGTGGCTTTAGACATTCTCGAGGCTTGCCACAAAGGACCCACCGGTGGTCACTTTGGTCCCAACTTCACCGCCAAAAACGTGTTTGACTCGGGATTCTATTGGCCCACCATTTATCGTGACACTCACGAAATGGTTAAAAATTGTGATGCTTGCCAAAGACAAGGCAAGATCACACATAAAGATGAGATGCCTCAAAATTTCATACAAGAATGTGAAATCTTTGATGTATGGGGCATCGACTTTATGGGGCCATTCCCTTCTTCTAAAGGAAACAAATACATCCTTGTCGCCGTTGACTACGTTTCAAAATGGGTTGAAGTAAAAGCTTTAACCACTAATGACGCAAGGGTGGTTTGTAACTTTTTGAAACAGCTATTCGCTAGATTCGGTGTTCCTCGTGCTACCATCAGTGACCGCGGGACTCATTTTTGCAATGATCAATTTGCAAGAGTCATGGCTAAGTATGGTGTCAATCACCGTCTTTCCACTGCTTATCATCCTCAAACCAACGGTCAAGCCGAGATTTCCAACCGTGGATTGAAGCGAATTTTGGAACGTACTGTGGGAGAGCATCGTGCCTCATGGGCTGATAAACTTGATGATGCTCTGTGGGCTTTTCGTACCGCCTATAAGACCCCAATTGGTTGTACACCTTATCGTATTGTGTACAGGAAAGCATGCACCTCCCAATTGAGTTGGAGCACAAGGTTTATTGGGCCTTGAAATGGGCTAATTTTGATATCAACAACGCCGGTGACTTAAGAAAAATCCAACTCAATGAGTTAAACGAGCTTAGGAATGAAGCTAATGAGAGCTCATTGATCTATAAAGAGAAGACCAAGCTCTTTCATGATGCTAAGCTTAAAAGCCGAGATTTCCACATTGGTGATAAAGTTTCACTCTTTAACTCTCGTTTGAAAATATTTTCGGGCAAACTCAAATCTCGTTGGTCCGGCCCATTCACCATTGCTAAAAATTTTCCATATGGTACTATTGAGCTTTCTCAAACCAATGGCCCAAATTTCAAGGTGAATGGTCAACGAGTGAAGTTGTACTTTGGAGAGGACATCTCTAATGAGATTCCATCCCTCTCCACCTTTCCCTTGAATTAGTTCAGGACCGAGTCAGGCTCGTGACTCGGTTAACAAAAACAAGCGCTCCTCGGGAGGCAACCCGAGTTTCTATTCCACCTTTTCCGTTTTTCATCCTAAGAGTTATATAGGTTGCTTGTGTTGGTATGGTAATGTGATTACAGGGATATATGCACTTTTGGAATCTTTGAAGAACCGTGCTCCCATGTTATCCGCAAATCTGGTTCTATCTCTCAACTATCGTGATTCAATTTTCTTCATACGCACATTTGAAATTGATCACTTTAGTTGTCTCCTCCTTAACTTGATTTAACCAACGTGCACAATGTCATAAGTGTGGGGGAGAATTTTCCCACATTCTTAAACATTGAGGACAATGTTTATATTAAGTGTAGGGGAGACTTCTATCGAAGTTTTAAGTGGACTTTTCCATTAAAATGCCTTCATTTAACCGGAAAATCATCTTTTCGGCATTTTTCAAATTTTTATTTTACTTTGGCCATATAGTCGTAATTTTTATTTTTATGTCTTTTATTTCTTTCCTTTTATCGTTGCTTCCATATGTATATATTCCATAATAAAGTCAAAAGAAAAGAAAAATCAAAATATTAATAAAGTGGTTTAGCTAGTTTAGAAGTCTTTGATCTATTAGGCCCGTTGTGATTATTTTGACTCAACCCGAATAGACTTATCTAAGTTTATTCTAGCAAGTATCCTTAACCATGTAGACCTTAATTGGTTTATTAGGCTAAGCATCCACGAGTCTCATTACTTGAGATTTTAAATTGTGGAGAACGAGAAATGATAGAGTCAATTATAAGTCGGTAATCTTGCATAAGCACACTTGGTGTAATTATTATCTTTTCCTCCCATCACTTGTAAATAAATAACTGCAATAAGTAAGGTCGTACGGTCTGAAATTACTTAGCTTCTAGCCCAAGATCGTTTAAAAGTTGCTCGGTATTAATTAGATTTCATAGCCAAGGCATAACTATTGAAACGGGACGCGAAGATTGGCGAGTCCGAAAAGGCCCTAACAAGGCATGAGGATTCCATTTTGTTGCTAAAGATCCAAGATGATGTGAAGTATCATTATTCCAAAACCAATATGAAGGATCAAGACACACGACGAAAAGCAATTACTCCCATAAAGATCATGGAGATATCTATCCGAAAAGACCCTAACAAGGTATGAGGATAAATAGATCCAAGTCCGAAAAGGAGGCGGATCGTTGTATATCAAAGTCCCAAATAAGGATTGAAGAAGTAATGAAGAAGTAGTGGTCAACATTTGAAGAAAATATCTCAACTACTCCAAGTGAAGATATACTCTATATATGAAGAGAAGACCATAATTTCAAGAACGTCATCTCAAGATTTGAAGTATGAAGTAAATGACAAATATCGGTCCGAGAAAGGTCTCAAATCGTGAAGCGAGTTATGCCAAGATATGAACTTTATGAGGTCTCGAGAAGAAGTTTTAGAAGATTTTGTCCTTTAGCTAACTATGGATTAGATCGTCCTACTTTATTTTCAGCCTAAATAAACTATCACAATAAGTCCGAAAATGCATCTTCATGATCATTCTAAGACAAAAATAAAATATAAGAGATACACCTAGGAATAAGGGAGTTTAAGTGTATAATTAAGCCATGTGTGTAAGTGTTTGTTTTGCTAACTTATAATAATAATGATCTCGTTTTTAAGCTTAGTGTGGGGAAAGTGAAACTTGAGGGTGATAAATCTTCGCAGCACCAAAGCCCTAATGTAAGTCCTTGATCTCTTTGCCAGTTATTTCCATGTAGCTATTTTCAAGTGAAAATGGTTTTCTATCCCTTTTGTTTTATTCAAGCTTTTATTTCTCTTTAGTCTTTAATTTTTGTTTTGTAGTAATATATGTTAATAAGGCCAAGGTTGATTGACTATGAGAAAAGTGTTAAGTTTTGCCATATCTTATAGCATTGCATGAGGGCATGGCAATGGTTAAGTGTAGGGGATTTGATAGGTGTGAAAACACCCATCCTTTTAC
The DNA here is from genome assembly GCA_025667525.1 of Glebionis coronaria. Taxonomy (NCBI): domain Eukaryota; kingdom Viridiplantae; phylum Streptophyta; class Magnoliopsida; order Asterales; family Asteraceae; genus Glebionis; species Glebionis coronaria. The sequence continues at coordinate 212,190 of JANFOE010001609.1, read as the reverse complement.
CACTTATTGCTTGCTAAAACGAGACCAAAACGCGTATTTAATGTCATTTGTTTGGAATTATGCGTGGTTTGTGTGTTCGTTGTATTTTCAGAGCCAACCGGATAAATATTAAAGAAAACATGGGATTGTACGGGTTTTATCGAAGAAAAAGACGAAAAGACAAAGTCTATAGTCCAAGAGATGCAAAAGATCTAAAGTCAATGGGCCTATTTGATGATTTACCGAAGAAAAGGAACAAAGATGGAAGATTTACATATGTCGAAGAACTCAAGTCTATTAAACGAAGAAAATAAAAGACGAGTTGAATTTATTCATCAACAAATCCCGAATCAGAATAAAAAACGTCAACTCTACTGAAAAGACGAGAAGACAAAAAGAGAGGAGAAAAGCCCACTCACCAACCAAAGCCCAAGGCCTATAAATAGACCATTCCCTTCACATTTTAAAACTAGTTCATTTTTCTGTTTTTCTTCTCCTATTTCGTAGGAACACCAACACCCTTAAGGTGTTTGGTGATTTTTATTTTCCTTTGATTCCTCCATGATCTTGTAAGTTTAATCTTTCCTTTTGTTTGTTAAACCTTAATCTTTTAATATCAAGTTTCCTTTTAATCTTGTTCTTCATTTTCTTATTGATTCTCTAGTTCTAAGTTTTTATTTTGTTGGTTTTGATCTTTAAAAGCAAGTGGGTTTTATGTTTTTATTGGTTTAGAATGATTGTTATTGTTAGTTAATCATTAGTGGCTATTTTGGTTTAATCCTTAGATTTATTTTGGTTGAATTTGGTTAAAATTCGTGGTGTTTTGTTTCCCCTGTTCTTCGGATTGTTTCATCAGCCCAGATTCCGAACCAAGGGTTCTATTAAGATTATTCCGGATGAAGGGCTTCTGTTAAATTTATTCCAGATAAAGCAAGTATTCCGAACGAGCACTTTTGTTTAAGATATTCCGGATCAAAGTTATTCCGGATAAAGAGTTTTATTCCGAGTCAAACATTATTCCGAGTCAAGCAACTTATTCCGAATAAACAGATTTATTGCGGATCAGTTTTTCTTTTGATTATTCCGAACCAGCAGTTTTTCAATTATTCCGAATGAGCTAAACATTCCGGATGAGCACCTAGTTTTCTTTATTCCGCATCAGTTGAATATTCCGAACGAAGTCTTTTTATCATTTATTCCGAACCAAGCTCTTTATTCCGAATAAACGTTTTATTCCGGATCAGTAGGGTATTCCGAATGAAGCTACTTTCCGAATGAGTCAAGTATTCCGAGTAAAGCAATATTCCGAGTGAAGGAAATATATTCCGGATCAAGCACTTATTCTCGATCAACAAAAATATTCCGGATCAACATTTATTCCGAATGAACGAGTTTTCCGAATGAAGGATGTTTAGTTGAACATTCCAATGAAGCAGATTCTAGATTATTTCGCACGAGTTGGTTTATTCCGAACGAACCAAATATTCCGGATCAAGGATTTTTCCGCATGAGCTAATTATTCCGGATCAAGCACTTATTTCGGATCAACAGAAACATTCCGAACCAGCAATTTTTCTATGTTAAGGTATTTTACTGTTTAAAATTTTAAGTTTAATTCAAGCTTTATTTTTATTAATTGCTTTTAGTTTATTTTTATTACTTCGCGCACTTACCTTTTAAGTAGAAACAGATCAAAAGATCTCCCTTTTACTTACCAAGAACAACAATTCATTTTGAACCGTGATCAATTCGAGAAGATACCGAGAACGAAACAACGACAAATATAATTGGGTATGAGCAACACAAAGAAAGATCTTGCAACAAACCACTATTTTATTAACTAACCAAAAGTCAGTTATTATGAGGTCATCGAAGGCGTTCACTTCACGTGATCGTTATCATTCCTTGAGGCTTCTTTAATTAAGAGATTTGATTAAGGAGGAGATTTCTAGATTTTGGTCTACTTAATACAATCAAAAAAATCCAAAAAAAGGTAAAAACAATCAAAAACCACAAAAAAATTTGAAAAAATACAAAACACCAAAAAGAATCTTCTTTGCTCATCCCCTCGTTGTACGTGACGTTTATGAAAACCCGCAACTAAGCAAGACGTGCACGTAAACGAAGAAACCGAAAGGAGTCAACACCTACTCCTAATCTTTCTAGTGAGGAATCTCCTATTGAAGAAACTATCGTAAGAGAGGAACCAACCATGGAGAATCGAACTATGATGGAGTTACTTCAAGCACCCACCGAGAGTTATAGAGAGGCTATTGTAATTCCCGCTATCCTTGCAGAGAATTTTGAAGTGAAAACGGGTTTGTTGTCGATGATGCAAAACAACAAATTCCGTGGTGATGAAAAGGACAACCCGCACAACCATATCCGCCAATTCAATCGTCTTACCACCACTTGCTAATTTAAGGATGTTTCTAATGACTCGATTAAGATGATGCTTTTTCCGTATTCCTTAGCGGGCCCGCTAAAATTTTGTTAGAGAAAGAGCCACCCAATTTTATATTGACGTGGAAGGATCTCGTTTCAAAATTTGTGAACCAATTTTTCCCGCCCTCTAAGACTACGCATTTGAAAAACGAGATTTCAAAATTTTCACAAGAATTTAATGAGAGTTTTTCAACGGCTTGGAATAGGGTTAAGTAAATGTTACATGAGTGTCCTAATCACGGTTTTTCCGACTTGCATCAAATAGACACGTTTTACAATGGACTTAATGATCATGAAAGGTATTATCTAAATGCCGCCGCGGGTGGAAATCGTTTGTGTAAAACGGTTGAGGAAACTTTGGTTATAATTGAGAATAGATCTAAGGTGTATAGATCTCGTAGCACGTCGAGTGTTCGTAAGGCTTCGTCTTTGGCTTCACCTTCTTTGTCTAATACCATCGATGCTTGCCAAATTGAGGCGAACTTGGAAAACAAAATCTTTGATAAGCTTAAAGGACTTTTAATTGAATTCAAAGTTGGAGAACAAAGTGCTCCCGCTACGACTAAAGCGTTTAAGGCTTCATGCATGTATTGTGGTGGAGGTCATGATTTCTCCAAGTGCATTACCAACAGTGGTAACACTTCGAGTGCCTACGCGACCACGGGAACTTACAACCAAAACGGTCAAGTTACCCGCTCTAATCAGATGACTCCACCGGGTTTTGCTTCAAATCAAAATGCTAACAACAACTATCGAAACAATCAAGTTGGTTTCAAAAACAATTACAAAGAAAACTATGGGAATCAAGGGGCTAATAATCAAGTTTCAAACAAAAATCAAAGTGATTTTCAAAACAACAACAAGGGTTTGCAAACTTTGAAAGATCTTCCAAATGAATTTGTTGAATACGCTAATGGAAACGATGCTAGGTTTGACAACATTCAAAGAGAAATCATTAGCCTAAGATCCGAGTTTAAGAACGACTTAAAGAAGGAGTTTAAAAATGAGTTAGCAAATGAGCTTAAAATCCATACAAACAAAATGGAAGGGAATGTAACTAGGTTACAACAAAACTAAAAAAATGGAACAAAGGCAACATGAAATTAAGCAAGAAATGATTAAGGCCGAGAAGAGGCAATCCATGTTTGAAGACAAAATTTCATCTATGTTTGAGGCTATTTGTGCAAACCGTCTTCGAGTAGTCTTCCTAGTAACACCATATCGAACCCTAAGGGAGAGATGAAAGTGATTACCACATGTAGTGGTAAGACACTTAAGGAACCGACTCCTCAACCAATTGCTCCTACGGAGGATGCAATTCAGGAAGAACCCGAGGTGGTGTTCGAAAAGGAGCATGTACCAATCCCATGAAGTACCGCTCATGCCACACCTACGGTTGACCCATTACCACATTTGGAACCCGAGATTCCAAAGGCTATGCCTATTCCTCAACCCACACCACCTTTGCCCTATCCATTGAGACTTAGGAAGGAGAAACGTCAAGAGCGCGATAATTACCAATTTGAGCTTTTTATGAAAATGTTTCGTGACGTTTATTTTAATGTGAGTTTCGCCGATGCTTTGGTCATGATTTCGCGTTTTTCTGCTAAGTTTAAGAGTATGTTGAACAACAAAGAGAAATTGCAACAATTGTCTAGTAGTTCATCGGTTTATCTTAATCGCATACCTCAAAAAGTCGGTGATCCCGGTAAATTCTTAATCCCTTGTGTAATCCAAGATATGGAAGAATGCTATGCCTTGGCCAATCTTGGCGCTAGTATTAACTTGATGCCACTTGCAATCTTCAAGTCGCTCAATCTTCCTAATCTTAGTCCTTCACTAATGTCTATCGAGTTGGCCGACCATTCCACGATTCCCGCATGTGGATTGGAGGAAGACGTTTTTGTGAGAAAGTTCTATTATCCAGTAGACTTTATCGTTGTCGATATTCCCACAGATCCTCAAGTTCCTCTCATTTTAGGTTGTTTCTTTTTAGATACGTCTATGGCTTTAATCGATGTGCATGCTAGAAAGATCACCTTACGTTTTAACGACGAGGAACTTGTTATAAACGCAACTCAAAAGTCTCAAATTTCTCATGTTTATTCTGTTGCAACCATAAACCTCGTTGATATGATTGACGTTGTTTGCGAGGAATTTTCACAAGAAGTTCTAGGTTTTGGTGATGATGAAAATAGTGGCAATCCCACTATGTTAGATCCCATTCTTGATAATTCGACACCAACCTTCACTCCATTTTATGGTTGTGGTTTTACGTTGGAAGAATTCGATGTTCCACGTACTTGTGACGAAGACCTCGATAATGATGAGGACTTCTCGATTATCAAGGATTTTCTCATCTCGAATATGTCTTTTTGGAGGAGGACGACAAGTTGCCGGTTATTATTTCGAAAGAACTTTCAAATGATGAAAAAACCGCACTTGTCGATGTTCTAAAGGATCACAAAGGGGCAATTGCCTGGAAGTTATCCGACATTAAGGGGATCGATCCCAAAATTTGTACCCACAAAATGTTAATGGAGGAGGATTACAAGCCCGCAATCCAATGTCAAAGGAGGGTGAACCCCAAAATTCACGACGTCGTTAAAAAGGAGGTCCTAAAACTCCTAGACGCGGGAATCATTTACCCTATTTCCGATAGCCCTTGGGTGAGTCCTATTCATTGTGTCCCTAAAAAGGGTGGGATGACCGTTGTGCCAAACGATGCCAACGAGTTAATTCCTACTAGACTCGTGACCGGATGGAGAGTGTGCATTAACTATCGTAATTTGAATGAAGCCACTCGAAAAGACCAATTTCCCTTGCCCTTCATGGACCAAATGTTGGAGCGTCTTGCGGGAAACGATTTTGATAGGTGTGAAAACACCCATCCTTTTACCACTTAACTATAATAATAACCAAGCCAAAACGTGTATTTTATGTCGTAAATGTCGGAATTATGCGTGGTTTTGTGTTTTTATTGTGTTTTAGGACCAAAAGATTAAAAAGGAAGAAAACACGGGCTTTCATGGGCTTTTATCGAAGAGAACGAGAAAAGACGAAGTCAAAAGATCAAGAGTGCAAAAGAACGGAAGTCCAAGGCCTATTCTAAAGATTTATCGAAGAAAAAGTCTAAAGATGGAAGTTTAATGAAGTTGAAGACCTCAAGTCTAATTATTGAAGAAATTATAAGACAAGTTCAATTTATATCGACAAATCCCGAGACGACGTCGAGAAAGACAAAGAATTAAAAGACGAGAAAGAGAAAGAAAGAAGGAAGCAACACATGCACTCCCCACTTCCTATATATACCCTCCTAATGACACATTAGGGGGGGTGTTAGTCATTTTAGGAGTAGATTAGTTTAGGAGTAGTAGTATATTACTTTCTCTCTCTAGATTTATTTCATCTTCTTATGCTTTTCTTTCAAAGTTTTCTTAATCTTTAATCTTTAATCTTGTACTTTTGAATCTTTAATCTTCATCTTATTTCAAGCTTTTTACAATCTCTCATTCTTCCTTTCTTTCTTTTAAATATCTTGTTTTGTTTGATTAATCTTGAAGTTTTGTTTAATCTTGATGTTTATTTGATAAAAGTTCTTATTTTTCCATTGTTCTTATCATTTTCATGCAATTGATTTTCTTTCCTTGTTTTGTTTTTAGCTTAGTTCTTGTATAGCTTATTTTCTTTTAAGTGTTTTCAAAAGTTTAATATTTTTAAAGTTTATTTTATAAATTTCGTTTATTTAGTGTTTTGAAAGTTTTTAAATTTGAGCTTATTTAGCTTTTCTTTTTATTGTTTTAATTAAGTTTTTGGTAATTGCTTATTATTAAAGTGCTTATTTGGTTTTGCTTATTTGCCTCTTGTATACCATCGTAATTTTATTTAGGGTTTACTTGTTCCGATCTAGTTTCGTGATCGCATCAACCCCGGGGGTTTCTACTTGCGATCCAAACTAAGATCACTCAATAAGATCACTTAGTAAGATCACTCATTAAGATCACTGAGTAAGATCACTGAGTAAGATCAGTAAGTAAGATCACTAAGTAAGATCACTGAGTAAGATCACCGAGTGCGATCACTGAGTGCGATCAGTGAGTGCGATCGGGAGTGCGATCGGGAGTGCGATCGGGTGTGTGATCGGGAGTGCGATGGGGAGTGCGATCCAGAGTGCGATGGGGAGTGCGTTCGAGAGTGCGATGGGGAGGGCGATCGAGAGTGCGATGGGGAGTGCGATCGAGAGTGCGATGGGGAGTGCGATCCAGAGTGCGATGGGGAGTGCGATCGAGAGTGCGATGGGGAGTGCGATCCAGAGTGCGATCGGGTGTGCGATCGGATTGCATTTTTCAGTTTTTATTTCCTGTTTTAATTTTTAAATTCAAATTTAACTTTTCCCGCCATTTTTACTTAGAATTATTTTAAACTTGTTTTGTCTTAGTTTTATTTTTAAGTTTGCAAATTTTACTTTTTGTCGAGTTTTAAGTTTTCGTCATTTATTTTTAAAGTTTTATTTTTAGTTTAATATTTCAAGCTTTTATCTATATTTCGTTTAAGTCTTTATTAATTTATCCTTTAATTAATTTGCCATTTACTTTAAAGTTTGCATTTTTATTTTGTTACACAACGACAACCTTTTATTTTATCCACCAAAGACGACTGAGTCACACATTTAATCCGTGATCAATTCGATTAGACCGTGAACAACGAACTTTTAACCTAGCAAAATCTTACTTTCAAATGGCGCCGCTGCCGGCTCTTTTCGTGAAGATTAACGGTTTTTTGTGAGAGACGCGTTAGATTTTGGGATCCGTTCACTCGTGAACGTTATTTTTCGTGTCAAAAATTTTCAAAAATCCATAAAAATAAAAAATTTCAAAAATCTAAAAACATTTGAAAAATCATAAAAGCATTTATTTTTCGAAAGTTTTGCACCAAAAATATTCTTCTTGCTTATCTATTGTTCATAATGAATTCGTATGTTGCTTGTGCTGCAGGGTGTGGAAGACGATTATATGGTTTAGAATCATGTGACTGGTGTTATTGCGAGCAATGCGGAAAACATCTTCCAACCATTTCCGATTCACAATTTTCCCATTTTGGATTTTTTCCATCGTGTAATTCGACTAAATCATCTTTTTCTAATCCACCTACTCCCCCTTGCATATATTGTGGAAGCGATTCTCATTGGCATGTTTCGTGTCCAATTCGATACCCGCCTCATGGCGAGCAAGAACTGGGTTACAATTATGACAATGGTAATAGCTATCTACAAGAAGCACCGGGTTTTCCTCAATACCCGTATTGCAACAATTGTGGGGGCCCTCATGATACTTCTTATTTTCAGCCAATGAATTATTATGAGACAAATCCGTGTCCTTATTTTTCTTCACCGATGGATTATTATGAACCAAATCCGTGTTCTAATTTTTATCAACCGATGAATTACTATGAGCCACATCCGTGCTATAATTCTGGTTTTCACAATTTTGAGCCCCCACAATACACCCTCGATCATCAACCATCTTTTGGAATGTGTGAAGAAGAACGAGCCATATTTTTGAATACACTGCAATACGTTCAACAAGAATTAGCTATCATACGCGAAGCAAGGGAGGAGGAAAAGCGACAGCAACAAGAGCAAGTATCTAATCTTAGTGATTATACTCCTCCTCTTGTGCGTCCATACTACTATTATGATGATGACGAGGATGATACCTATAATCTCAACCCATCTTTTGAGATTACTACTCCTACTCTTGATATCCCTAATGCGTCTAAGGATAGTGATACATCGAGTGAGATTAGTGATTTTGGTCTCGACAAATTCTTTGATGAGGTTTGTGATGTGCAGACTATTGAGGAGCTTATGGAAGAGGTCGCTCTTAATAATGATGATTTTTCTCCATGCTATGAGAATTTCACTTTTGAAATGTCTCCTTCTCCTCTGGGCGATGAAGGCGATGTTGATTTATTCTCTCCGACATACGAGAAGTTCACCACTGAACTTGGTCTTGTAGATGAGGTGGAAGACGTTATTCTTCGCGACAAATTACTGAAAGTTCATCTTCTTATTTCTAAAATTGAAGCGTTGAATTCTGCTCCTATTTCTGAGTCTTTACCTCCGTCTAGTACTTCAGTTGAGAATAATGATACAGCTATGGAGGAAATCGACATTCTCTCAATACCTCCGGGTATTGATGATGATGACACGGAGGGGGATATTCTTTTTGATAACTTGATGCATGAAGATATTGTCCTAAGTCCCCCTCCCGAGCACCTTTTATCCCAACCTTTAGAAACCATTACAGAGGATGAGTGCTTTGACCCGGGGGGTGACATTGATCATTTTATGATTGATAACCTTACGGCTTTGCCGCTTTCTGAACATCAATTGTCTTTGGGGAATGACAATTTTCTTACTTTACCCACCCCACCTCCCGTAGATCATGATTTCACATATTTTTCTATGTTGAAAGGACTTTTCTACCCTTCAAGACTTATCCTCATGCCTCTCCTTTATTAATATCCTCCGGGAACGAGGATAAGGTCTTTGATCCCGGTATTACATTTGAGGCTTCCCCATGGACCATTTAATTCGGGGACGAGTCAGGCTCGTTACTCGGTTAACAAAAACAAGCGCTTTTTGGGAGGCAACCCAATTATCTATCCTTTTATTCTGTTTTTCTAATAAGTGTAGGGGAGACCCTAGTATGTGTTTGTTTTTTTCTTTCTTATCATATGCAGGGATTCGAGCTTTCAAAGATCAATTCTTGATGACTTTTGACGACCCGTGATTCCGTGTTCTCGTCTTCCCGGTTCTATCCTAAACTCTTTTGATTCATTATTTTATCATTTATGATTGAAAAAGGAATCACTTTAGTTGTCTCTTACTTAGCAAGATTTAAACAATGTGCACAATGTCCTAAGTGTAGGGGAGTTCACTCCCACATGCTTAAACATTGAGGACAATGTTTATATTAAGTGTAGGGGGACTTTTATCGAAGTTAAGTGGCCTTTTCCTTGTATTTGTCCTCATTTTAACCGAAAAATCTAATTTTTTGACATTTTTCAAAATTTTTAATCTATTTTGGCCTAGTAGTTTTTCCTTTGTTATCGTTATTTACTTTCTTTGCTATAATAAAGTTTAATAAAGTGGTTTTAAACTTTTCAAAGTCGTGAATATTTTGACTCAACCCGAGTTTACTTATCCAAGTTTACTCTAGCTAGTATCCTTAACGTGTTTAAGTCAAGTTTTGCTAGTCTTTTATATAGGGAACTTTAAAACGCGAAAGTCTTAACTCATACGGGTTAAGAACAAGAACTTTTCGCAAGTTCCTATAATTGATCCTAGAGAGTCGTTTATCAAGGGAACTTTAAAATGCGAATTCTAAACTTGAAAAAGTCTAAGAGTTTGCAAGATCCTATAGATGACTCGAAAACCCAAAAGTTTGATTTAATTGGCTAAGCATCCACGAGTCTCATTCCTTGAGATTTTAAATTGTGGAGAACGAGAGATGATAGAGTCAATTATAAGTTTGGTATTCTTTTATGAATTTATGTGAGTTGATTATAAGCTTTTTCTCCCATCGCTTGTTAATAATTTATTTGCAATAAATAAGGTTTTACGATTTGAAAAGTTACTTAGCTTCTAGCCCAAGATTGTTTAAAAGTTGCTCGGTATTAATTAGAGTTCATAGCCAAGGGATAACTTATTGAAGCGGGATGCGAAGATTGGCGAGTCCGAAAAGGCCCTAACAGGGCATGAGGGCTACATTTTGTTGCTAAAGATCCCAAGTGATGTGAAGAATCATTTATCAAAAATCAATATGAAGGATCGAGACACACGACGAAAAGCAAATACTCCCCTAAAGATCATGGAGAAGTCTATCAAAAAAAACCCTAGCAAGGTTTGAGGATAAATAGATCCAAGTCGTAAAAGGAGGCGGATCGTTGTATATCAAAATACAAAATAAAGATTGGAGAAAAAGGAAGAAGTCGTTGTCCAAATATGAAGAATCTCTCAAAAAGTTCAAGTGAAGAAATTCCTATTATGAAGAGAAGACCATTATTTCAAGAACGTCTCTCTAGATTTGAAGTATGAAGTCGCTGCCAAATATCGGTTCGAGAAATGTCTCAAATCGTGAAGCGAGTTATGCCAAGATATGAACTTTATGAGGTCCCGAGAAGAAGGTTTTAAAAGATTTTGTCCTTTAGCTAACTATTGATTAAATCGTCCCACTTTATTTTCAACCTAAATAACTATCGAAATAAGTCAACAATGCATCCTCGTGATCATTCAAGACAACAATAAAATATAAGAGATACACCTAGGAATAAGGGAGTCTAAGTGAAAAATTGGGCCACGTGAATTTGTGATAGTTTGCTAACTTATAATAACAATGATCTCGTTTTTAAGCTTGGTATGGGGAACGCGAAACCGGAGGGTGATAATCATTCATGACATTCCAAAACCCCAAGGTAAGTTTTTGATTTCTTTACTTGTTTTCTTTCTTTAAATATTTTTCTATAAAGGCCAAGATGGATTGATTATGATTAAAAATGTAAAGCTTGCTTTGTAATTAATGCATTGCATGAGGACATTGCAATGGTCAAGTGTAGGGGATTTGATAGGTGTGAAAACACCCATCCTTTTACCACTTAACTATAATAATAACCAAGCCAAAACGTGTATTTTATGTCGTAAATGTCGGAATTATGCGTGGTTTGTGTTTTTATTGTGTTTTAGGACCAAAAGATGAAAAAGGAAGAAAACAAGGGCTTCCACGGGCTTTTATCGAAGAAAACGAGAAAAGACGAAGTCAAAAGATCAAGAGTGCAAAAAGAATGGAAGTCCAAGGCCTATTCTGAAGATTTATCGTAGAAAAAGTCTAAAGACGGAAGTTTAATGAAGTCGAAGAACTCAAGTCTAATTATTGAAGAAATTATAAGACAAGTTCAATTTATATCGACAAATCCGGATACGACGTCGAGAAAGAAAAAGAATTAAAAGACGAGAAAGAGAAAGAAAGAAAGAAGCAACACATGCACTCCTCAATTCCTATATATACCCTCCTAATGACACATTAGGGGGGTGTTAGTCATTTTAGGAGTAGATTAGTTTAGGAGTAGGAGTAGATTACTTTCTCTCTCTAGATTTATTTCATCTTCTTAAGCTTTTCTTTCAAGTTTTCTTAATCTTTAATCTTTAATCTTGTACTTTTGAATCTTTAATCTTCATCTTATTTCAAGCTTTTTACAATCTCTCACTCTTTCTTTCTTTCTTTTAAATATCTTGTTTTGTTTGATTAATCTTGAAGTTTTGTTTAATCTTGATATTTATTTGATAAAAGTTCTTATTTTTTCATTGTTCTTATCATTGTCATGCAATTGATTTTCTTTCCTTGTTGTGTTTTTAGCTTATTTCTTGTTTAGCTTATTTTCTTTTAAGTGTTTTCAAAAGTTTAATCTTTTTAAAGTTTATTTTATAAATTTCGTTTATTTAGTGTTTTGAAAGTTTTTAAATTTGAGCTTATTTAGCTTTTCTTTTTATTGTTTTAATTAAGTTTTTGGTAATTGCTTATTATTAAAGTGCTTATTTGGTTTTGCTTATTTGCCTCTCGTATACCATCGTAATTTTCATTAGGTTTTACTTGTTCCGATCTAGTTTCGTGATCGCATCAACCCCGGGGGTTTCTACTTGCGACCCAAACTAAGATCACTCATTAGGATCACTGAGTACGATCACTCATTAAGATCACTGAGTAAGATCGTCATTAAGATCACTGAGTAAGATCACTGAGTAAGATCACTGAGTAAGATCACTGAGTATGATCACTGAGTGCGATCACTGAGTGCGATCACTGAGTGCGATCGGGAGTGTGATCGGGAGTGCGATCGGGAGTGCGATGGGGAGTAGATCCAGAGTGCGATAGGGAGTGTGATCCAGAGTGCGATGGGGAGTGCGATCGAGAGTGCGATGGGGAGTGCGATCCAGAGTGCGATGGGGAGTGCGATCCAGAGTGCGATGGGGAGTGCGATCCAGAGTGTGATGGGGAGTGCGATAGAGAGTGCGATGGGGAGTGCGATCCAGAGTGCGATCGGGAGTGCGATCGGATTGCATTTTTCAGTTTTTATTTCCTGTTTTTATTTTTAAATTCGAATTTAACTTTTCCCGCCATTTTTACTTAGAATTATTTTAAACTTGTTTTGTCTTAGTTTTATTTTTAAGTTTGCAAATTTTACTTTTTGTCGAGTTTTAATTTTTCGTCATTTATTTTTAAAGTTTTCTTTTTAGTTTAATCTTTTCAAGCATTTTTCTATATTTCGTTTAAGTCTTTATTAGTTTATCCTTTAATTAATTTGCCATTTACTTTAAAGTTTGCATTTTTATTTTGTTACACAACAACAACCTTTTATTTTATCCACCAAAGATGATTGAGTCACACATTTAATCCGTGATCAATTCGATTAAACCGTGAACAACGAACTTTTAACCTAGCAAAATCTCACTTTCAGATTTCTATTGCTTTTTAGATGGTTTTTCCGGTTACTTCCAAACCCCCATCGATACTCGTGATCAAGAAAAAACTACGTTTACGTGTCCATATGGAACGTTTGCCCATCGTAGAATGCCATTCGGACTTTGAAATGCATCGGGAACTTTTCAAAGGTGCATGATGGCTATTTTTCATGATATGATCGAGAAGACGATGGAAGTCTTCATGGATGACGTTTCCGTGTTTGGTAGTTCGTTCACTTCGTGTTTGCCGAATCTTGAGAGAATGTTGAAGCATTGTGAGGAAACCAACCTTGTGCTTAATTGGGAAAAATGTCATGTAACACTCTCAAATTTCATATAGGTACAGCGGAAGAGTCTTTTAGAGTGTTACGGGATAGCACAATAACTCCAATCATAGACAACACATAAAAATGGTTGTACAAGGTTTAACATAAATTCATTCGATAAAAAGTTTCAAGTGTACAACAGGTCCCAAATTATAAAGGTCATTAAGTTTACAAAACATAGATCGAATGAACATTTTTATTATTATGTGGGCCAATAGAGTCGATCTCCATCCGAATTACCTTCAAGCACCTGAGATAAAAACATGCAAAAATCATATCAGTGAATGCCGAGTGAATTCATAGAGTTTAATAAAACCGTTATATAAAACAATCGTTGAAATCAGAACACAAGTAAAATATCAGAAGTAAGTCCTCGTATTGCTAGTCAGGCAATATATAAATCAAAGCATACATCTTAAACCGTCCATGAGACCGTAGCCTCAATATTACCATTATAGGTAATATTATCATCGTTATTAGCATCATTATCGTATTGTATTGGAATACATTTTTGGATTATTATTAGCTGCATGACGTTGTTACCTTACTATCACAAACAACGGGCCGCGAACCCGACAAATAATTTTCCCATCTAAGTTCGCTTACCAATCACGCTATGTAAATCTTCTCATACATAAATTCGCTTACCAATCAATGTGGTACGACGGGGATCAACCGTCAAGGCGCGAACTGGCGTGATCGTCCCCAAATAGTATTATCATGTGCATAAGCGTCTACCAAATTGCGGTAGTTCACATTTCATGCTAATGGGACTTTAAGTGACATAACCTAACTACTAATAATCCTTTTTATCTCTTTTATTGGGTCATCACATCATTCGGGTCCATATCATTAAGCATACCATCGGGACTACTTGTGTTCTATTTTTATCAAAAATTAGCATGTTATCTCACTCTCGGGTTTACAAATCATTTTATAAAACATTTAAAAGAGTGTGACGCTATAAACTCGCGTTGATAATGAAAGGCGGATTATCGGCTATGGACGTGCTTCGGTCACGGAAACCTATATAAATAATAATCAGTCTTAGACTTTTGTCCAATGACTTTATCAAAATAACAAGTATACATATGATGATTTTATACATATGATGATGATCAAGTGGGTTCATACATTCTCATTTACTCATTTTAGCGTTATGTGTTGGTAACTTTTATACTAGTTTACTAGTTTTACCTATTTACATGTTTTAGGTCCAATAAGCCTATTATAAGTCCTTTAACTTGTATTAATCCATTTTATACTTTTATTACCAGTATTATACTTTACATGTTGGGCCCAAGTGGGTTAAGCCCAATAAGTAAATTTATAAGTGTTTAGCCCATTTAGTTGGATTAATAGTCCAATAATGCTAACTTAGCTCGTTAATGTCCGTATGTTATATAGTTCGGGTTTTATCGGTTTTTACTTGTATTAGGTACTTATATATCAGTATATGACTCTTAAAAATTTTACATTAGACGGGTCCGATCGTCTAAGTTTTAATTGACGAAAAACGTTAATTTTACGGTATTAGCCGAAAAGACGTAAAAATCATGTTTATAGTTTTTATAACTTATAAAACTTACTAAACTACCATTTTTATAAAATGTCCATCTATTTACCCTTATATATATTTATATAAATGAAATATATAAGTTAGTGGGTTTTAATTTCACATTTTATACTATATTATTTTGAGTGCTTATATAATACTATTAAACTTTAATTTCACAAAATCTGATTTTTAGTTTCATCTTCACCATTTTTATCATATCTTGAGTTATATAAGGAGATAGAAGCTCATTTTTGGATGGCATAAACTTCATATTATTTGATACAAATAAGTTAGTTATAGATACTGCTCAATCCATGTCTAACTATCCTTAACAGTCCCTACAAACCAGACTATTCAGATTGGTATACTAATTTTGTTTTGATCATATCTCACTCATTTTGATGATTCCATTGCATGGCCAACTCTCATTTTGATGATTCCCTTATTTGTTGAAAAACAGACCTAGGACACAAGCAAATCACCTTCTTTGATGTTAATATGATCACCAATCAACAAGGTTTCAAGGTTTCTCCATGATGTGAGTAGATAACGTAAGGTTTGTGGCTAGAATTGATCAAAATGGGTGTTTGATGGTGAATGTGGGACGGCAAAGGGAGGGGTGAGAGAGGATTTGTGAGTTGTTTTGCATGTGTGTATGTGAGCAAATGGTAAGGTTAAGTGGTTTTGAGGTTTGGTGGAGAGTTGTAGCTTACTTCTTAAGCTAAGCTTAACAAGTGTAAGCTTGTAGCTAAAACTTTGACACATCACTTGTGTGGTGTCAAGTTTTGGCCGTCCCTTTTAGTGGGGTGGGATAAACTTGTTTTGTCCCATCCCGTTAATTTACAGGTATTCCTCGATTCTAGTTTCCTCGATTTGCGTGCCCTCGGATCGTTTTACGAAAAACGTTTTTATAAATTATGAATCAACGGCACAAAACGAATCTAATAAAAATTGTCTCATAAAAAACGGAGTTAAAAAACGTAAATACGTAATCCTAAGGTTTCCGGTTTAGTCGTAAAGGACGCTAAATTATGCACGTAAGCCCAAATTTAAATCCGTAAATTGTGAGTTCATCAACCAACACAAAAATAAGTTTCAAAATAATATACGAGAAAATAAATCACTATCTGAAAATGTTAGATTGTCACAGCTTTTCCTCCTAAAAGGGATCAACGTCCTCATGATCCATTTCATTCTGATGTCCGTTTCTTATTGAAATCAAAGAGGTGCAGATATTTCTTCAACATTTCATCCTCTCGTTCCCAAGTAAATTCCGGTCCATGCTTTGAATTCCATCGGATCTTGACAATAGGTATCCGACTTTGTTTCAGTTGCTTTACCTCACGATCTATAACCTCTACGGGTTCTTCGATAAAATTCAACTTCCCATCTATTCGAACCTTACCCAACGAAATTTTCTCATCACTCACTGCTAAACATTTCTCCAGATTAGATACATGGAATGTGTTGTGAACACCATGAAGTTCTGGGGGTAACTCTAGTTTATAAGCCACCAGACCTACTCTAGATAAAATCTTAAAGGGTCCAATATAACGGGGATTCAATTTACCTCGTTTTCCAAATCTTATATCGCGTTTCCATGGCGATACTTTCAACATTACTCGGTCACCCACTTTAAAGTCCATCAGTTTCTGCCGCACATCCGCGTAACTTTTCTGTCTACTACGGGCAGTCAACAGCCTATTCTTTATCTGTACTATCATCTCCGTAGTCTTCTGAATCATTTCCGGTCCCGTGAGCTGGGTATCCCCAACTTCACTCCAACATACAGGAGATCTACACTTCCTACCATACAAAGCTTCAATCTGTGTAGCCTTAATACTAGAATGGTGACTATTGTTATACGAAAACTCTGCTAAAGGGAAATGTTTATCCCAATTCTTACCAAAATCTAACACACAAGCTCTCAACATATATTCTAGTGTTTGTATCGTTCTTTCACTCTGCCCATCAGTCTGGGGGTGATAAGCAGTGCTCATGTCGAGATTCGTTCCCGAAGATCTTTCGAGAGATTTCCAAAAATTCGATGCGAATCTAGGATCTCGATCTGAAATGATCGATACAGGCACTCCATGCTTACATACAACATTCTCAAGATAAATACAAGTTAACTTCTCCAGTGAGAACTGCTCTTTAACCGGAATGAAGTGTGCTGATTTGGTCAGTCTGTCGACAATGACCCAAATCGAGTTATTTCTAGATGATGTTCTAGGAAGCTTGGTGATAAAGTCCATCGTAATTCGCTCCCACTTCCATTCAGGAATCTTTGGTTGTTGAAGTAGTCCTGATGGCTTTTGATGTTCAGCTTTGACTCTAGCACAAGTCAAGCATTGAAGAACATACATAGCAATATCAGCTTTCATATTCGGCCACCAGTACAACTTCTTCAAATCATGGTACATTTTATCAGATCCTGGATGAATGGAATACTTAGATTTATGGGATTCTAACATAATCAAATCTCTTATGCCTCCAAACTTAGGTATCCACATACGACCTCTTAAGAATTTTACTCCATCAGCTCTAACGTTTAAAAGATCTCCTTCTCCTCGGAACCCTTCATTAACAAAATTTTCTTTCATACAGGCTTCTATTTGCGCATTTCTAATTTGCTCAGGAAAATTATTGTGCACGGTCAAGACTAGAGAACGCACCATGATAGGCTCTCTATCTTTCCTGCTTAATGCATCGGCAACAACATTGGCTTTTCCCGGGTGATATTTTATATCACAATCATAATCACTTAACAACTCTATCCATCTTCGTTTCCTCATATTCAAATCCTTTTGATCGAGAATATACTGTAGGCTTTTGTGATCGGTGAATACCGTACACTTGGTGCCATACAGATAATGTCTCCACAACCTAAGAGCAAAGACTACAGCTCTTAACTCAAGATCATGAGTAGTATAATTCTCCTCATTCTTCCTTAATTGCCTAGAAGCATAAGCTATCACTTTTTCTCACTGCATCAAAACAGCTACATAACCTCTAAGAGATGCATCACAATATACTACAAAATCTTCACTTCCGTCGGGTAATTATAGAATTGGCGAACTACATAATTTTTGCTTCAATATCTGAAATGCTCCATCTTCATCACTTCCCCAAACTAAAGGTTTATTCTTCTGGGTAAGCTTAGTCAAGGGTTAAGCTATTAAAGAAAATTCTTTAATGAATCGCCTATAATAGCCAGCCAATCCTAAGAACTGTCGCACTTCCGTTGGCGTTGTCGGTGCAGACCAATTCTTAATGGCTTCAACCTTTGAAGGATCAACATGAATTCCATCCTTGTTAATCACATGAACAATAAATTGCACAGAATCTAACCAAAAACACATTTCGAAAACTTAGCATACAACCTTTCATCTTTTAACAAACTCAAGATAATCCTTAAATGTTCTCTATGTTCATCTTCATTCTTAGAATAGATTAGAATATCATCAATAAACACAATCACAAATTTGTCCAAGTAGGGTTTGCACACTCGATTCATTAAATCCATGAAAACCGCATGTGCGTTAGTTAACCCAAATGGCATTACTTGAAATTCATAGTGTCCATAACGAGTTCTAAATGCAGTTATAGGAATATTTTCTACACGGATGAGAAGTTGATGATATCCAGACCGCAAGTCTATCTTAGAATACACACTAGATCCTTACAGTTGATCAAACAAATCATCAATCCTTGGTAAAGGATATCGATTTTTAATCGTCAACTTATTCAGTTCCCTATAATCAATGTACATACGAAAAGATCCATCCTTCTTCTTAACGAACAAGACTGGAGCTCCCCAAGGCGACGAGCTCGGTCGAATAAAACCTTTATCAGACAACTGCTTAACTTGTTCAGACAACTCCTTTAATTCTGAAGGGGCTAATCGGTATGGCACACGTGCCACCGGTGCAGCACCAGGAATTCAGTCGATTCGAAACTCAACTTGCCTTATCGGTGGTAGTCCGGGTAAATCTTTAGGAAATACCTCAGGAAATTCACAGATAATAGGTACATCTTCCAATCGTTTCTCCTTAAACTCATTCCCGGTCACTTGAGCTAAGAATAACTCACAACCGTTCCTGATGTACTTTTGAACTTTAATACATGAAACGGTTTTCAAACGGGATTCACCTCGATTACCATCAATTACTAACGTCCTATTCCTAAGAGGAATCTTAACCTTTTTTCTCCACATAAAATAGTAGCATTATTCAATGACAACCAATCCTTACCAATGATAATATCAAAACTACCTAATTCTATCAACATCAAATCAATCAGAAAGGAATAGTTTAAGAGATTTAGAGAGCATTCTTCTAATAGCTTATTAGTTTTCACTAATTTACCATCAGCTAGTTACACCTCGTAACTGGTATTTATCTCAACAGGTTCAATGTCAATAAGGGAACTAAATTTAGTGGATACAAAGCTTCTATCAGCACCCGAATCAAATAAAGCAACAACATAATGATTGTTGAGTAAAAACGTACCAGTAACGACATTCGGATACTCTTTCTTCACCTCGACTGTTCCAAGTTGATAAGCACAACCCTAGGGTTTTCTTCCAGGTACAATCGCTTTCAACTTAGGGCAATCTGATTTCCTATGACCTTCTTCATTATAGTTGAAGCAAATGGTTCCCTTCTTACACCTTTCAACCTTGTGTCCAAGCTTTCCGCAATTTCGGCACTTCCAGCAGTCGCCAGCATACCTCTTGTTGCCACACTTAGGACATCTATCATCGTTGCGCGGTGTGTTGTTGGTAAGAGCATTTGCATTCCCCTTTCTCTGGTTCTGACGGCGATTGAAATTCGTCCTATTATCACCTCTATCTACATGATCACCATCACCCTTTCTTGTCTCACCAACACGGGCTTCATCTTCCCTATCCTGAATTATCTGTCCAATGAGTTGGTAAACCATTCGAACAACATCATCAATGGTCAGTGGTTTAGATGATGTCACGTCCCCCAGATATTTTTGGTCAACCCTTTAATATATTTTTCAATTCGGATCTCTTCGGGTTCCACCAATCGAGGACACAACAAGGCCAACTCATCGAATCGGTTTGTGTAGCTATCAATGTCCACACCTTTCATTCTCAGATGAATCAACTCTTGTTCTAACCTAAGGATCACACTACGGGGACAGAACTCCAAAGTCATCCACTTCTTAATTTCAGCCCAAGGAGTAGCATTAGCAGCATCAATACCCATGAAAGCAATTCTCCCGTTCCACCAAGTCAACGCACGACCTTTAAGAGTAGCCATAACAAAAGTCACCTTATCTTCCTCCTTACACTTACTAATTCGAAACACCGACTCAGTCTTCTCAATCCACTGGCTTAATCCTACAGCACCTTCAGTTCCATTAAAAGGTAGAGTTTCACACTTCATGAACGTCACATAAGTATAGCCACCAACTTCAGGTGCATTAGTTCCAAGTCCTCCTACATTTCCTCCAGCATTAGCATTCACATTATTAGCATTCACATTCACATTAGTACCACCAATTCCACTACTGCCAGCTCCACTACCACCAGCTCCACTACCGCCAGCTCCACTACCGCCAGCTTCATTTCTAGCATTTGCCATAAATTCAGTCATAGATGCGGTAACTTGCTCCGTAATAATCATACGTACATCATCCTCAGTCACAGCTTTCTAGGGCGGCGTAGTTCTATAATTTCACAATTTCAAAGTATTAAGCATTCACCCAACAAGGGATTCATATAATATGGATTGATTTCATAATCAAGATACAAATAAGGCACAATATGGAATTCAAGACAAGATACATATTTCATTGGATTTGAAACAAAAGCATTGTCTTAATTACATCCCATATCAAAGTTCTAGCACTATACATACTCAAAATTTGTGCCAGGTCTACTAACTAACAAGTCGGTTCAGTCAAAGTTACAAAGGTACAAAAGATACAAAGGTCACTACTAAACACAGACTGGTCTACTGAGAACCGCCAGATGGTCCATCATCCATCGTCTTCTGTATCTTTGTCGGACGATCACTAGACACATCTTCAGCTGGCCTCTTGCGGATCACTCCTCTTTAAACCATATCAGCATAAAATCTACTATTCCAACCCACAGATATATTCAACTCTTTCTCAGCTTTCTCACGCATCGCACGAGCTACATTCAACTGAATCTCCATAGAATTCACCTTTTTCTTCATTACAGCAAACTCACCACTTTCTAACACAGATAACCTCCTAAAAGCCTCATTCAACCCATGCTCTACATCAGTCAAATCCAAATTAAGCAATTCCCGCTCACCAACCTTAGTCTTCGACTCCAAATAAGAAACATGAGTCTAAACAACACCTACTCCAATCTCTGTCATACTACTCTGAGCACGGGAAGCATCAAAATCACGTCTCAAGGCCCAAGGTGCAAGACCATCCATATGAGTAGCCTCTCGAACCCTAGACGACTCTCCTATCACATGTCTACGAGTAGCAATACCATCAGTACCGTCAGGTGCATCATCATCCTCATCCTCCTCTGATTCAGAATCAGATTCAGACGATTCAGACATTTCATCTCTAGGTAGCTCAACCTCAGAATCAGACAAATAAACTAGAGGGGGTAAGGGCTTGCCCTCCGGAACATCATAAGGGTAAATAAGCTCAGCTTCCTTATCATCATCAACCTCATCGTCTATACCTATACCCTCCTCCAAATCCTCGTCTTCAACCTCATTATCTAAATTATCTATCCCAATCTCATCATCACCATTCTCAATATCAACATTATCAATCTCATTCTCTACCATATCAACCTGAGGGGCAATCTGATCTCCTAGTCCTATCTCGGGCTCGGGATCCTCAAATGGTTCCTCCTCATCATCATCCATATCATAATCTACTAAGTCTAAATAAGGGTCATCATCTACATTAGGTTCAGGAATAACATGGTTCTCTACAGGAATATTAGGGTCAGCCATGACAATCTGCATTTATATATATCTCGTATTAGGATAACATACTTATTAAACAATTACATACTGAAATCACGATATATACATATATATAAATTAAATTATATATATCAAAATATATATCTTCTCAATAAGGCTTGTTGATAACGTCGGAGATCTTTAGCACCGTTATAGTCAAATGATTTTTCAAATATTTTCTCAAATATCTATAGTTAAAAGATTTTGAAAAGTTTTGTTCAAAAGCTTGGTTTTTTAAAAAAAAAATCTTTTCGTTCTCTATAACGAGAGCTCTGGTACCAAACTATAACACTCTCAAATTTCATATCGGTACAGCGGAAGAGTCTTTTAGAGTGTTACGGGATAGCACAACAACTCCAATCATAGAAAACACATAAAAATGGTTGTACAAGGTTTAACATACATTCATTCGATAAAAAGTTTCAAGTGTACAACAGGTCCCAAATTATACATGTCATTAAGTTTACAAAACATAGATCGAATGAACATTTTTATTATTATGTGGGCCATCAGAGTCGATTTCCATCCGAATTACCTTCAAGCACTTGAGATAAAAACATGCAAAAATCATATCAGCGAATGCCGAGTGAATTCGTAGAGTTTAATAAAACCGTTATATAAAACAATCGTTGAAATCAGAACACAAGTATAATATCAGAAGTAAGTCCTCATATTGCTAGTCAGGCAATATATAAATCAAAGCACACATCTTAAACCGTCCATGAGACCATTGCCTCAATATTACCATTATAGGTAATATTATCATCATTATTAGCATCGTTATCGTATTGTATTGGAATAAATTTTTGGATTATTATTAGCAGCATGACATTGTTACCTTACTATCACAAAAAACGGGTTGCGAACCCGACAAATGATTTGCCCATCTAAGTTAGCGTGTCGTCACAAAAAGCACGCTATGCAAATCTTCTCATACATAAATTCGCTTACCAATCAATGTGGTACGACGGGGATCAACCGTCAAGGCGCGAACTGGGGTGATCGTACCTAAATAGTACTATCATATGCATAAGCGTCTAACAAATCCCGGTAGTTCACAATTCATGCTAATGGGACTTTAAGTGACATAACCTAACTACTGATAATCCTTTTTATCACTTTTATTGGGTCATCGCATCATTCGGGTCCATATCATTAAGCATACCATCGGGACTACTTGTGTTCTATTTTTATCAAAAATGAGCATGTTATCTCCCTCGCGGGTATATAAATCATTTTATAAAACATTTAAAAGAGTGCGAGGCTATGAACTCACGTTGAAATGAAAGGCGGATTATCGGCTACGGGCGTGGTTCGGTCACGGAAATCTATATAAATAATAATCGGTCTTAGACTTTTTTTCAATGACTTTATCAAAATAAAAAGTATACATATGATGATTTTATACATATGATGATGATCAAGTGGGTTTATACATTCTCATTTACTCATTTTAGTGTTATGTGTTGGTAACTTTTATACTAGTTTACTAGTTTTACCTATTTACATGTTTTAGGTCCAATAAGCCTATTATAAGTTTATTAACTTGTATTAATCCATTTTATACTTTTATTATCAGTATTATACTTTACATGTTGGGCCCAAGTGGGTTAAGCCCAATAAGTAAATTTATAAGTGTTTAGCCCATTTAGTTGGATTAATAGTCCAATAATGCTAACTTAGCTCGTTAATGTCCGTATGTTATATAGTTCGGGTTTTATCGGTTTTTACTTGTATTAGGTACTTATATATCAGTATATGACTTTTAAAAAGTTTACATTAGACGGGTCCGATCGTCTAAGTTTTAATTGACGAAAAACGATAATTTACGGTATTAGCCGAAAAGACGTAAAAATCATGTTTATAATTTTTATAACTTATAAAACTTACTAAACAACCATTTTTATAAAATGTCCATTTATTTAAACTTATACGTATTTATATAAATGAAATATATAATTTAGTGGGTTTTAATTTTACATTTTATACTATATTATTTTGAGTGCTTATATAATACTATTAAACTTTAATTTCACAAAATCTGATTTTTAGTTTCATCTTCACCATTTTTATCATATCTTGAGTTCTATAAGGATATAGAAGCTCATTTTTGGATGGAATAAACTTCATATTATGTGCTACAAATAAGTTAGTTATAGCTACTACTAAATCCATGTCTAAGTATCCTTAACAGTCCCTACAAAACAGACTATACAGATTGGTATACTAATTTTGTTTTGATCATATCTCACTCATTTTGATGATTCCATTGCATGGCCAACTCTCACATGTGTATGACATCTAATACTTACTGTAAATTGATTCCACCATGCAATTTTATCAGCTTATAACTTGGTTACTTACTGTTTTTATATAGCCATCATTTTAAGCATGATTTTAACATTATTACCTATGGTTTTTCATCTCTTTAATCATATTTATCAACACTTGATCCGCATACAAAATGTTTATCATCATATATTCATCATATACATATAAAATAGAAAATAAAATACATTTGATCTTTTCAAAAATAACAAGAGAAATGGAAAGGATGATCTTCTTTACCAACCAAGATTATATCTTGTTTTTGGATAACAATAACTTGATGAACACCATATATCTTCAAAATCATCAACCACCAAGATTATTTGTTGAGAAATCAACCCTAGGACACAAGAAAATCACCTTCTTTGATGTTAATATGATCACCAATCAACAAGGTTTCAAGGTTTCTCCATGATGTGAGTAGATAACATAAGATTTGTGGCTAGAATTGATCAAAAGGGGTGCTTGATGGTGAATGTGGGACGGCAAAGGGAGGGGTGAGAGAGGATTTGTGAGTTGTTTTTCATGTGTGTATGTGAGCAAATGGTAAGGTTAAGTGGTTTTGAGGTTTGGTGGAGAGTTGTAGCTTACTTGTTAAGCTAAGCTTAACAAGTGTAAGCTTGTAACTAAAACTTTGACACATCACTTGTGTGGTGTCAAGTTTTGGCCGTCCCTTTTAGTGGGGTGGGATAAACTTGTTTTGTCCCATCCCGCTAATTTACGGGTATTCCTCGATTCTAGTAACCTAGATTTGCGTGCCCTCGGGTCGTTTTACGAAAAACGTTTTCATAAATTATGAATCAATGGCACAAAACGAATCTAACAAAAATTGTCTCATAAAAAAAGGAGATCGAAAACGTAAATACGTAATCCTAAGGTTTCCGGTTTAGTCGTAAAGGACGCTAAATTATGCACGTAAGCCCAAATTTAAATCCGTAAATTGTGAGTTCATCAACCAACACAAAAAAAGTTTCAAAATAATAAACGATAAAATAATTCACTACCTGAAAATGTTAGATTGTCACATGTCATTTTATGGTTAAAAGTGGAATCCTCTTAGGGCACAAGGTTTCGAAAGGGGGGATTGAGGTAGATCAAGCTAAGGTAGACGTCATCGCCAAATTACCTCATCCCAAAAGCGTTAAGGTAGTCAGGAGTTTCCTAGGCTACGCGGGATTTTATCGTCGATTCGTCAAGGATTTTTCAAAGATCTCTCGACCTATTACACATCTCTTTGAAAAAGATGCACGTTTTTTCTTTGACGAATATTGTGTACGAGCCTTTGAAATCCTTAAGAGGAAACTTACCGAATCCCCCATTCTTGTTGCACCCAATTGGAACCTCCCCTTTGAGCTCATGTGTGATGCTAGTGACTACGCTATTGGGGCAACATCATGAAAAATACTTCTTGCCTATTCACTATGCTTGCAAGACGATGACCGAGACTCAACTAAAATACACTACAACGGAGAAGGAGTTCCTTGCCGTGGTGTATGCATTTGAGAAATTCCGACCTTATCTCGTCTTGACTAAATGCATAGTGTATACGGATCATTCAGCTATCAAGTATCTTATGGCTAAACAAGATGCAAAGCCGAGATTACTTCGTTGGATTCTCCTCCTTCAAGAATTTGATCACAAAATTGTTGAGAAAAAAGGAGCCGAGAATCTAGCGGCCGATCATCTTTATCATTTAGAAGATCCTCACCAAAGTGTTTATGAGCCCAAGGAAATCACCGAAACATTTCCACTCGAGACACTTGGTGTAGTGAATTCTAAGCTTGATTCTTCCACCCCATGGTTTGCGGACATCGTAAATTACCATGCGGGCAACTTCATCATCAAGGGTATGACGACTCAAGAAAAACGAAAATTCTTTCATGACGTCAAGTTCTATTTTTGGAACGACCCTTACTTGTTTTGAACTTGTGCGGATCAAATTATTCGATGTTGTGTCTTTGGTACCGAAGCTTCTAACATCCTTAGAGCTTGTCATGAGGGACCCACGGGTAGTCACCACGGTGCTAATCTCACGGATAAGAAGGTATTTGATGCCGGTTTCTTTTGGCCTACTATTTACCGAGATGCACATGAGCTTGTGAAGTCGTGTGACTCATGCCAACGAAAAGGAAAAGCCTCACAAAAACATGAAATGCCACAAAATATCATCCAAGTGTGTGAGATCTTTGACGTTTGGGGCATCGACTTTATGGGGCCTTTCCCATCATCTCGTGGTAATAAGTACATCCTTGTCGCCGTTGACTACCTATCTAAGTGGGTGGAAGCTAAGGCTTTGTCCATCAATGATAATCGTGTGGTAGTCAAGTTTTTGAAGAGCTTGTTTTCTCGGTTTGGAACCCCTCGTGCAATCATAAGCGATCGTGGAACCCATTTTTTAATGACCAATTCAAAAGGGTCCTAAGGAAATATGGGGTTACACATCAGCTTTCTACGGCTTATCACCCAAAAACGAGTGGGCAAGTCGAGGTTTTAAACCGAGCGTTGAAGAGGATCTTGGAGAGATCGATTGGGGAAAACCGACAATCTTGGTCGGATAAGTTGGACGATTCTTTATGGGCCTTTAGAAGCGCTCATAAAACGCCCATCGGGTGCACTCCTTATAAGCTAGTGTATGGGAAGAATTGTCACTTGCCAATTGAACTCGAACACAAGGCTTATTGGGCCCTTAAGCATTGTAATGATGATATGGAGACCGCGGGAAAACATCGGAATATGCAATTAAATGAATTGGATGAATTAAGGGATATTGCTTATGAAAATTCATTGATTTATAAAGAAAAGACTAAAAATTTTCATGATTCAAAAATTAAAAACCGGGTTTTTAACATTGGGGATCAAGTTTTGCTTTTTAACTCTCGTTTGAAAATATTTTCCGGTAAGTTGAAATCCCGTTGGTCCGGTCCATTCACCGTGACTCAAGTTTTTCCATATGGGACCATCGAGCTAGCTCAAAATGATGGCCCCAATTTCAAGGTGAATGGACATAGGTTGAAGCACTACTTTGGCGGGGAAGTTCCATCCTTGAACTACCTCGACCAAATCACCTTCCCCAATGATAATTAGTATTGAGGGGATCGAGTCGAGCAAATGACTCGGTAATAAAAAACGAGGTGCCTCGTGGGGGAGTCCCATGCTTATCCTATGTACACATTATCGCTTTCTAATGTGGTAACGTAAGGGGATTTGTGCCCTTCCAACCTTGGTTCCATGGTTGTTTGTGAATTGTGGATTTTAGATCATCATTACCTTCACGATTGGAGCCTCTCGTGTTTGTTTTATGGGAGCACTCGATCGTTTGCTTTGAAGACTTTCTTGATATCCATGATATATCCTTTGATGGTCTAACCTTAGGTGTATATCACACTTCATAAACGGCTTTAAATTTAACTGTTACACACTTTCTGTGCTAGATTAAGCATTCGACTACGTCTCTTGTGACACCCTAGGCAAATCCCACGTCGGCTGTGGCCAGGAGAGATCCATGGTTCATAAGATAACAGACTCCTTCTCATGACACAACGCGTTTTGTGGTCTACTGCACGTGGGGTTCTTAGGAACTGGCAGTTAAGCGTGCTCATGTCAGAGTAGTACTAGGTTGGGTGACCAGCCGGGAAGTACTTACAAGAGGGCCACAAAGCAAAGCCGTGAGCCTATGGGCAAAGCGGACAATATTGTGGTCTGAGAAGGCGGGATGTTACAAGTGGTATCAGAGCCACTCCTGAGCCGTTCGGGATGGTGGGGCAAACCTCATCGGGGTCGATGAGTCCATGAAGGGGGGGGGGGGGGGGGGGGGGGTTATTGTGACACCTTAGGCAAATCCCACGTCGGCTGTGGCCAGGAGAGATCCATGGTTCATAAGATAACAGTGTCCTTCTCATGACACAACGCGTTTTGTGGTCTACTGCACGTGGGGTTCTTAGGAACTGGCAGTTAAGCGTGCTTATGTCAGAGTAGTACTAGGTTGGTGACCAGCCGGGAAGTACTTACAAGAGGGCCACAAAGCAAAGCCGTGAGCCTATGGGCAAAGCGGACAATATTGTGGTCTGAGAAGGCGGGATGTTACAATAACCCAACTCACAAATAACTTGCCACATCACCCATCAACCCCACATGAGATTCTCCTGCTACACTCTTGTGCCAACTGCCAAAACTTGGACAACAATCCAACCATCCACATTGAAGCTTACTTTTTAAGCTTGTTATAAACCCTTGGATGCGATTTCACCTTGCCAGCTACAACAAAACACCAAGATGAAGTCACATGATTCTCAAGAGTTCAAAACCCTCAAGGGCATATCTGGAACTTCATTAGCTAGGGTTTCACGTTTTTTATACAGTCACTAGTTTACTTGTACCCTATATAAGGCATAGGATGTGCATCATTTGCACTTGCTCTTGATTTTTCCTTAGTTCACATTTCTGGAAATCCTTTGTCATTTTTGAATGAAAAGTGTTTGAATTTTGTGAAGAAATACCAAGCGCCAATCTCTTATTCTGTTGTTTATGTTTATTGTTTGCTAAAACGTGAATCACAAAACGTTTTCACAATGAGTGTGCAAAAGTTTGCACATTTTCCTATAATCTTGATATTTTGTTAAGTTTCTTGGTACACCTTGGAATTCTTGGGCTATAAAGCTGATCATAGCACCCTGATATTGTGATATCAAGGTGTTGTGAAGCTTATAACTTAGGGATAATCAAGTGTGGGTTACAAGAGTTGCATTAACTAAGGCTTTGTCACTTTACTGTTTTTATATAATTGCTTCTAACCTTGTTGAATCTTAGCAGGAGTTTGTGTGGAAGCTTGTGCTTGTTCTTGCTAGCACATAAGCTCAAAATTCGTGGGTATGGATGTACATCCATGAGGTTTGAACCATTCTACCTTAAATCTGCTTTAAATCTAGATTTTTGGTGAATTTGTGTGTTGCTTGTGTTCTTGTGGAATTTATGGTCTAATCTTGTTCAATAATGCATATTTCATCTGTTTATGTGTTTGATTGGGCTTGGGTAGTCTTGAAATACACTTATACTTGTTTAAAATTGATTTGAAAAAGATAAGGGGTGTTTGGGATTATCTGTTTAAGATCATAAGTTACTATTGTGTTGTTAGAAAGTGTTTTTTATGCTTTGTATCTATTATTTACTTGGTTGAGAACTAAAACCTGCAAGTTATTGGCTTTAAACCTTGAATTAATCATTGTGCTATATCTCACTTGATTTGACTGATTTTGACCTAAGATTTTGGAAATACATAGAGTATATGCATGCTTAGGCTAAAAGGTGTTGAATCATAGTCTATATAACCTGGTTTGAAGATTTGAAGTTTTTGAGTTTGGCTTGTTGGTCAAGTATATCAGCAAAAGTAAAATTCTGCTTGTTAGTGTTCATCACTAACCTTATTGTGCTTGAATCTTGATTTAGGCCTTGAACCATAGCATGAAACATGTTTAAAATTGTTCATTTAAGTTTATTATAGCTTGTGTATGCTTTTGGTGCAATTTGGTTGACTGAAATTTTCTTAAACAGCTTATAAGTTCATAATTGCTTATTGTTCATGTCTGGGCTAGATCTGGTGATGTTTTGAATTAACTGTACTAATTGGCTGAATGTGATTGTGTTTTTGTGATTGTTATTGACTCCTTATGATTAACTGATTATTTGGGTGCCTTTGTGAAACTTGAATACACAAAAAAGTCACTAAAGACAAATAGTAAAGAAAGTCAAGCAGTGGAAAAAGTTTCCACTGCTCAACACCCAAAACTAGCCCCTACTAGTGTTAATTTTGATCCAACTTATTAATAAGCCATATTGGCTTATCCAGAATTGCAACAAATTACTTTTTATGATCAATCTTCCTTATTTGACCAATTTGTTTGAACTAGAGCTTATTAGACCTTGGCTTTGACTTTTTGCTAGAAAACTCATAAAGTTGACTTTAAATTAAGATCTTATTTGCTTATTCCAGCTTATTGAGTGTGCTTATTGGAAAAAATTTTGTTGATTAAGCTTAGTTAAGTCATTTAAAAGCTTTTGAAACTTGAATCAGCTCTTGGGGTGGCCTAAAACTCCAAAACGACTATTTTGTCGTTTTATGAAGATAGTTTATTGCTTTTTCAAGCTTATTCCTTGTGCTTATTTCAAATTTCTTTTTACAGAACTCTTAAGTAACTCAAAAGAAGTTTGTGTGTCTAATTTGAGCTTATGGCATCAACTTATAGCTTAATAGGCCAAAAAGCCCATTAAGAATAAGCTGCTTTGAAATAAGCTAGCTTATACTCATTTTCAACTTTTGGGCCTTCGGAGTTTTGTCTTTAAAATTAAATTTTGAGTCAGATAGGAGTTTTTGGGCTTATTTGGACAACATTTTTCTTATTAGGCCTTAATAAGCCCATTAAGCTAACTGTTTGGACTTTTGGCCCATTCTAGACCCATTAGGGGTATTTAGGTAATTTTAACTTCACTTCTGATTTTATTAGGTTAAATTAAACTAGTTTGCAAGTTTTTAGAATTTTTATAAATTTTGGATTTTTAATATTATTTTATTATTATTTTATTATTAAAAATTAAAATTTAGATTTTTCAAGTTCTTAGATTTTTCTTAGGTTAAATACATTAAGTTAGGAATTTTACAACTTTTAGAATATTTTTATTGTCATTATATTAATTTTGATAATTATTTTAAGTTTAAATATTTTTTAATTGTTTTTAAATAGTTTCTATTAATTTTAAAATTGTCAAAAATAGTTTTAAATTTAGTTAACTCATTTTAGAGGTTTACAATTGAAAAAAATCTCATTTTGGGCTTTTTTTTAATTAAATTGATTTTGGGCTTTAATTAGCATGAAAAAATTATTATTTAAATAAATAAAAGGTTTGAGTGACTTTTGATTTTTTGTAAACTCTAATTACATTAATTGTGATTTATTGCAATTTTCTAGGAACTTTTAGGGTAAATTTTTAATTTTGTCACTTTTTACGGTTTTACGTGTACGACTAATCGTTTTAGTGTAATTCGTCATCGTAACCGTCATTATCTCTTATCTCATTTCTATTTTCTTTTCTCATATTCATAATCACATCATTAATCATCTCTTAACACACACACCAAGCCTCCTTGAGAACGATCCCCCCTTTGGGTCATAACTAGTGGTTTTCCTAAATCACTTGTGTATTTACCCTAATTACCTTTGTTTTCCTAAGCAAAAGTGTAAAAACTCAACTATCATAAATGAAACTTGCGTACGATGAAAGTGTTAAAATGTATATTAAACTAAAACCTAAAGGCCTCCTTATATAGATTATGGAGCCTTGTACAAGAGTCTACGTATCAGCTATTTTAGGTAAAGATAAACATAAGGAATACATTGTCGAACATATCTTTACTAGAAACATACTAGAAACATAATACGTGTAGACTAAGTCTTCTATCATTGCTTGACTTCTTCTTATCAACACTTGAGTTCTTCCTGTCAACGCTTGTCATGTCAACGCTTGATTTCTTCTTATCAACGTACAGATTGCTCTTGTCAGCGTCCAAGTGTATTGGCTACATTTTATTCCCAACAATTCTTGTTGATCCCAAACTTAGATCGATTTAGCTTGTATAAACGAGATTAAATCAAGTTAAACACGTAGAGAAACTTTGTTGTATATGTAACAATTCAAGTATTATGTGGAATTAATACATAAACAAGAACACACAAAAAAGATAAACCAAACTTTCACTTTGATTGATAAATCAAACTTGCGTACAATGAAAGTGTTAAAACGTATATTAAAATAAAACCTAAAGGCCTCCTTTTATAGATTAAGGAGCATTGTACAAGAGTCTACGTATCAACTATTTTAGGTAAAGATAAACATAAGGAAAACATTTTCGAACATATCTTTACTAGAAACATACTAGAAACATAATACGTGTAGACTAAGTCTTCTATCAGTGCTTGACTTCTTCTTATCAACGCTTAACTTCTTCCTGTCAACGCTTGTCATGTCAATGCTTGATTTCTTCTTATCAACGTCCAGATTGCTCTTGTCAGCGTCCAAGTGTATTGGCTACATTTTATTCCCAACAATCCTCCCCTAAACTTGGTATCTACTATAATAATCAAGTTTCTGAATAAAAACTAAGAACTAGCAGGATTCTTACAAATTTTATCAAATTGGAAATAAACATATTTAATCAAATCTTTGGCCACGTCACTCGAGTAGTCTATCTCTAGCTAGGTTGTCATCATTTTCTTCAAAACTTCTTTGGACATAGGATACTCAACATCCACAAGAAGATACTCAGAAAACTTTGTAGAACTCAAATGATACACACCAGCTGCTGAATATAGACGCCATTGAAGTCCACTGATATCATCCTCAAGATCCTTCCAAACTGTATCTTCTTCATCTGGTGCACACATTCTCTTAAGTGTTGACCAAAGCTTTATTCCATTGACTGAAGTAGGTGCTTCAGTCTCATACATGGCCTGCAGTAACCTCCAAAGGTCTGCCAAGTCTTCACTATCCAAACTTGCAAACAAAGACATAGGAGTAGTAAAAGTATGTACCTCTTTCCCATATCTACCAATCATCCAAAACCCACTTGCATCTTCTTCATAACTAATGATAGGGTTTCTGGAACCATGAGGTAATACTTTTACCATATGCGAAGCTTCCATGGGTGAGAGATTAATACTCTTTCTAATAATAGCTTCATTGGGATTCACTCTATCCAAATTTGATGGAAACTCAAGTGAAACTCCCTTCTTCAATGGTCTTGGTACAATCATAGCCCTTTGAATCTCCATCTCCTCTGCAAGTTCTTCTTTCCTTTCATCTGAAAGAAGTATGATAGTGTTCATCTCTTACACTCTTGCCCAAATAGGATAAGCCTTATATTCCAATTCATCAAAAGACAATTCCTGCAACTTTTGAAAAGTCCAACCTCCTTGATGACATCTAAGCAACATATAATAAAGCTCCCATATTTCTCTCTTAGATTGTGAGAAAACTTTGCTGGCCTTATACTTTAGGATTACCTGACAATCCCTTTGAATCCTAAGAAGAATCTCCAATCCCCAAATCTGATCTGATAAAGACATATATGGATTCTCCATGATCTTATTCTCCCATGCAAAGTACATTTGGGCAACTTCTGGCATATCATAATCTACCTTCATCTTCAACTCTGCAAGTTTTTCCCTTGCCAACACATCACCATATTCAAGTCTTTATGGTTCTTCAATAATCATAACACTTGAATCTGTGCTCTCATCATTACTTCCTTCTTGTTCCTTAGAAGTAACCACAAATTGTGACTCAACAACCTTCTTCTTTTCTTGTTCCATAAGTTGTGTAGCCAATATTGAATCAAATTTTACTTGAGCTGCATCCTTGGGAATCTCTGTTTCTACCAAAATTCCTTTACCCCTATCTAATGTATCAATTATGGGTAAAGATGATGATGGTACCTGTGAAGACACTTCCTTGATGATAGCTGATGACTAGAATAAATCAACCATATCTGCAGGTCTATCAACGTCCAAAACATGTGTGTCAACGCCCAACTTACTCTTATCAGCTCTTGGTTTGTCAGCGTCAAAAATCTGCTTGTCAACGCCCAACTTACTCATGTCAGCATTTCATGTGAACTGCTCCATCATCTCAGTAAAAGAGAAATTCAAATTTGTAGGGGTAACCAATGAAACATCAAAACCTGGTTGTCTCTTCAAATCCGTAAGAGCTTCAGCCACACCCAAAGATTCTCCATCATGTGATCCTTTGCCACTCCAATCAATTGGCTCTGTAGCAGCTTCTTGTGAGCCTTTGTCACTCAAGTTAATTGGCTCTATAGCAGCTTCCTTCCCTTTGTAAGAATCCTCCCTTGATAAAAGGACTCATTTCTACCTTCTCCTAGTGTCAATTGCTTGAGTTCAAGGCCTTGGGTAGAGACAGTATGTACAAGGTCTACATTTTTCAAGCTAATGTAGACAGCCGTCAATTCCAACATTGTATATGGTTCCAATCTGCCCTCCTCTAGAGTGGGGATTTGACCTCCTAAGATAGAGTCATGGGGCATAGATGAGTTCTTAATGATGTTAGGACTGGCTTGGCCTGCATCTAAGTGAGTACGAATAGTCCTAGCCTCACCCATATCACCAACCACACTTGTGGTAGTGGTTCTCTCTGCAACATGGCTAGGACCACCAAAGGAGAATACTCCAATGGTCCTAAGGCGTTTTTCCATCTTAAAGTCTAGGGGTGAAGAAGATGATGTGGATTGGGTAGTAGTTTGAAGGTTAAGGGGTGTTTGGGTCTATTGTAGAAAGATGTCAACGTTTGGATTTGAAGTATCAACGCCAACATTTAATGTGTCAGCGTTGAAGGAATCTTGGTCAAGTTCCATATGTTAAGGTGAAGGTGATGGTTCAGGTAATGGGTCAAGTAGTGGTTGTGGGTCAGGTTGAGGTTGTAGTGCTGCAATAACAGCAAGCATGGCTTGGGTAAGGGGTAAGTCTCTGTGAGGGGGTGAATTCATCTTACTAAAAATAGCTTTCTTTTGCACAGAGATCGCATAAAAATCATCATGATCCTTGGTGCAATACCTTTGCTCATCAAAAATCATTTGTAAAAATCTTGGGTAAGCCAGAGTCATCTTGCTACCCTTATTTTTACACATGCCATCAAAAATCAGTTTAGAAAAATTATACTTTTGCCCATTAGCAATACACACAATGTCACTACCAAAAGATCTATTAATTTCATTATGTGTAGTACATTTGGGACTTAAACATTGAAGGATGACATGTATTAAGTACTTCCAAGCTAGGGGAAATTCCTGTTTATTATATTTATTTAAAGTACCCTCTTCAAGGAAAGGATACCCCAAAGCTTGAAGTCCCTGTTCTATCTCACCAATAGGTATAGTGGTTATACCATCTGCATCATTAAGATGCAAAGCCTGGCGAACCAAGGCTTCAGTAACCACCCATGGACGCCCATGGACAATAGCAGTTAATGTAGTCACATTATTAAGCGTTGAGGAACTAACAGTGTTCCAAAACTGTTTAATATGAGTGACAGGGATAAGAGGAGCATGAGAAAGTGCATACCGTAATGGGGATGCAGTAAAATACGCCACCATCTGAGTATATTGAGGAAACAGAGCATCATCAGCCTCCAAATAGGCAACCATGTTATGCTGACTTCTGAATCCCAATACCAAGTCACTCGGTTTAAACCTAGGCGCCATTGATGTAGAAAGCTGTGTGAAATGTTATGAAAGATGTATAGGAGAAAAAGTTTGTTGGACAAGATTATGAAATTACCCTGTTTAAAAAGGAGCCAAATATATAGGAGAGGTAGGCACATGTGATTGGTCAAAAATTAGGCAGTTATTTTCAAAATATAATGATGAAAATCTTGAAAAGAAAATAACTTATCTTGTGCATTAATTAAAAGTTACCAACTCCCAAAATTACGGCCCCAATTTTCATCAAAAATAACAAATGGGTAGGACCCAATGAGTGTCAACGGTAAAAAATAACCCATCAACGCCTAACGGCTATATTCTTGTCAACGTTGGAAAAGGCAATGTCAACGCTAAATTGGTCCTAACAACGTTTGGAAATAACTCTATCAACGTCCAAAATAAAAATAATAAAAATGAAAAAGGACCTTAAAAAAGTGATTTATCCTAGTGAAGATACCTATAAACGGAAAATTACTATAGGGTGGCAAACACTGTCTAATCATGCACATTTGCTTCAGGAAGATAGACATAACAGTCCTCTAGTGTCCCTTGCTAACCAAAGTTCTTAACAGTGAAGTTATCTCATAAAATCCTTTGTAACTTCCCAGATAAGCTCAATAAAAATCATAACCAAGTCTCCCAACAGACCACATCCAATTCTAGGCCAAAAAGTCTTGGTAGCGTGCATAGTTTATCAACTTTGCATGCTTCAGTGCCTCATGAGTTAGTACACTAATTCATACTCACCAGTGGACACAATCTAGAATTGTGATAATAGTATTATATGAATACCCAAAAAGTCCTAAAAGGTTCCTAAACCTCCCTTAAACTATGATACATAAGTTGCCATAATAATATGCATGTAATAAAAATTTTTGTCAAACTAGGAATAAAAATATTCCAACCATCATCCATAAACTAAAACATGTTCCAATAATGCTCCAAGAATCCATAAGCAACTCTGTATCCATTTGTACAATGCTAACAACGCCTGCATAATTATATCAAAAACCATAAAACTAACATGTTGCTGACAACATCCATTTAACACTTTTCAGCATTAAAATAACCTTTGTTAGCGTTAGACAAATAAAGTGGAAAATCTAATTTTGTATAAAGACCAATAACAAATGCATATCCTGTACATCACTCTAAAACAAAGCATATAGAAATTAGACATCATTTTATAAGAGATTGTTTTGAAAAAGGTTTAATACAAATGATAGGGTTTCTGGAATCATGAGGTAATACTTTTACCATATATGAAGCTTCCATGGGTGAGAGCATATTACTCTTTCTAATAACAGCTTCACTGGGATTCACTCTAACAAAATTTGATGGAAACATAACACGTGTAGACTAAGTCTTCTATCAGTGCTTGACTTCTTCTTATCAACGCTTGACTTCTTCCTGTCAACGCTTGTCATATCAACGCTTGATTTCTTTTTATCAACGTCCAGATTGCTCTTGTCAGCATCCAAGTGTATTGGGTACATTTTATTCCCAACAATCCTCCCCTAAACTTGATATCTACTATAGTAATCAAGTTTCTGAATAAAAACTAAGAACTTGGACGATTCTTACAAATTTTATCAAATTGGAAATAAACATATCTAATCAAATCTTTGGCCACGTCACTCGAGTAGTCTATCTCTAGCTGTGTTGTCATCATTTTCTTCAAAACTTCTTTGGACATAGGATACTCAGCATCCACAAGAAGATACTCAAAAAACTTTGTAGAACTCAAATGATACACACTAGCTGCTGAATATAGACGCCATTGAAGTCTACTTATTTCATCCTCAAGATCCTTCCAAACTGGATCTTCTTCATCTGGTGCACACATTCTCTTGAATGTTGACCAAAGCTTTATTACATTGACTGAAGTAGGTGCTTCAGTGATAGGTGTGTAAACACCCATCCTTTTTACCACTTAATTACAATAATAACCAGACCAAAACGTGTATTTTATGTCATTTATGTCGGAATTATGCGTGGTTTGTGTTTTTGTTGTGATTTAGGACGAAAAGGTGAAAAGTGGAGAAAACACGGGCATTTACGGGCTTTTATTGAAGAAAAAGATGAAAGACGAGGTCAAGAACTCAAGAGTGCAAAAAGAATGGAAGTTCAAGACCAATTCTGAAGATTTATCAAAGAAAAAGTCGAAAGACGGAAGTTTACTTAAAGCCGAAGAACTCAAGTCTAATTTATTGAAGAATTAAAAGACGAGTTCAAAGAAATCCCGAGCCAAAAGTCATTAAAGTCCAAGATTAAAGAAGATTTAAAGGCTTAAGGACTAATGGTGCAATTAACAAAGAGATTAAGAAGGAAGGACTAAGCATGCAATTAAGGAGAAAGGAAAGAGGGGAGGAAGCTTCCTAAGCATTCCTTAATCCTCCCCTATATATAGATTAGATCTTAATCGTTTTCATTTTGTTGGCTAATAGTGACAATTAGTTCTTCCACTTTTAATTACCTTGTCATTTAAATACTTGTCAAATTTAATACTTGTCTTGCACCTTAATTACCATTTAATTTCAAGTAAGTTTTTCTTTTAATTCTTGTCAATCTTTATCTTTATTGTTCATCTCTCATTCTACCTTTCTTAATCTTTGATTTTAATTGTTTATGTTCATGTTCTTGATTTTTGTTGATTTATTTAAGTGGGTTTTGATCATCTTGATTAGTTTTGTTAGTTTTGTTGTTTTGGATTAATTGTTTATGCTTAGTAGATGTTTTGTTATTGGTTTGATTTAATCTTTTTGTTGATTTTTTAAGCTTTTGTTAAATCCATGCTCTCTGTATTCCCTTGTTCTTCGGGGTGCTTGTTTTCTGCTTCTGATCTTTCCCAGGTAACGCAGCCCAGCAATATTCCGAATCAAACCAGCCAAAAGTTATTCCGAATAGGTGACTATATTCCGGATAAAGGTTTTAGCAAAGGTGGTTTATTCGGAATATCCATTATTCCGGATAGGAAGGATATTCCGAATAGGATACGTTTTCCGAATAGGCTTCATTATTCCGAACAGGGCACTATTCCGCATAGAGCTAATATTCCGCATAGGGCAGCTTATTCCGGATAGGACTTTATTCCGAATAGGACCAGTTATTCTGAGTAGGAACTTATTCCGGATAGTGCTAATATTCCGAATAGGAATTTTATTCCGAATAGGGAAATTTATTCCGAATAGGAATATATTCCGGATAGGGATTTATTCCGAATAGAGCTGATTTTCAGTTTCTTTATTTTCAGTTTTTAATTTTATGCTTTTTAATTTCGAGCTTTAACTTTCCCGCCTTTTTACTTAGTCGCACTTTAAGTTTATTTGCCTTAGATTTATTTTAGCCTTGCCTTAGTTTATGTTTTAAGTTTAGTTGCGTTTTAAGTTTGCCTTAGTTAGATTTAAGCTTGCGTTATTTACATTTAGTGACCTTTAATTTCTCGTCACGCTTTTAAATACTTGCACCATTTACTTTAAATTAGATTTAGATTTACTTTAAAGTCATTTACTTTAATTGTTTTGCACTTTTATTTTAATATACTACAACGACACACTTTTGTTTCACCAAAGAACAACTGAGTCACACATAGAATCTAGATCAATTCGATTAGACCACTAGAACGACAATCTTCTTACTAGGCAAAACCTAGTTATTAAATTGCGCCGCTGCCGGCTCTTTTCGTAAAGATTAACGGTTTTCTGTGAAAGACGCGCTGCTTTTTGGGATCCGTTCACTTGTGAGCGTTATTTTTCTTGCATAAAAATTTCAAAAAAACCATAAAAATTAAAAATTGATAAAAACCCATAAAAAATTTAAAAAATTTCAAAAAATCCAAAAAGATTTTATCTTTATTGTGTATATATATTGTCTTTGTGTTTGGTTTCTTTTTCTTTTGCATTTTCAGGTGTATGCGTACTAGATCTTCTAATTATCAAGAGCCCGAGACTCGAGAAGATTTAAGTTTGTCAGGTGTTAACAACAACAACAATCCACCGCACCTCAATAATAATAACAACAATGTTCTTCCACAGCCCGATCTTCGGACAATGGAGGAGCTTTGTCAACCTACCATGTTTGGACGAGGAGGACCGATTGCGCCGATGCAAATCACGGCTCCTAAGTTTTCGTTGAAGCACCACATGATTCAGCAAGTGCAAACTAACCCATTTCGTGGATTGCCTGATGATGATGCCAACAAACACCTCGACAAGTTCATTACAATCACCCAAAGCATGAAGTTTCCTGGTGCCACAATGGATGTTCTTCGCCTACAACTTTTCCCACATACTTTATCACATCATGCCGAGAAATGGTTTGATCGTCTCCCGAAGAATTCTATTCATACTTGGGATGACATGACTCAACGCTTTTTGTCGCGCTACTTTCCACCATCCATGGTCACAAGCCTTCGCAATCATATCAGCGGTTTCATGCAAGACCCTGATGAATCTCTTTTTGATGCTTGGGAAAGATATAATGTGTTGATCGATCGTTGTCCAAACCAAAACATGCTTCCAGTCACATTGATTGATACTTTCTCCAACGGTTTGACTTTTCGAGATCGTGATACGATTAATGCAGCCGCCGGTGGCACATTCATGAAAAGGAGACCCGAGGAGTGTAGAGAGCTAATTGAGAACATGACTACTCACCACAAAAACTGGGATTCCTCTGCTTCCTCAAGGAACAACCCGAGAGTCAATGTCTCTTCTACTTAAGCAAACCCTGATATGACCGAACTCACCCGCATGATGACTGAAATGAGCAAAAGTATCTTGCTTCTCGCTTCAAACCAACAACAACAAGTTAAAGCGGTTGCACCTTCTTGTGAAACATGCGGCGGTCCACACTCA
This sequence comes from Glebionis coronaria, assembly GCA_025667525.1. Taxonomy (NCBI): domain Eukaryota; kingdom Viridiplantae; phylum Streptophyta; class Magnoliopsida; order Asterales; family Asteraceae; genus Glebionis; species Glebionis coronaria. The sequence continues at coordinate 171,918 of JANFOE010001609.1, read as the reverse complement.
TACACCGATTGTCCTTCGACTCAAGGAAATCCGGAAAATGTGTATGCAACTTATGGTAATTATTCACCGGAAAATTACCAAGCTCGACAACAAGGGGATAGAAATCTGCTGAGTTACCGGTCAAACAACTACCTTTCACCCGGTTTTTCTCCTATAAACCAAAACCCCACCAACAACTACACTAGAAGCAACCAAATCCCACCAAGAGCTTCTAATCCTTAACACCCACCCGCTCAACAAACCCCCCCATTAACCCCTATGTTGAAGCCATAATGAGAACCCAAGGTGAGCAAATCAAGAATCTGCAGAACCAAATTATCAATCTTAAAGGAGATATTACCAAGCAAGGGAATGAGATAAGATCCGAGTTTCGAGATAATATTCAATCCTCCTTCAGCAATCAAACGAACGATTTAAAAAATATGCTTGCTAGTTTCTTGTCTGCCGTTCAACCTTCTACTTCGAGTTCTCTACCTTCAAGCACCGTCACCAATCCGCGAGCAAATGTGAGTGCTATTACTACTCATAGTGGAATTACCACTGTCTATCCACCTATCCCTCCCCCATCATCTACACCTCCTCCACCACCATTTATCCCCACTCCTCCTACACCTAGTATTAGTACACCATTACCGTCTCCGCCTCGTCATGACGATGTACCTAGGAAGGACCCTTCAACACCTCAACCTTTACCTATACCTGCACTTTCACCACCCAAACCCAATATCCCTTATCCTTCACGTTTAGGCAAGACCAAAATGCTAACCAAGGATGACTCTGAAGTGTCGAGCTATGTGAAGATGATCTCTCAAATGAACTTCAACATTAGCTTTCTTGAAGCACTTGTCCACATGCCGAAATTTGTCAAAGCATTCAAGGAATTACTTAACAAGAAGGAGAAGCTGATTGAGCTCGCCAACACACGCTTAAATGAAAACTGCTCTGCAGTTATTCTTAAAGAACTTCTGGAAAAGCTTGGAGACCTCGGTCGTTTCGTGTTGCCTTGCCTCTTTAACAAAACCAAAGAATTTACTACCCTTGCTGATCTCGGGGCCAGTATTAATTTGATGCCTTTTAGTGTTTGGAAAACACTATCATTGCCTGACCTTACTCCAACAAAGATGACTCTTGAACTTGCAAATCGCACTCTCGCTTACCCCGTTTGTATTGCCGAAGATGTGTTCATCAAAGTTGGCACATTTACTTTCTCGGTCGACTTTGTCGTTGTTGACTATGAAATGGACCCTCGTATTCCTTTAATACTTGGTCGGCCATTCTTGAGAACCGGACGAGCTCTAGTTGATGTGGCCGAAGGTGAGTTAATCTTAAGAGTCGGGAATGATTCACAAGTTTTTAAAATGGGGAAACTTACAAGCAAATCCTTTGGACGAGAATCAGCGAATATGATTAATGTGCTCGATGATTTTGTCATCTACAACAATCCTCTATTCGACTCTTGCATTGATAATCCACTTTTTCAAGATGATGTGGATGATTCTCTATCCAATTTGTAACCTTCTCCCATTTATGATTCTCCACCGATCTTTGATGCTTATGATGATGATGATTCTAGCTCAGATTCGGATGATTATGATGACCTTACTTCTGAGTATCCCGACCTGCCCACGTATGATGATTTCGATGAGGCTAATACTCTTTCGAGCGATTCTTCACATGATGAAGATCCTCCGCCATCACTTGATCCTACTTTGGACGATTACTCATTTTAGGAAGACTTATCTGCATTTCTCAACACTTACTTCCCTCATGAGAGTGATGCTCCTCCTTATGATTTTGAAGATTATCTTCTTGATCCTACTTTGGATTTGAAGAACATTCTTTCAAAGGAGAAGAAACCGGTCGACACCAATCTCCGCATCACATATGATTTAACACCTCTTTGTCCCCCTTCTGAGGACGAGGTTGTGCTTCTTCGCGGATCTTCTTCACACTCTGCTGAGCCTGAGTGCTATTTTCCCTTAAAGGAAAAGGTGTTCGACCCCGCTATCGATATTCTGCAGCCATCTCAGTATCCACCTGATGCAATAAAAGGAAATATCTTTGGAACTTATGGAAATCTGCTTGCACCACTTCACCCTTGCTCCCACCGTGCTCCATCGCTGCTTATGTGAACCTTGCCTACTCTTCTTTGGCTTGCCTTGTTCGCCTTAAGCTTGTGCTAGACGAAAACTATGTCTTTGATCCTGGTGGATATGTTTCATGTTTCTTCCTATGATGATCAAGGTCGAGTCAGGCTCACGACTCGGTAATCAAAAATCAAGCGCTTCTTGGGAGGCAACCCATGCATCTATCTTTTAGCTTTCTTTATCCTAAGTGTAGGGGAGACCCGTTGGTTTGCTATTTCCTCTCCTCCCTTCTTATAATCAGGGATTCACGCTCAATGATCCACTCTTGATGATTCTTGACGACCCGTGATTCCGTGTTCCATTTTCCCGGTTCTATCCTAAACTCTTTTTGATTCACTATTTTATATTTTCTCAATATTAAAATAGGAATCTCTTTAGTTGTCTCTTCCTTAGCGAGATTTAAACAAAGTGCACAATGTCCTAAGTGTAGGGGAGTTTACTCCCACATGCTTAAAAATTGAGGACAATGTTTATGTTAAGTGTAGGGGGACTTCTATCGAAGTTAAGTGGTCTTTTCCTTGTTTTTGTCCTCATTTTAACCGGAAAATCAATTTTTCGACATTTTTCAAAATTTTTGATCTATTTTGGCCTATTAGTTTTTCCTTTTGTATAGATATTTTCTTTCTTTGCTAGAATAAATGATTAATAAAGTGGTTTTAATTTTCAAACGTTGTGAATTTTTTGACTCAACCCGAGTTTACTTATCTAAGTTTACTCTAGCTAGTATCCTTAACGTGTTTAAGTCAAGTTTTGATAGGCTTTTATATAGGGAGCTATAAAAGGCGAAAGTCTTTACTCTCACGGGTTAAGAACAAGAACTTTTCGCAAGTTCCTATAATTGATCCTAGAGAGTCGTTTATCAAGGGAACTTTAAAACGTGATTTCTAAACTTGAAAAATTCCAAGAGTTTGCAAGATCCTATAGGCGACTCGAAAACCCAAAACTTTGATTTAATAGGCTAAGTATCCACGAGTCTCATTCCTTGAGATTTTAAACTGTGGAGAACGAGAGAAGATAGAGCTAATTATAAGTTTGGTATTCTTTCGGGAATTTATGTGAGTTAATTATAAGCCTATTCTCCCATCGCTTGCTAATAAATTTATCTTCAATAAATAAGGTTGTACGATTTGAAAAGTTACTTAGCTTCTATCCCAAGATCGTTTAAAAGTTGCTCGGTATGGATTAGAGTTCATAGCCAAGGCATAACTTATTGAAGCGGGATGCGAAGATTGGCGAGTCCAAAAAGGCCCTAACAAGGCATGAGGGCTATATTTTGTTGCTAAAGATCCAAAGTGATGTGAAGAATCATTTATCGAAAATCAATATGAAGGATCGAGACACACGACGAAAAGCAAAAACTCCCCAAAAGTCATGGAGAAGTGTATCCGAAAAGACCCTAGCAAGGTATGAGGATAAATAGATCCAAGTCATAAAAGGAGGCGGATCGTTGTATATCAAAGTCCAAAATAAAGATTGGAGAAAAATGAAGAAGTCGTGGTCCAAGTATGAATCTCTGGAAACTTCAAGTGAAGAAATTCCTATATGAAGAGAAGACCATAATTTCATGAACGTCTCTCAAGGTTTGAAGTATGAAGTCGCTGCCAAATATCGGTCCGAGAAAGGTCTCAAATCGTGAAGCGAGTTATGCCAAGATATGAACTTTATAAGGTCCCGAGAAGTAGTTTTAAAAGATTTTGTCCTTTAGATAACTATTGATTAAATCGTTCACTTTATTTTCGGCCTAAATAACTATCAAAATAAGTCAAAAATGCATCCTCGTGATCATTCAAGACAACAATAAAATATAAGAGATACACCTAGGAATAAGGGAGTCTAAGTGAATAATTGGCCCACATGAGTTCGTGTTAGTTTACTAACTTATAATAACAATGATCTCGTTTTTAAGCTTGGTTTAGAGAAAGTGAAAACTTGAGGATGATGATTATTCATGACATTTCCAAAACCCAAGGTATGCTTTTGATTTCTTTACTTTGAATATTTGTAGTTTTCTATCTCTTTAATAAAGGCCAACGTGGATTGAATTTGACGAAAAATGTAAACATGCTTTGTAACTAATGCAATGCATGAGGACATTGCAATGGTCAAGTGTAGGGGATTTGATAGGTGTGTAAACACCCATCCTTTTTACCACTTAATTACAATAATAACCGGACCAAAACGTGTATTTTATCTCATTTATGTCGGAATTATGCGTGGTTTGTGTTTTTGTTGTGATTTAGGACGAAAAGGTGAAAAGGGGAGAAAACACGGGCATTTACGGGCTTTTTATTAAAGAAAAAGATGAAAGACGAGGTCAAGAACTCAAGAGTGCAAAAAGAACGGAAGTCCAAGACCAATTCTGAAGATTTATCAAAGAAAAAGTCGAAAGACGGAAGTTTACTTAAAGCCGAAGAACTCAAGTCTAATTTATTGAAGAATTAAAAGACGAGTTCAAAGAAATCCCGAGCCAAAAGTCATTAAAGTCCAAGATTAAAGAAGATTTAAAGGCTTAAGGACTAATGGTGCAATTAACAAAGAGATTAAGAAGGAAGGACTAAGCATGCAATTAAGGAGAAAGGAAAGAGGGGAGGAAGCTTCTTAAGCATTCCTTAATCCTCCCCTATATATAGATTAGATCTTAATCATTTTCATTTTGTTGGCTAATAGTGACAATTAGTTCTTCCACTTTTAATTACCTTGTCATTTAAACACTTGTCAAATTTAAATACTTGTCTTGCACCTTAATTACCATTTAATTTCAAGTAAGTTTTTCTTTTAATTCTTGTCAATCTTTATCTTTATTGTTCATCTCTCATTCTACCTTTCTTAATCTTTGATTTTAATTGTTTATGTTCATGTTCTTGATTTTTGTTGATTTATTTAAGTGGGTTGTGATCATCTTGATTAGTTTTGTTAGTTTTGTTGTTTTGGATTAATTGTTTATGCTTAGTAGATGTTTTGTTATTGGTTTGATTTAATCTTTTTGTTGATTTTGTTAAGCTTTTGTTAAATCCGTGCTCTCTGTATTCTCTTGTTCTTCGGGGTGCTTGTTTTCTGCTTCTGATCTTTCCCAGGTAACGCAGCCCAGCAATATTCCGAATCAAACCAGCCAAAAGTTATTCCGAATAGGTGACTATATTCCGGATAAAGGTTTTAGCAAAGGTGGTTTATTCGGAATATCCATTATTCCGGATAGGAAGGATATTCCGAATAGGATAAGTATTCCGAATAGGCTTCATTATTCCGAACAGGGCACTATTCCGCATAGACCTAATATTCTGCATAGGGCAGCTTATTCCGGATAGGACTTTATTCCGAATAGGACCAGTTATTCTGAGTAGGAACTTATTCCGGATAGTGCTAATATTCCGAATAGGAATTTTATTCCGAATAGGGAAATTTATTCCGAATAGGAATATATTCCGGATAGGGATTTATTCCGAATAGAGCTGATTTTCAGTTTCTTTATTTTCAGTTTTTAATTTTCTGCTTTTTAATTTCGAGCTTTAACTTTCCCGCCTTTTTACTTAGTCGCACTTTAAGTTTATTCGCCTTAGATTTATTTTAGCCTTGCCTTAGTTTAAATTTTAAGTTTACTTGCGTTTCAAGTTTGCCTTAGTTAGATTTAAGCTTGCGTTATTTTCATTTAGTGACCTTTAATTTCTCGTCACGCTTTTAAATACTTGCACCATTTACTTTAAATTAGATTTAGATTTACTTTAAAGTCATTTACTTTAATTGTTTTGCACTTTTATTTTAATATACTACAACGACACACTTTTTTTTTCACCAAAGAACAGCTGAGTCACACATAGAACCTAGATCAATTTGATTAGACTACTAGAACGACAATTTTCTTACTAGGCAAAACCTAGTTATTATTCAGTCTCATAGTTGGCCTGCAGTAACTTCCAAAGTTCTGCCAAGTCTTCCCTATCCAGACTTGCAAACAAAGACATAAGAGTAGTAAAAGTATGTACCTCTTTCCCATATCTACCAATCATCCAAAACCCACTGGCATCTTCTTCATAACTAATGATATGGTTTCTGGAATCATGAGGTAATACTTTTACCATATGTGAAGCTTCTATTGGTGAGAGCTTAATACTCTTTCTAATAACAGCTTCACTGGGATTCACTTTATCCAAATTTGATGGAAACTTAAGTGAAACTCCCTTCTCCATCTCCTCTGCAAGTTCTTCTTTCCTTTCATCTGAAAGAAGTCTGATAGTGTTCATCTCTTGCACTCTTGCCCAAATAGGATAAGCCTTATATTCCAATTCATCAAAAGACAATTCCTGCAACTTCTGAAAAGTCCAACCTCCTTGATGACATCTAAGCAACATATAATAAAGCTCCCTTCTTTCTCTCTTTGATTGTGCGAAAACTTTTCTGGCCTTATACTTTAGGATTACTTGACAATCCCTTTGAATCCTAATAAGAATCTCCAATCCCCAAATCTGATCTGATAAAGACATATTTGGATTCTCCATGATCTTATTCTCCCATGCAAAGTACATCTGGGCAACTTTTGGCATATCATAATCTACCTTCATCTTCAACTCTGCAAGTTTTTCCTTTTCCAACATATCACCATATTCAAGTCTTTCTGGTTCTTCAATAATCATAACACTTGAATCTATGCTCTCACCATTACTTCCTTCTTGTTCCTCAAAAGTAACCACAAATGGTGACTCAACAACCTTCTTCTTTTCTTGTTCCATAAGTTGTGCATCCAATATTGAATCAAATTTTACTTGTGCTGCATCCTTGGGAACCTCTGTTTCTACCATAATTACTTTACCCCTATCTAATGTATCAATGATGGGTAAAGATGATGATGGTACCTGTGAAGACACTTCCTTGATGATAGCTGATGACTAGAATACATCAACCATATATGCAGGTCTATCAATGTCCAAAACCTGTGTGTCAACGCCCACCTTACTCTTGTCAGCGCTTCTTGTGAACTGCTCCATCTACTCAGTAAAAGACAAACTCAAATTTGTAGGGGTAACCAATGAAACATCAAAACCTGGTTGCCTCTTCAAATCTGTAAGAGCTTCAGCCACACCCAAAGATTCTCCATCATGTAATCCTTTTCCACTCAAATCAATTGGCTCTGTAGCAGCTTCATGTGAGCCTTTGTCACTCAATTTAATTGGATCTGTAGCAGCTTCCTACCCTTTTTAAGAATCCTCCCCTGATGAAAGGACTCTTGTCTGCCTTCTCCTAGTGTCAGCAGCTTCCAAAACAACAATCCTCTCCCTCAATTGCTTGAGCTCAAGGCCTTTGGTAGAGACAGTATGTATAAGGTCTGCATTTTGCTTTTGCAAGCTAATGCAGACATCAGTCAATTCCAACATTGTATATGGTTCCAATCTGCCCTCCTCTAGAGTGGGGATTTGACCTCCCAAGATAGAGTCATGGGGTATGTATGAGGTCTTAATGATGTTAGGACTGGCTTGGCCTGCATCTAAGCGAGTACCAATAGTCCTATCCTCACCCATATCACCAACCACACTTGTGGTGGTGGTTCTCTCTGCAACATGGCTAGGACCACCAGAGGAGAACACTCCAATGGTCCTTTGGCGTTTTCCATCCTAAAGTCTGGGGGTGAAGAAGATGATGTGGATTGGGTAGTAGTTTGAAGGTTAAGGGGTGTTTGTGTAACACCCCATTTTGAAAATGGAAATATCACAGCAATTATGGCGTATCATCAAAGCATACAAGGAAAAATGTCTAAACATTACTTGACCATAAAAAGGAAAATACCGGTATCAAACATCGGTAGTCCAAAAGTAAAGCTCATCACACACAAACATCGTATAATAAAGGAAAGGACTAAACAATGTCCAAAGCATAAGTATCATAAGAAAGGAAATGCATAATGTAAAGAAGGCTAGACAGCTTCCAGTCCATATGCACGTACTCTTAGTGTCTACGAGCATCCCTGAGTACCTGCCGTTTTGGGAACATAGAAAAGGAAAACGGCTGAGCAAATACGCTCAGTGCACGGATGTACAATAAAGCATGAATAGGATAAGCATATAACATAATAACAGTGGAAGAAACTAAGTCCCGAGTAACCTGGTTAAGTCTTAATAAAACTGGTTTAATAGTTTGAAAGTCTTATGTTTATCTTATAAAACCTGTTTGTCATATTTTACCATTAGCCAATATAGGTCATGAAAATCCACCGTGCATGAATACTTGGAGGGGTGACCTCATCATGCAAATTAGAGGGGCTGCCTCTAATTTAATATACTGGTTTTTGGGTAGGAGGGATCAGCTTCTTGTGAAGGATGCAAGGCACACACCACATTCACCATGTAATCCTGAATAAAAACATGTAACTAGGATGCACCCATACGCCCCACATGATAAATATGATATAAATGGCCAAAAGCTGAATGGACGCCACGAGCAATCACCCCGCCGTGGTGAAGTCATAACATCAGTGCCTCTAATGTTATGGTTATGGTACCTCCATAACTAGATGAAACTGGTCATGCATGTATATGGCTATAGGTAATCTTAATTAAACATAAGCAATCAAACACGTAACTTATACAACGGGAAAATAGTTGGCTGCATACGGGGAATCCTAATAAGGAAAGAATGTCCATACTGAAAGGACGGGAATCCGTACCTTATGTCCAGTGAACGAGAAAGACGAACTGAGAGGAATCCTACTTCTGAATCACTAGTGCTACATAAATACATACATGAATAAGTATCTGCTTACTAAATACGTAGCTGGTTTTATGTCATGTCTTAGCTTATTTTATGTGTTCTTATCATGTTTTACTGTTTTAAAGCCTTAACCTGTGTTTTATCTTATATTCTGTTTAATCTAATTAAGTATTTCTGGTATTTCATGTGTTATTATACTTACTGTGTAATAATAAGTAACTTTCCAAAAATAACAGGTTTCCTAAAATAGAAAGTTTCCAAAAATAGAAAGTTTCCAAAAATAAAAAGTTTCCAAAAATAGAAAGTTACCAAAAATAGAAAGTTTCAAAAAATAGAAAGTTTCCGAAAATAGAAAGTTTCCAAAAATAGAATGTTTCCAAAAATAGATTTACTGCTTAAAATTGATAAGTTTCTAAAAATAGAAAGTTCCCATAAATAGATTAGCTGCTTTAATTAAATAAATTTCCATAAATAGATTAACTGCCTGAAATAAATAAGTTTCTAAAAATAGATAGTTTCCATAAATAGATTAGCTGCCTTATTTAATTAAATTTCTAAAAATAGAAAGTTTCCATAATTAGAAATAAGCTGGTTAAATAAGCTAAGTATATAAGCCTAAGTGTTTTCTTGATTATCTTCTAAGTCATATGATATAATGTATAGTTTAATAGTTATTTCATGTAATTAAATTAAACTATAGGTTAAAATATTTAATTAAAGTATAACATGTTTTTAATTAAATAAGTTAAATACTTAGGTTAAAATATGTATTATTATAAATTAATAATATAACCTAGGTCATGTTAATTAATTAATTATATCCATGGTTTTAAAATAATTAATTAATTATAAGTCTAAATTATACAAATACTTAGGTTAAAATAATTTCATGCTCATTAATATTAAATAACCTAAGTCATGTTATTAAATTAATCATATCATTTTATTAATTTAATTTTAACATAAGTTCATAAACATAAAAAAAAACTAACATAAACCATGAACCGGATCTAGACTAAAAAGCATGAACCGGACATGACATTGACACCTTACCCCGAACCAACTCGGGGTACCCCGTGTTTTACTGCTGCCGTGGGACCCACACGCACCAACCAAGACCATATGGTCTTGGTGGTGGTTGGCTTTGCAAACCGAAACCCATTCGGGTTCGGTTGCAGCCTGCGGCCAAAACAAACACCCCTTAAAAACACCCTTTTGATTTATTTAACACCAAATCGTGTTAGATCCATGTTTAATTATTATGTTTTTATAAAAACAACACATGTTCTTGATTTATAAAAGATTAAATCAAAAAAAAAGATTTAAAAAGGGTTTACCGAATTCGTGGATCAAGAGAATGAAGAACAAACACGATCAATCACCAAAACTTCAAGATCCAAGATCAAAAATCACCCCTTATGGTGGTTGTAGGGTGGCGGCACAAAGGAGAATGGAGGAAGGAGGTTTTTAGGTTTTCTTAAAAATCTTCTGTAAAGTTTAATTGAGTAGTAAAAAAAAATAAAATAAACACCCTTTAGTAAATTTGACAAATGGGCTTGGCCTATTTGTCCTTGTTGGCCGCGGGTAGGGACCCTACTTGGGGTACCCGTACCTTTTTCCGTGTCTCGTTATTAAGTTAAACATTTGTGATTATTTATGTTCGTGTTTTAAATATTCTCGTTACGTAAATACCGTGATCTAATATATTTAATTACGCTCGTAATAAATATATATACGTAATTAATAATAGTTCGTGTTTTAATTACGTTCATGATTTCATGATCGCATGTTCGTGATTAATTCTCGTCAAATAATTATTACATGATCGTGCGTAGTAAATACTTATCGTGTTCTAACACGTACGTAATACGTAAACTCCTAACACGTAATCGTAATCATGCTATATTAGGAAAGTTTTAATCTAATATGTACGATCCTAAGGGTACTATGCATGGTAAAAGCATACGGGTTTTACAACTCTTCCCCCCTAAAAAGAATAATTCGTCCCCGAATTATAGATAAAGTAAACTGGAAAAGAAGAACATACCCGAATTCAAAATATGAAATGAGGGTAAGAAGCCCGGATAGACTCCTCCGTTTCCCAAGTGGCTTCCCGCTCGGTATGATCCCTCCTTAGAATTTTGTCGAATGGAATCGTCTTCTTTCTCATGACTCGTTCTTGTCTGGCAAGAAATCGTTCGGGTTCTTCTATAAAAGTAAGATCTTCACGTATCTGTTCCAGTGGGCCTGAACCATGTGAAGGGGATGATACTGGTACCCTCTGAGTAAGGACACATGAAACATATTGTGCACATGCGAAAGCTGCGGAGGTAACGCCAATCGGTAAGATACTTCACCGATTCGTTCAATGATATCAAACGGTCCGATGAAACGAGGACGGAGCTTCCCTTTAATCCCGAAGCGTCTAACACCACGTGCCGACGAAACCTTAAGGAAGACGTGATCTCCTACATTAAAGTGTATATCCCTACGATGCTTATCGGCGTAACTCTTCTGACGTGACCGTGCCTCCTGAATCTTCTGCTTAGCTACTGCGATCTTCTCATTGGTCATCTCTATGATTTCTGGTCCTTCAAGTGTTCGCTCGCCAACCTGATCCCAGCAAATTGGGGCGTGACACTTTCTTCCATACAACATCTCAAATGGAGCACACTTGATGCTTGCGTGCCAACTGTTGTTGTATGTAAATTCCACCAAACAGATGTAATCGTCCCAATCACCCGTCCATTCCAACGCACAAGACCTCAACATATCCTCTAATGTCTGAATGGTTCGCTCCGACTGTCCGTCCGTTTGAGGATGAAAAGCCGTGCTAAGCTTAAGTTGTGTACCCCAAGCTTTCTGCAGACTTTTCCAAAAGCGTGAAGTGAATCGAGGATCTCTGTCTGAGACGATGCTGGATGGTGCACCGTGGAGTCTCATGATCTCTCGACTGTACGTATCTGCGAGTTTACTTACCGAATCTTCCTTGCGGATCGGTAAGAAATGAGCTGATTTGGTAAGTCGATCAACGATAACCCAAATTGCATCGTGCTTCCTTTTGGTAGGCGGAAGACCGGTAACAAAATCCATAGTGATTTTGTCCCACTTCCACTCTGGAATATCTAACGGTTGCAGGAGACCGCCAGATCGCTGATGCTCGATCTTAACCTGCTGGCAGGTAAGACATTTGGAGACGTAAGTAGCCACATCCTGTTTCATACCACTCCACCAAAAGTACTGTTTGATGTCATGGTACATCTTAGTCGAACCAGGATGTATAGAGAATGGGGAGCTATGAGCTTCAGCTAACAAAGCTTCCCGGAGCTCTTGATCATCAAGAACACAAAGTCTAGTGCCCTGCCATACGATACCATCTGCATCTACTCTGAATTCTGTCTGCTTCTCCAAATTCTGTACTATCGCCCAGATTTCTCCGTCGTCCTTCTGAGCTTCCTTGATCTTAGATAGTAACTCGGGTTCTACTCTAAGATTAGCCCAGTAACCGTGCTGTCCACGTACCATGATCTCGATGTCTAGTCGCTCCAAGTCTCTGTTGATTTCCTCTTCGATTCTAATGCCGTTGATCATTCCGGACTTCCTACTAAGGGCATCTGCTACTACATTTTCCTTTCCAGGATGATACTGTAGATTAATGTCATAATCCTTCAACAGCTCTAACCATATCCTCTGCCTCATGTTCAATTCACGCTGAGTGAAGATATACTTCAAACTCTTGTGGTCCGTGAAAATGTCACATGATTCTCCATATAAGTAGTGCCTCCATATCTTCAATGCAAACACAACTGCAGCAAGTTCCAGGTCATGTGTGGTGTAATTTTCTTCATAAGGATTAAGCTGCCGTGAAGCGTACGCGATCACTTTCCCATGTTGCATGAGAACACAGCCAAGTCCCTTCCCCGATGCATCGCTGTAGATTTGAAATCCACCCGTACCAGATGGTAGAGTAAGAATAGGTGCAGATACTAGCTTCTGCTTCAGGTCTTCAAAGATCTTCTCTCGATCTTCAGTCCAGACGAATTTCTCCCCTTTCCGCATCAGTTTGGTCAATGGTAGTGCTAGGCGGGAAAAGTTCTCAACGAACCTACGGTAATAGCCAGCTAAGCCTAAGAAACTGCGGACTTCCGTCGCAAATGTCGGCCTTGGCCACTTAGTAATGGCCTCAACCTTCGCTGGATCCATAGTGATTCCTTCTGCTGACACAATGTGACCTAGGAATGCCACCTTGTCTAACCAGAACTCACACTTGGAGAATTTAGCATACAGCTGCTTCTGGCGAAGAATCTGTAGTACTGTACGAAGATGGTCTTCGTGTTCCTCCTTGGATTTTGAGAAAATCAGGATGTCATCGATGAAGACAATGACGAACTTATCCAGAAATTCATGGAAGATTCTGTTCATCAAATCCATGAACACTGTTGGAGCATTTGTCAGGCCAAATGGCATAACTACAAACTCGTAGTGGCCATAGCGGGTACGAAAAGTAGTCTTAGCGATGTCCTGCTCCTTGACCCGTAGCTGATGATAGCCTGACCTAAGATCGATCTTGGAGAAGTGTTTGGCCCCTTGAAGTTGGTCAAACAGATCGTCAATGCGTGGCAGTGGATACCTATTCCGAATGGTAATCTTGTTGAGCTCGCGATAGTCTATGTAAAGACGCATATTGCCGTCCTTCTTCTTAACAAACAAGACCGGTGCGCCTTGATAAAATGTTTTTCTGTATGGGTTCAATTTTACTCTCGATATCCTCTCGAATTGATCTCGGCCTTAAGTGGAATGATTGTTCTTGGTTAATAAAAAGTGGTTGGTTTGTTTATCTATTTTAAACTAATTAACAATTAATTAAGTGTCGAAGAGTAAAATTAAAGACTTGAAAGTTTAAACTAAAAAGGCAAGTTAAAAGTAAATGCTTGAAAACTTAAAGATTATATTAGAGAAAAATAAGTGAACACCTAATAAAAACAAACACTTGGAAAACATTGTGAAAAATAAGAACTTAGTTGGAAACTACTAAAAGAAAGTAAGATCGGAGCAAAACACCTCAAATCGGAATAGTGGAAAAATCCCCTCAATCGGAATATTATTCTGATCGTGTCATCGGAATATGATGAAATGATGCCAATCGGAATACCACAATGGGTCTCAATCGGAATGTTCAAAAGAGGTGTAATCGGAATACTTGGAAACTTACCAATCGGAATAATCAAAGAATAAAGACAATCGGAATATGGTGATGGGTCTCAATCGGAATGTGTGCAACACAGGTTCAAATCGGAATATGCCCAAAACGAGGAACAATCGGAAAAACTAAACCCTTTTCCGATCGGGCGATCGGAAAGAGGGTTGTGTTTACAGTCGGAATAATCGGTCGGAAAAGGGCTTTGCCCTTTCCGAAAATGGTGCAAATTCGAGTGAAAAGCCAAGGAAATAAGCTTATGGAATAAGCTAACTCCCAAAACTAGCTCGAATCCAACAATAAGCTGATCAAATAAGCACTAAGAACACTTTATCTAGGCTTCAAATAAACAACTTTTAAATCAAATCAATAAAAAGATGAACTTTTCATAAAAACTTTAAAAAGTAAATAAGCTAAATCAACAAATAAGCCAATAAGAACAAGGATCTTAAAGCTTATTCGTGTATAAACTTAAGGAAACATAAAAAGTAATCAACTTTTTAAGCACAAATCATTGATGAACAACACGGATCATACGAGATTTGTACCAAAATCAATCAAAATAAAAGAAAGGAAGGATGAGATTAAACATTAAAAGATAAAAACTTGAACTTGATTAATGAAAAAGTAATACAAATGTTTTGATCTAGAAAGAGAAAAAGATGAAATCTAGTGAGAGAAAGTTTAGAACTTTCTCTCTCTAAAACTAGAGAAATCCAAAAACTAAAAACTAACTAAGTGTCAATTTTTGTGAAGTGGAACCATATATATAGGCGTGTGATGTGATGTGGTGGTGAATGGGCTTGGTTTTGGGCTTCTTTTCTTCTCCCTTCTTAAGTCTTCTCGTATCTCTAATTAAACGTTTCCGACTTTGGATTTTGAGAAGTCTCGGTGAATAATTCCAACTCGTCTTATAATCTTTTGTTTAATAGACTCGAGTTCTTCGACATATATGAATCTTCCATCTTTGGCTCTATTCTTCGATAAATCTTCAAATAGGCACAATGACTTCAAATCTTTTGCATCTCTTGGACAATAGACTTCGTCTTGAGTCTTTTTCCTCGATAAAACCCGTGCAATCCCATGTTTTCTTCAATATTCATCCGGTTGACTCTGAAAACACAATAAACACAAAAACCACGCATAATTCCAAACAAATGATATTAAATACGTGTTTTGGTCTCGTTTTAGCCAGAATTAAGTGGTAAAATGATGGGTGTTTTCACACCTATCAAATCCCCTACACTTAACAATTGCCATGCCCTCATGCAATGCTTAGTGACAAAGCACATTTACACTTTTCTCATAATCAATCAACCTTGGCCTTATTAATATACTACTAAACGAAAATGAAAGTACTAAGTGAAATTAAAATTTTAATGTAAACAAGAGGATAGAAAATAGCTTACGTGGAAATAACTTGTAAAGAGATCAAGGACTTACATTAGGGCTTCGGTGCTGCGAAGATTTATCACCCTCAAGTTTTACGTTCCCCAAACTAAGCTTAAAAACGAGATCATTGTTATTATAAGTTAGCAATTCAAACACTTACACACATGGCTTAATTAAATGCTTAGACTCCCTTATTCCTAGGTGTATCTCTTATATTTTATTTTTGTCTTAGAATGATCATGAAGATGCATTTTTGGACTTATTTCGATAGTTTATTTAGGGTGAAAGCAAACTAGGACGATTTGATCAATAGTTAGCTAAAGGACAAAATCTCTTAAAACTGCTTCTCGGGATATCAAAAAGTTCATATCTTGGCATAACTCGGTTCACGATTTGAGACCTTTCTCGGGCCGATATTTGGCATGTACTTCATACTTCATATCTTGAGAGACGTGCTTGAGATAATGGTCTTCTCATCGTTCATAGAGTTTCTTCATTTGGAGACTTTTGAGAGGTACTCCAACTTTGTTGACCACGACTTCATGATTATTCTTCAATCTCTAATTGGGATTTTGAGATACAACGATCCGCCTCCTTTTCGGACTTGGATCTATTTAACCTCATACCTTGTTAGGGTCTTTTCAGATAGACTTCTCCATCATCTTTATGGGAGTTTATTGCTTTTCGTCGTGAGTCTTGATCCTTCATATTGACTTTAGGAATAATGCTTTTCACATCACTTTGGATTTTCAGCAATAAAATGGAATCCTCATGCCTTGTTAGGGCCTTTTCGGACTCGCCAACCTTCGCGCCCCGCTTCATAAGTTATGCCTTGGCTATGAACTCTTATCATTACCGAGCAACTTTTAAACGATCTTGGGCTAGAAGCTAAGTAACTTTTCAAATCGTACGACCTTACTTATTGCAGACGATTTATTAGCAAGTGATGGGAGAATAGGCAAATAATTACACCAAGTGAGCTTGTGCAAGAATACCGACTTATAATAGACTCTATCATTTCTCGTCCTCCACAATTTAAAATCTCAAGTAATGAGACTCGTGGATACTTAGCCTAATAAACCAATTAAGGTCTACATGGTTAAGGATACTAGCTAGAATAAACTTGAATAAGTCTATTCGGGCTGAGTCAAAATAAACGCAACGGGCCTAATATGTCAAAGATTTCTAAACTAGCTACACCACTTTATTAATATTTTTGACTTTATTGCTGGAAATATACATACGAAAGCAAAAATAAAAATTTAAAAATTACGACTAAATGGCCAAAGTTAATAAAAAATTTGAAAAATGTTGAAAAATAGGATTTTCCGGTTAAATAAAGGCATTTTCATGGAAAAGTCCACTTAAAACTTCGATAGAAGTCCCCCCTACACTTAAGATAAACATTGTCCTCAATGTTTAAGCATGTGGGAAAAGTCTCCCCTACACTTATGACATTGTGCACGTTGGTTAACTCGAGTTAAGGAGAAGACGACTAAAGTGATCAATTTCAAATGTGAGTATGAAGAAAATTGAATCACGATAGTTGAGAGATAGAACCGGATTTCGGATAACACGGGAGCACGGTTCTTCAGAGAGTCCAAGAGTGCAATTATCCCTGTAATCACATCACCACACAAAGACGAATGCGTATAGAAGTTCCCCTACACTTAGGGGATTAAAACATAAAAGGATAGATACTCGGGCTGCCTCCCGAGGAGCGCTTGTTTTTTATAACCGAGTCACGAGCCTGAATCGACCCAAATTCAGTTCATGGGGAACATGGTGAGGGATGGAATCACCTCCTGAGAGGTGTCCTCACCAAAGTACCACTTCAGACGCTGGCCATTCACTTTGAAATTGGGCCCATTTGGCTGAGAAAGCTCAATGGTCCCATATGAAAAAACTTTGGCGACGGTGAATGGACCAGACCAGCGGCTCTTCAACTTGCCAGAGAAGATCTTCAACCGAGAGTTAAAAAGTAAGACTTGATCACCAACGTGGAACTCTCGGTTCTTGATTTTTGCGTCATGAAGGATCTTCGTCTTCTCTTTGTAGATCAGCAAGTTCTCATAAGCTTCATTTCTCAGTTCGTTGAGCTTGTTAAGTTGAGTCTTGCGATGATCACCGGCTTTGTTTATGTCGAATTTAGCCCACTTCAAGGCCCAGTGCGCCTTATGTTCCAGCTCGATGGGAAGGTGGCATGCTTTCCCGTACACAAGACGATAAGGTGTACTACCGATCGGGGTCTTATAAGCAGTACGGAAAGCCCACAGAGCATCATCTAACTTATCAGCCCACGCGGCACGATGCTCTCCCACAGTACGCTCCAAAATTCGCTTCAATCCACGGTTGGATATCTCGGCTTTCCCATTGGTTTGTGGATGATAAGCGGTGGAAAGATGGTGATTGACACCATACTTTGCCATGACTCTTGCAAATTCATCGTTGCAAAAATGAGTCCCGCGGTCACTGATAATAGCACGAGGAACGCTGAATCGAGCGAACAGCGATTTCAAAAAGTTACAAACCACCCTTGCATCATTAGTAGGTAAAGCTTTGGCTTCAACCCACTTTGAAACGTAGTCAACGGCAACAAGGATGTATTTGTTTCATTTAGAGGAAGGGAATGGCCCCATAAAGTCGATACCCCAAACATCAAAGATTTCACATTCTTGAATGAAATTTTGAGGCATCTCGTCTTTATGTGTGATCGTGCCTTGTTTTTGGCAAACATCACATCGTTTAACCATATTGTGAGCGTCACGATATATGGAGGGCCAATAAAATCCCGAATCAAAAACTTTTTTGGCGGTGTAGTTGGGACCAAAGTGACCACCGGTGGGTCCTTTGTGGCAAGCATCAAGGATTTCTGAAGCTGCCGGTCCGTCAACACATCGGCGGATAATCAGGTCGGCACATTGTTTGAATAGGTAAGGGTCGTCCCAAAAGTAAGTCTTAATGTCGGTGAAGAACTTTTTCTTTTGTTGAGACGTCAACCCTTCCTTGAGAATTCCACCCGCCAAGTAGTTTGCAAAGTCCGCAAACCACGGGGTTTCATTAGAATTCGAATTTATAGACATTAAGGTCTCCAAGAGAAAAGAATCATTGATTTCTTTGTTTGGATGATCCCCTTGGTAAGGATCCTCAAGTCTGCTGAGATGATCCGCGGCTAGGTTTTCTGCTCCTTTTTTATCGCGAATTTCGATTTTAAATTCCTTGAGCAGCAAAATCCAGCGAAGAAGTCTTGGTTTGGAATCTTGCTTTGTCAACAAGTACTTCAGCGAGGAATGATTGGTGTAAACGATTGTGGTGGAAAGGACAAGATATTGGTGGGAATTTTTCAAAAGCATATACAACAGCTAAAAGCTCTTTTTCGGTTGTCGTATAATGCAATTGTGCCCCCGTCATTGTCTTGATTGCGTAATGGATCGGTTGGAAGTGTTTGTTCACTCTTTGTCCCAGAACCGCTCCAATAGCAAAATCACTAGCATCGCACATCAACTCAAAGGGAAGCTCCCAATTAGGGGTAACCAAGACGGGTGCCTTAGTTAGCTTATCCTTCAGCGAGTTGAAGGCTTCAAGACACTCTTTGGAGAAGATAAAAGGAGTATCTTTTTCCAAGAGGTGGGTCATCGGGCGAGCGATTTGAGAAAAATCTTTGATGAATCGACGGTAGAAGCCCGCATGACCCAGAAAACTTCTCACACCCTTCACGGTTGAAGGTGGAGGCAACTTGGCGATAACATCGACTTTAGCACGGTCTACTTCAAGACCGGCTTTGGAAATCTTGTGTCCCAGCACGATGCCTTCTTTTACCATAAAATGGAATTTTTCCCAATTCAGAACAAGGCGAGTGTCTTCGCACCGCTTAAGCATACGTTCCAAATTGGCAAGGCAAGAAGAGAAGGAATCCCCGAAGACCGAGAAATCATCCATGAAGACTTCCATTGTTTGTTCAACCATGTCATGGAAGATAGCTAACATGCACCTTTGGAAAGTCCCGGGCGCATTACATAAGCCAAAAGGCATTCTTTTGTAAGCAAATGTGCCATAAGGACAAGTGAATGTTGTCTTCTCTTGATCTTGGGGATCGATGGGTATTTGGAAATAACCCGAGAAACCATCAAGAAAGCAGTAATATTCATTACCTGCTAAACGTTCAAGCATTTGGTCCATGAAAGGTAGAGGGAAATGATCCTTTCTCGTGGCATCATTGAGTTTGCGGTAGTCTATACAAACTCTCCACCCAGTAACGAGACGAGTGGAAATCAACTCATTGTGTTCATTGGGAACAACGGTTATTCCGCCCTTCTTAGGCACACAATGGATTGGACTAACCCATGGTGAATCCGAAATAGGGTAAATCATACCCGCATCAAGAAGTTTGATAACCTCTGTTTTGATGACTTCATGGATTTTTGGATTCACCCTTCGTTGGCTTTGAATTGTGGGCTTAAAGTCGTCCTCCATGAGAATTTTGTGTGTGCAGAAGTGAGGATCAATTCCACGAATATCAGAGATCTTCCAAGCAATAGCCTTCTTATGATCTTTCAACACGGTGATAAGTCGGGCTTTTTCGTCTTCCTTTAGGTCCTTAGCAATGATGACTGGCGACTTCTTCTCTTCTTCGAGGAATACATACTCGAGATGGGGCGGCAACTCCTTAAGTTCTAAATCCGGAGGATTTTCGACGGGAGGCGTTTTCAAAGTCGGAGTATCGATAGCAATGACCGTGGGAGATGGAGGAGAAGGATTGTCTTCGTTGAGGAGGTTGTTAAAGAAATTCATGTCTTCATCCCCATTGGTGGGATAATCATCAGTAGCTAAGTTCACATCTCCCATGGTGTCGTCAAGATCATTCCAAAACAAATCACTATCTCCAAATAGAGACAATGATGAATCAATAGAGGACACGGTCTCAACATTGGGAAGAGAGGTAGGAATACTTTTGCAAGCATCATTAAAGTGTTCTTCACAAGCCTCATCAAGAACGTCAATACAATTAACACTCTCATATGAATAAGGCTGTTTAGACAACTTTCCCATGTTGAAGACTACTTTATCGTCACCCACTCTCATGATAAGCTCACTGGCTTCAACATCAATGAGAGTGCGACCGGTCCTCAAGAATGGACGACCAACAATTAGTGGCACACGAGGGTCCATCTCGTAGTCGACGACAACAAAATCAGCAGGAAAGGTGAATTTGTCGACTCCTACAATGACGTCTTCGGCTATCCCCACTGGATAAGCAACCGTACGGTTAGCTAATTCCAAAGTCATTTTGGTGGGGACTAGCTCAGGGAGAGATAATTGCTTCCAAACGCTTAGAGGCATAAGATTAATACTGGCACCTAGATCGGCTAGGGTCATGCAATTCTCTACTCCCGAGAAATTGCAAGGGATTAAGAAACGACCCGGATCACCAAGATTGGTTGGCAATTTCCTTAAGAGCACTGCAGAGCAAATCTCATTAAGTTAGGTGTTGGCAATATCGAGGAGCTTTTCCTTGTCGCTCAGAAGATCTTTAAACATTTTCGCGTACTTAGGCATGTGAGCGAGAGCCTCAGCGAAGGAGATGTTAAAATTCAATTGTTTGAACATTTTAAGGAAGTTCGAAACCTGAATATTGTCCTTGCTTTTGAGCTTCTCTTTCCTCAACCTAGATGGATAAGGTATATTGGAAGAAAAGGAAGGCTTTGGAAGAATAGGATCACTCACATCCTTGGGTGGAGGAGGGGTAGAAGGAAGAGGTGGAGAAATTGGGGAAGGAGAAGGATGAGGAATAGGAGCAGGTGACTCGTTCTCCTTAGTCACAATCACTGGTGGAGGTATAGGAAGCTCGGGTTCCTTGGTACCTTTGCCACTGCGAGTGGTGATTGCTTTCATCTCCCCTCTTGGATTCGCAACGGTGTTACTCGGAAGAGTACCCGAAGAAGAGGGTTGATTACCGTGGAAGAAACTAGCCATCATGTTCCGTAAGTCATTCGTTTGACTATCCATAGTGTTTTTCATATCAGCTCTCAGATCATTCCCTTGTTTCATCAGGTCTGCTTTCAAGTTGCGCACTTCTTGTTGGAGATTATCCACGATCACATCGTTAGTCCTCATGTAGGTTCTAATGTCTTGATGTGATGTGGGGGTTTGGTTGGAAGGAGCAGTGTATGCAGGTGGTTGATAAGCAGGTTGCTGGTAAACTTGGTTGTTTCGTTGAGGTGGTTGTTGCTGTTTGTGAGGTGGTATGTATGGTCCACGAGATTGTTGTTGTTGTTGAGGAGGGCGATTGAGGTTTGGTTGTTGGTTTGGGTTGGTAGGAGGAAAACCAAGTGGAGAAAGATAGTTGTTGGAGCGGTAGCTAAGCAAATTACGGTCACCTTGAGGTCTAGCTTGATAAGTAGGTTGAGGATAGGTTCCATATGCCGCATTCACATTCTCAGCAGGGTAGTCGTGGGTGGCGGTACAAGTTGTGTAAAGGTGAGGACCACCGCATATCTCACAAGGTTGGCTGACAGCGTTAACTTGAGCGTTTTTAGCGTTGTTGCTGTTGTTGTTGCTGACGGTGTAGGTGACAAGCGATTCAAGAAGCGTAGTGATTTTGTCCAGCCGCTTGTCGCTGTCACTAGTGCTAGCACTAGCGACATTGGTCCTAACACTCTTGGTTTGCACACGAGACTTATTCTCAATGATATCCCAAGCAGCATTGGAAGTCTTAGCCAAAAGATTACCGCCCGAGGCACTGTTTAGTGAATCTTGGTCAGTCATGCTTAAACCATTGTAAAAAGTATTAATTTGATGTACTTTGGTAAAACCATGTTGTGGGCATTTTCTTAAAAGATCTTTAAAACGATCCCAAGATTCACTGAACGACTCATCGTACTTTTGTTCAAAATTTATGATTTCATTCCGCAAAGCGGTAGTACGAGAGGGTGGGAAAAAGTAATTGATAAACTTGGTTTCCAAATCCGTCCACGAGAGAATACTCTGTGGCGGTTCCTTAGCAAGCCAATGCCAGGCTTGTCCCTCTAAAGAAAAGGGAAAAAGTTGTAACCTGATAACCTCTTGTGGAACACCATTGAATTTGACCGTGTTGGTGAGTTGCAAGAATCTCTTGATATGGTCATGTGGGTCATCAATGGTACGCCCCAAGAATGGTTGAGCGGAGACCATCTGGATAAAGCCTGATTTTAGCTCAAAGTTGTTGGCGGAAATTGGAGGTATGACAATTGGATCAGTGTTGCCATCGACATGAGCTTGCAGCATTTCAATCATCGGGCGATTATCCGGAAGGGGCTCATTGTTGTTGTTATTGTTCATGTTGTTGAAAGGTGGGTTGTTGTTGTTATTATTATTGTTTGGAGGTGGTATGTTGTTGTTGTTTTGTACACCGGCCATGTCTAAGTGATCGAGAGGCTCGGGCTCTTGATAAGACGTGGATCAAGTGCGCATATACCTGCAAAAGAACTAACAAAAGAAAAACAAAGCAAAAATATTTTTGGTTTTTATGTTTTTTTTTAATTAATTTTTTTTTGTATTTTTGAAAATTTTATATTTTTTTAGGATTTTTTGAAAATTTTTATGAAAAAGTAACGTTCAAGGGGAACGGATCCCAAAATCCAAGTTCTCACAAAAAACTTTTGATCTTAACGAGAAGAGCCGGCAGCGGCGCCACTTGATAAAATGCTTTTCTGTATGGGTTCAATTTTACTCTCGATATCCTCTCGAATTGATCTCGGCCTTAAGTGGAATGATTGTTCTTGGTTAATAAAAAGTGGTTGGTTTGTTTATCTATTTTAAACTAATTAACAATTAATTAAGTGTGGAAGAGTAAAATTAAAGACTTGAATGTTTAAACTAAAAAGGCAAGTTAAAAGTAAATGCTTGAAAACTTAAAGATTATATTAGAGAAAAATAAGTGAACACCTAATAAAAACTAACACTTGGAAAATTTTGTGAAAAATAAGAACTTAGTTGGAAACTACTAAAAGAAAGTAAGATCGGAGCAAAACACCTCAAATCGGAATAGTGGAAAAATCCCCTCAATCGGAATATTATTCCGATCGTGGGATCGGAATATGATGAAATGATGCCAATCGGAATACCACAATGGGTCTCAATCGGAATGTTCAAAAGAGGTGTAATCGGAATACTTGGAAACTTACGAATCGGAATAATCAAAGAATAAAGACAATCGGAATATGCTGATGGGTCTCAATCGGAATGTGTGCAACACAGGTTCAAATCGAAATATGCCCAAAACGAGGAACAATCGGAAAAACTAAACTCTTTTCCGATCGGGCGATCGGAAAGAGGGTTGTGTTTACGGTCGGAATAATCGGTCGGAAAAGGGCTTTGCCCTTTCCGAAAATGGTGCAAATTCGAGTGAAAAGCCAAGGAAATAAGCTTATGGAATAAGATAACTCCCAAAACTAGCTCGAATCCAACAATAAGCTGATCAAATAAGCACTAAGAACACTTTATCTAGGCTTCAAATAAACAACTTTTAAATCAAATCAATAAAAAGATGAACTTTTCATAAAAACTTTAAAAAGTAAATAAGCTAAATCAACAAATAAGCCAATAAGAACAAGGATCTTAAAGCTTATTCGTGTATAAACTTAAGGAAACATAAAAAGTAATCAACTTTTTAAGCACAAATCATTGATG
Organism: Glebionis coronaria; assembly: GCA_025667525.1. Classification (NCBI taxonomy): domain Eukaryota; kingdom Viridiplantae; phylum Streptophyta; class Magnoliopsida; order Asterales; family Asteraceae; genus Glebionis; species Glebionis coronaria. The sequence goes on along the minus strand of JANFOE010001609.1, from coordinate 147,819 downwards.
AACAACACGGATCATACGAGATTTGTACCAAAATCAATCAAAATAAAAGAAAGGAAGGATGAGATTAAAGATTAAAAGATAAGAACTTGAACTTGATTAATGAAAAAGTAATACAAATGTTTTGATCTAGAAAGAGAAAAAGATGAAATCTAGTGAGAGAAAGTTTAGAACTTTCTCTCTCTAAAACTAGAGAAATCCAAAAACTAAAAACTAACTAAGTGTCAATTTTTGTGAAGTGGAACCATATATATAGGCGTGTGATGTGATGTGGTGGTGAATGGGCTTGGTTTTGGGCTTCTTTCTTCTCCTTTCTTAAGTCTTCTCGTCTCTCTATTTAAACGTTTCCGACTTTGGATTTTGAGAAGTCTCGGTGAATAATTCCAACTCGTCTTATAATCTTTTGTTTAAAAGACTCGAGTTCTTCGACATATATGAATCTTCCATCTTTGGCTCTATTCTTCGATAAATCTTCAAATAGGCACAATGACTTCAAATCTTTTGCATCTCTTGGACAATAGACTTCGTCTTGAGTCTTTTTCCTCGATAAAACCCGTGCAATCCCATGTTTTCTTCAATATTCATCCGGTTGACTCTGAAAACACAATAAACACAAAAACCACGCATAATTCCAAACAAATGATATTAAATACGTGTTTTGGTCTCGTTTTAGCCAGAATTAAGTGGTAAAAGGATGAGTGTTTTCACACCTATCACGCCCCATGGAGATGCGCTCGGTAGAATGAAACATCGTTCAAGAAGTTCTTGCAGTTGATCCTTCAGCTCTATGGGAGCCATGCGATAAGGAGCCTTGGAGATTGGTTCAGCTCCTGGAACCAGCTCGATACTGAATTCCACTTTACGTGCAGGTGGTATGCCCGGAAGTTCTGCTGGAAACACATCTTGGAATTCCGACACTCTAGGTTGATCCTGAATCGATGGAGATTCAGCATCCATGTCGTGAACCGTAGCTAGGTAACCCTCGCAGCCATGTGACAGTAGTGCACGCGCTTGCAGGGTGGATATGACTTGTACAGACCGTTCGGGTATGAACCCGTTATGAATGTACTCTGGTGCATTAACATCACCGAAGATAACTCGATATCAATGGCAATCTATGGTAGCATGATACTTGGATAGCCAATCCATGCCCAAAATCATGTTGAAGTCATTCATGTCCAGCGGAAGTGCGTCGACAGGTCGAACCTTATCATCAAATTCTAGGGGAAGACTCTCGTATACATGGGTGATTAATACAGAGTCCCTCAAAGGCGTGGAAATAGTAAGCCTATTTTCTAGTGGCAAGGGAGGCATCCTAATGTTCTTAGCATAAGCAGTAGAAATAACCGAGTGAGTAGCACCCGTATCGAAAAGAACACATGCAGCTTGACCATACATATACAAGATTCCAGTGATGGTACTTGTAGACTTGTTGGCCTGGTCTCGAGATGTCGTGTAGACACGCCCGGTAGTAGGAGGCAGCTTGGTATCAGCATGTCCCGATGTACCCTCCATCTCGCCCTTACAGCAATCCTTCATAATATGGCCAGGAAGACCTCACTTGAAGCACGCATCAGTATTACGGCGACATGGTCCTGGGTGCCTACGGTGGCAAGTAGAGCAAAGAGGATGAGTGTATCCTCCAGCAGGTGCTCTGGCTGGCTGAGGACCTGATAAAACATTTTACATAAGACATGATAGTTGGGTACAAAGGACAAAGCGGATAATCATAAGATTGAATACCAGTGATAGCTGGACGGCTAGGCTGCGAACCTCTCTGGTTCTGGTCCCTACCGTTTCCATGGTTCCTGGTAAAAGTTTTTTCTAAAGTGTCAGAATATGAGTTATAACATAAAAATAAGGAATTGCGTAAGTATTAGGACATGCTGTTGTTGGAGTGCCCAGCGTTGTTACGGTAATTGTCATTACCGCCACGCCTATCCGTAGCAGAACGGTCATTAGTCTGACCGTTTCCCTTGGGCTGATGAGGCTGCTGCTGAGTAGCCGGCTGAGACCGGTCCCCAGTTTTCTGCCTGGAAGATACATTTAAGAGATGAATAATTGACATATGGAAATTCTACGGATTGGTCACCGCTTGAATACGAATGTTTACCTCTTGTCGGGTCTTTCAGCTTCCCCGAACTCATCTCTCTCCTGCAGCATCTCCAGTTTCCGTGCTGCATCGGCCACTTGTGCTACAGTATTGAACGTAGCACACACCAGATTGTTTGCGACCGATGTGCGAAGAGCCCATCTAAAGTGATGTGCCTGCTCTTCAGGAGTACCTGCTGCCGCACCAAGGAAACCAGCCAAGCGAAGAAAGCGTTGCATAAACTCGTTGCTATTCTCCCCAGCTCTCTGTCGGATCCCATGGTACTCTCTCTTGAGCTTGTCCTGCTCAGCCTTGGGAAAGAACTGCTCCATCACTCTGTCCTTGAACTGAGCCCAAGTCAAACCAGCAACCCACTCATCACCACCTTCAGATTGCATCAATGCTAACCACCAGTTGAGTACATCGCCTTTGAACCGATAGCATGCCAACCTCGCCTTGTATGCGGGGTCAAAGCCCATAGCATTGAAAATCTTCTCGATGTGAGCCAACCAGCTTTCAGCATCGTTGGGGCTATCTGTCTTCTCAAAAGCTCGAGGGCGGAGCTTGTTGAATCTCTCCAGCCATACTGCTAATGTCACTGGAGGAGGAGGAGGAGGTGGCTGATTATGCTGCCAATTGTTGGCAGCTTGAACTTCAGCCCTGATGTCATTCCTCAGTTGAGGAAGCAAGGCTTGCATGGCAGCCTGAATTGCAGTATTGAGCTGCTCCTGTTCGCGTGTGAGAACCATCTGATAGTATAACATAAAACATATGATTAAACAGATCAAAACATATAATATAATATATACATGAAAAAATTTTATACTAAAATTTCACGAGAAAAAATTTTATGCAAGAAAATTTTGTGTATGAATGCATGATGCAGTTTTATGAAAACTTTTGTATGCTCGAGAGTGAACGCCTCTGGTCAGTTCACCCAAAACAAAAGACATAGCGAGGGGACGCCTATGGGTCGGTACCAAATCTAAAAGTTTCGATAAAACACATGCGAATAAATAGGGCCATTCCTGTACCAACCATTACTTAGTCAAAAACCCTGCAACAATGACATGTATATGTATGCTTAAAATGATGAATGCATGAAAACAACTGTCAGTTCTAGGAAGACCGTAGTGACTACCCACTAATCACATGTCATATTTGAGAGCCTACAGGTCGAATCCTTGGCTTTGATACCATAATTGTAACACCCCATTTTGAAAATGGAAATATCACAGCAATTATGGCGTGTCATCAAAGCATACAAGGAAAAATGTCTAAACATTACTTGACCATAAAAAGGAAAATACCGGAATCAAACATCGGTAGTCCAAAAGTAAATCTCATCACACACAAACATCGTATAATAAAGGAAAGGACTAAACAATGTCCAAAGAATAAGTATCATAAGAAAGGAAATGCATAATGTAAAGAAGGCTAGACAGCTTCCAGTCCATATGCACGTACTCTTAGTGTCTACGTGCGTCCCTAAGTACCTGCCGTTTTGGGAACATAGAAAAGGAAAACGGCTGAGCAAATACGCTCAGTGCACGGATGTACAATAAAGCATGAATAGGATAAGCATATAACATAATAACAGCGGAAGAAACTAAGTCCCGAGTAACCTGGTTAAGTCTTAATAAAACTAGTTTAATAGTTTGAAAGTCTTATGTTTATCTTATAAAAACTGTTTGTCATATTTTACCATTAGCCAATATAGGTCATGAAAATCCACCGTGCATGAATACTTGGAGGGGTGACCTCATCATGCAAATTAGAGGGGCTGCCTCTAATTTAATATACTGGTTTTTGGGTAGGAGGGATCAGCTCCTTGTGAAGGATGCAAGGCACACACCACATTCACCATGTAATCCTGAATAAAAACATGTAACTAGGATGCACCCATATGCCCCACATGATAAATATAATATAAATGGCCAAAAGCTGAAGGGACGCCACGAGCAATCACTCCGCCGTGGTGAAGTCATAACATCAGTGCCTCTAATGTTATGGTTATGGTACCTCCATAACTAGGTGAAACTGGTCATGCATGTATATGGCTATAGGTAATCTTAATTAAACATAAGCAATCAAACACGTAACTTATACTACGGGAAAACAGTTGGCTGCATACGGGGAATCCTAATAAGGAAAGAATGTCCACTGAAAGGACGGGAATCCGTACCTTATGTCCAGTGAACGAGAAAAACGAACTGAGAGGAATCCTACTTCCGAATCACTAGTGCTACATAAATACATACATGAATAAGTATCTGCTTACTAAATACGTAGCTGGTTTTATGTCATGTCTTAGCTTATTTTATGTGTGCTTATCATGTTTTACTTTTTTAAAGCATTAACTTGTGTTTTATCTTATATTCTATTTAATCTGATTAAGTATTTCTGGTATTTCATGTGTTATTATATTTACTATGTAATAATAAGTAACTTTCCAAAAATAGCAGGTTTCCTAAAATAGAAAGTTTTCAAAAATAGAAAGTTTCCAAAAATAGAAAGTTTCCAAAAATAGAAAGTTACCAAAAATAGAAAGTTTCCAAAAATAGAAAGTTTCCAAAAATAGAAAGTTTCCAAAAATAGATTTACTGCTTAAAATAGATAAGTTTCTAAAAATAGAAAGTTTCCATAAATAGATTAGCTGCCTTAATTAAATAAGTTTCCATAAATAGATTAACTGCCTGAAATAAATAACTTTCTAAAAATAGATGGTTTCCATAAATAGATTAGCTGCCTTATTTAATTAAGTTTCTAAAAATAGAAAGTTTTCATAATTAGAAATAAGCTGGTTAAATAAGCTAAGTATATAAGCCTAAGTGTTTTCTTGATTATTTTCTAAGTCATATGATATAATGTATAGTTTAATAATTATTTCATGTAATTAAATTGAACTATAGGTTAAAATATTTAACTAAAGTATAACATGTTTTTAATTAAATAAGTTAAATACTTAGGTTAAAATATGTATTATTATATATTAATAATATAACCTAAGTCATGTTAATTAATTAATTATATCCATGGTTTTAAAATAATTAATTAATTATAAGTCTTAATTATACAAATACTTAGGTTAAAATAATTTCATGCTCATTAATAATTAGATAACCTAAGTCATATTATTAAATTAATCATATCATTTTATTAATTTAATTTTAACATAAGTTCATAAACATAAAAAAACTAACATAAACCATGAACCAGATCTAGACTAAACAGCATGAACTGGACATGAAATTGACACCGTACCCCGAACCAACTCGGGGTACCCCGTGTTTTACTGCTGCCGTGGGACCCACACGCACCAACCAAGACCATATGGTCTTGGTGGTGGTCGGCTTGGCAAACCGAAACCCATTCGGGTTCGGTTGCAGCCTGCGGCCAAAACAAACACCCCTTACAAACACCCTTTTGATTTTATTTAACACCAAATCATGTTAGATCCATGTTTAATTATTATGTTTTTATAAAAACAACACATGTTCTTGATTTATAAAAAGATTAAATCAAAAGAAAAGATTTAAAAAGGGTTTACCGAATTCGTGGATCAAGATAATGAAGAACAAACACGATCAATCACCAAAACTTCAAGATCCAAGATCAAAAATCACCCCTTATGGTGGTTGTAGGGTGGCGGCACAAAGGAGGAAGGAGGAAGGAGGTTTTTAGGTTTTCTTAAAAATCTTCTGTAAAGTTTAATTGAGTAGTAAAAAATAAAAATAAACCCCCTTTAGTAAATTTGACAAATGGGCTTGGCCCATTTGTCCTTGTTGGCCGCGGCTAGGGACCCCACTTGGGGTACCCGTACCTTTTTCTGTGTCTCGTTATTAAGTTAAACATTTGTGATTATTTATGTTCGTGTTTTAAATATTCTCGATACGTAAATACCGTGATCTAATATATTTAATTACGCTCATAATAAATATATATACGTAATTAATAATCGTTCGTGTTTTAATTACGTTCATGATTTCATGGTCGCATGTTCGTGATTAATTCTCGTCAAATAATTATTACATGATTGTGCGTAGTAAATACTTATCGTGTTCTAACACGTACGTAATACGTAAACTCCTAACACGTAATCGCAATCATGCTATATTAGGAAAGTTTTAATCTAGTACGTACGATCCTAAGGGTACTATGCATGGTAAAAGCATGCGGGTTTTACAGTTTGGGTCTGTTGTAGAAAGATGTCAACGTTTGGATTTGAAGTATCAACGCCAACATTTAATGTGTCAATGTTGAAGGAATCTTGGTCAAGTTCCATATGTTGAGGTGAAGGTGATGGTTCAGGTAATGGGTCAAGTAGTGGTTGTGGGTCAGGTTGAGGTTGTGCTGCTGCAGTAACAGCAAGCATGGCTTGGGTAAGGGGTAAGTCTCTGTGAGGGGGTGAATTCATCTTACTAAAAATAGATTTCTTTTGCACAGGTATCGCATAAAAATCATCATGATCCCTGGTGCAATACCTTTGCTCATCAAAAATCATTTGAAAAAATCTTGGGTAAGCCACAGTCATCTTGCTACCCTTGTTTTTACACATGCCATCAAAAATCAGCTTAGAAAAATTATACTTTTGCCCATTAGCAATACACACAATGGCACTACTAATAGATCTTTTAATTTCATTATGTCCAGTACATTTAGGACTTAAACATTGAAGGATGAAGTGTATTAAGTGCTGTAAAACCCGTAAAAATAAGGTCATAATTTAATTATACTTTTCAAATTTTTTTAAAGTATTTTATAACGTTAAATACTATTTTGCTTAACGGTTTAAGTTGAAACCGATATTAAATATTATATTTTAATATTTTGACAAGTAACGAGGACTATTAGTGATCGCGATACCGACGGATGCCTAAAATTTAATATTTTATTATCGATCGTTTCGATATTTAATACTTTCGACGATATCGTTTTAATTACGTATCGAGTCGTTATATTATTATTTTTCGTGTGCGTTTAAACTTAAAAAAAAGTATTTTTACGAAACCTGAGTCCCGTAAATATTTGTAAAATTTACTAATAGTCATTTCCCACTTTTTAGCTAACTATTTTCATTTTGGACCAAAACTATCACAAATTGGCAAAATTAACCTTTCCACCATCATATAAAATGATTTTTCTTACCTAACATCACACACACACAAACTAGCTACAAAAAAAAAATACTCTCATCCTTTCTTCTTTCTTCATTTTACCAAAACCCCTCACACACCTAAAAACACCATCACTTTTTTTTCTAGCTTGATCCAAGGGAAACCAAGCAAAGTCCCTATCCTAAAATCATCTTGTGAGTATTTTGGTACCATTTTTATCCACATGCAATCATATAAATTTTTCAAGAAAAGTTGGTTATGTTTGATCCAAATTTGTTGTATGCATGTGTTAGTAGTGATGATCAAAAGATTTTCATGCTATGTTTTTGTTAAAAAGTTGATTTTTAATTTTTGGGTTTTTGATTTTGATGATGATACAAGTGTTAGGATTGGTTTATGATGATATTAAGGGCTTAGGTTGATGATAAAAATTGTTGGAATTGATCAAAAACATGATTTTGTAAGAGATTTTAATAGTCAATTTTGGGCAGTAGGTTTGAGGTCATTTTTTCGGAAATCTTAAGTCTGAATATAGGTTGTTATTATGGGATTATGTCGTAGAGAATTTCGTTAGCTTCGATTTGATATAAATTAGGCCTTCCAACTCCAAACGAGGTGGAAGATACACTAGTTTGATTTTCGTGTACCGGGAGACGAGTGTCAACACAATCCGAAAATTGTTGTCGATATTTAGATCGAATCTCAGGGACTATTATATGAGTTTCAAAATGATTCAAAGGCTGTTCTCAGGCTCCAAGTTTAGCATTTTGAGTCTATTTTTAGAATCAAGTGGCGGTTTTACAAATGGAGTTGTTTAGAATGGTCAAAATGGTTTCGTAAGTCAAGGTCGCTAAATTGTCCGGATTTTGTAATTCAAAGATGAGTCGGACAGGGAACTTTAGAAGTAAAATCTTTTAATGGGCTCTTGGGAGGATTTTCTACATATAGTAAATGCGTTCTCTGAGTAGCATCACAAAAAGTTGATATGTTTAAGTATGGGAAAACGGCTTGGACATTCGGTATGTTCCGGCATATTTTTATTAAAGGCATAGAACAATAAAATGAATATATAGGAGAGTGTAATAGTATCACTTGTATCGTTTTCTCTCGAGTTTGTCGTGATTTTATGAGTCGAGTTTTATATTCTTATGTATGGTTTATTTCTCGAGTCTATTATTAATAAACGCACCTCATTTGATAGGTTGTGGTTCTCGTGTTTGAAAGGCATCATCTATCGTCGGCGATCGTCTCATTACCACTATTGGCTAAGGTGAGTCTATAGCCTCGCTTTATACTAGTTATTAAATGATTTTAAACCCGCGAGGGGGAATACATGTTTTATAAACTTAGAACACAAGATTTTTATGGTATGCTTTGTCTCTCTATGAATGGACCCGTGGTTGCCTTTAAATTGCATTAAGTGATTGCCTTTGTTAAAACCTCAATTATGGACCGTTAATTAACCTATGATGGGTTAACCGCTAGTACAATTAATAGATCTATGGGGGAAGCCGCCCCGGTTTAGTTTTTTTGGACTTGTCATAGAAGCTTAGGCCCGACCTCCACACTGTTTGAGCATATTGTATTGAGAAGTCAGGTATACAACAATGTACCATTAATCTAGAGGTAACCGACAATTAATAAATATCCTGTCTTATAAGACCTCTAAAGGGAGTGTCTAAGGGCTCGGTTCCATGAGCTTATTGCAATTTATGCTATATACAATTATCATTGTTGATGCAAATTATTATTTGATGCTTATAAGCATGCTACAAACTTATAATCTTTGCTTGAGTTCAAACTGATTTCATAAACATATAGATTCACTCGGCGTTTTTTGCTGATTGTTTTACTCACATGTATTTCAGGTAATCAAGAAGTGGAAGCTTGGAGGTCACGGGAAATGAAGTTGTGCACTGCTTTTGTTGTTCAAACTCTTTGATTTATTTATCGTTCCATTTTTTAAAACAAACCAATATGTTGTTTTAACTTATCTTTTGGTAACGATTACTTGGGACTACGCTACTCTGACAAATGTTTTAGGAACGATAAATCTAAAACGTCGCTTTTCGAGTCGTTCTTTATAAATTATGTGTTGTTGTATCATTGTTTAGCACCCAAAGATGTATTCCGCTGCGTGTAAATTTGGGGGTGTTAAAGATTGGTACCAGAGCCATGAGTTATAGAGAACTAGGTCTTTATTTTAAAAACCTAAACTATAACTGTCAATTTTTATTTTTCAAAGAGTCGGTGCACATGATTTCGCGTGACTTCAGGTTCAAGCTACTTCTTGGATTACCACTTTAGTATGCGTTATTACGTATACCTTATTGGCAAGTATTTATAAATAAATACTATGATCCATTTATGGATATATATTTATATCTAGGATCCCTTTATCGATATATATTTATGTCGTTAAACTTTTCGATAAAAGTTTGTCATTTATTAATGATTAACTTAAATAAATACTATGAAGTTCATGATCTTTCTTTAAATATTTTTGAAGTATTTAAATTGATTTTATTGCAAAATTTTTATATTATGACCTTACATAACTTCATCTGCGCGCGTTACTTTTATTGCTTAACCCTTTGAGATATCTATATAGATATCCAAATCGTCTTTCGACTGTTTGTGTTTAGACGTTTTAAAACGTAATTTCTAGACCATTGTGTAGCTCAATGTGTCTTTGGAATAGACTAACCGCTATCGTGTGAGTCACACATATTGAAACATTTCCTATAATCGTGTTGAATAATATCATGGTTTTTCATATTATTTTGTTGATTTTTATTATCGTTTTACACGACATGCGAAGATTTAATTCGTTGACATTTATATGTATCGACTCCGAAGTGTATTGTTCACTTATATCTCGGTAACATCATCGTTATTTTATAAATCATCGTCTAGATTATGGCACTAGTATTGGAATACGATTTTACTTATATAAAATTGTATCATTTGTTTTTCATTAACCTTCTCGCTCCCGGAGTGTAGCATGTTAATGTTCCATTCTTTTCTTGTTATGTTTTGTGTTTTTGACAATCGTGGCACCAAGGAGATTTGCCTACATTGCATTTTGAAATCTAAATTACGAACGTCTTTCACCGTTTTGCTTCCAAAATTTTGTGTTGAATACCTCGAAGCATCTTCTGTCATTCATTATGCTATATTTTTTAATTTGATGCTCATTACGAGATTTATTTTTCGTTGTTGTAAAATCCACAAGACATGTGTGTATATATATATATATATATTGAGCCGTTAGGAAGTGTCGAAAAATATATTTAATGGAGAAACTGTTGGGGTAGTATAAACAGGTCAAAACTTAAAAGTAAAACCTGTGTTTTTAAAATAAAATAGTCAAACCTGCACAGAACTTGCAGGGGTATTTTGGTCATTTTACATTGGGTTTCATGTCTCGGGTAAAACTAGAAAGTCGTCTGAAACGTCGTTTCGCATCAAAATGCTTTAGACTCCGAGTCTTGGAGATGTCGTTTATCGGGTCAATTAATCGGCTCATATCTAAAAGTTAAATCTGATAAATTTTTATTTTTTTTCAGAACATGAGTTTTAAACGTTTGTAAGCAGTTTTGCTTTCATTTGAGATTGTAAAATTTTAACGAATATTATTTTACAACTAACTAATACTAGTTGCATGTGAAAATGTTTAAAAATAGAAACATTACAGGATTAGCAATTACCGGATTAATGGTGTAATTTGAAAAGGAATAATATACTTTCTTAAAAGCATGTTGTGTTGAGTATCTTACCAAAAATACACATATGGATTGATTTATTCTTTTTATATATATGACTCAATTGTCATTCGATGTTATTTTATTTTTATTTTCTTTTAACCTTCCACTGATTTGGGTTGAGTTTTGAAGCTTTGTCTTCATATTCTTCGTCGATATTTTTATCGCGTGTCTCATGGCGTTCCGTCTAAACCTTATAACCTTTTGAAACCTTATTAATTCGTGAAGATTTCATTGGTTTTCCTATGAGCTACTATTTGCAACTTTTTGCAACCCTTTTGGTTATTATATACCTCATTAAATGTCACCATATAATTTTAATTGACATTTTTACTACAATTACTTCACAAATTGTTTTACTTTGATATTATGAAATAATTTTTATAACATTTAAGTTGTTGCTTAGTGAGTATCTCACAAATTAATGTATCCTATAAAATTATAAACTATTTTTAAATTCTATTTTTCAAATGGCATGGTTTATATATAAACATAAGAAACGTAATACTTTTCTACGAAATGGAGCACTGCATTGCTAGACCTAAATTATACATGGCCTGATCACCTATGTCTAATTTAGAAGGAGCCATGCTAGACTGAATAGTAGTCACCTTAAAAATCTTGATAATAATCAACTTTTTACTTGTATTTATTATAAAGATAAATAAAATGAAACAAAATGAAAAGTAGTTTTAAAAACCTTTATATTTCATGCAATTAGCGCAATTTCTATGCATCCGCATATGTTTTATTACCTTTTCTTGAACGAATTACGCGCTTACGAATACGTTTTTACTCGACAATCGTTTTTCCACTTGTTACTTCATTTTATCTTATAATTGATTTCTTTTGACCGTTCGTCTAATTACTGACTGTTGATGAATGACTTGAAAGTCTCGATGTTTTATCCTTCCTTCTCGTCCAATGTTCTTTATGCGATTTTATAGATCTTTGGAATGTCTCCGCACGTGAATAATGAATTATCATTAGAGTGATTTCCGTATATCCAGGATGACGTCCGTCACTCTCGTTTGTCTCGAAATCTACTTTTGTGAACCGTGTTTTGACTTCTCTCTTTAAACACTAACACCGTTCATTTGATTTATTTTAATTACAAGTGATTATTAGGAATTTCCTTTTTAAAATTTTTTTGAATGGATCTTATTTCCGATCGTGTAACGACCACCGCTAAGTTAACGAGCTGATATTGGTGAATCATCGACCGCACTAACCAAATTTGACAACTTGTTTAATCTATTATTTCTTATCGTCTTACCATCGACGCCTTTATTTTATTATTCTCTTTAAGAATTCATACGACATTTGCTTCGTTTTCTTTCGTACCGCTGATTTCGTGCTAATTGTTGACCATTATTTCCATTCGTATTCATTTATTATCTTGTCACATTTTTAAACCCAAATATACCCCATGTTTATTTTGAAATAATAAACACCTTTATGTATTTCTACAACGTATTATAAATTTTTTTTATGGAACTTTTATATATTTTCCAATAATTTTCAATTATCGAAATAACTATCATAAGAAAAAGGTCAAATTTATACATCATATTTTGTATAACTAAAACTAATGTTTAAATTGAAATTATGTTTTTATCTTTTGAAGTAATTGACTTATCATATTTTACTTTAAATGTAATGAAATTATCGGTTTAATTTATATTCCTGATAATGATTTAATTTGGAAATTATATTTTCTAATTGTAACCATCAATACGAGTTTAATTAATAAATTCGTGTCATTCTTTCAAAGTTTCTTAAGACAACCAAAATAAATTATGAAGCTATTTAACTTCTATTTTTAATATATCATCTTTATCAAGAAAGTACCTCAATTGAATTTTAAGGTAATACCATATCCGGGATGGATAATTGTGACAAACTTTATTTTAATGTTAATATTTAATTCATTCTTCGCTCTCATTTTTCTAGTATTGTGAATTATTATGTTTTACGGTTACGTGATTCGAGATCCCTCGTCGATCGTCGACCTTAAATCATTTTACCACATCTTGTCCGTTTATGCGTTTACTAAATTAATTTTTATCTCGTTCTGTTCCTCGTATGGAAGATCACTATTTTATTTTGAGTTTAAAATGAATCTCGGGAAGCAGTGTATAAGAAGAAACGATAAGTATCACCAGGATTTATGTGTGTACTCGTGGAATGATTGAGGACCGAATCTCTTAATGAATGGAGTTAATAAATTCGTTACGACCTCGAGGAGTATGTTGAAGCCGATACCGCAAGTGGAAAGACTCTTAAGATCAAGTGGTTATCATCAAGGGTTCGTTCAAGGTTTTCTCGATGATTAACGGTGGAGATCTATACTCGATGTTTGTGTTCGACCTTTTCTTTTATGTACTTATATGGTGTGTGATCTAGTCAAATGATCGTAAGTTGTGAGAACTTGAGACGGCATCATCCGATGACGTCCGATCATGTAGAACACATATTATGTAATATCTTTTTGACTTTCAACGACGATGTTTATTGAGACTTTAATGCGCGTTGGCGAAAGTGAGATGGTGTCTTTGTATTATCTTTTGAGTAGGGACCCGCGTGTGAGCACCCTCCGGTGACGAAAATGTTTTTCTTGTTAGTTCTTTTTGATGTGTGTCCATGGCTATCTGGCCGATGGATATCCTTTAATTTGCAACATTCTTTTTAACTGGACTTATCCGAAAATCTTGTCATCTATTCTTGTTGTCGAATGAGCTTCGTGTGATCCATAAAATTTTGATGTGTCGAGCTTGCCGGATGACTGGTGGATAAGGATTTATTTGTTCCTTTTTGGTGAGATACAACTTGATGACAAGTTGGGTTTTGTAAAAGAACCAGTGGAGATCGTGGATCGAGATTCACGTAGGAACGTGAAGACTTCTTTATAAGGAATGCCCTCATCCTTCTGGGTAGTGAACAACTCGTGTATGAGGCGAGTTGAGCGCCGGGACGTCGCTCCCTTAAGGTGGTGAGGATGTAAAACCCGTAAAAATAAGGTCATAATTTAATTATACTTTTCAAATATTTTTAAAGTATTTTATAACGTTAAATACTATTTTGCTTAACGGTTTAAGTTGAAACCGATATTAAATATTATATTTTAATATTTTGACAAGTAACGAGGACTACTAGTGATCGCGATACCGACGGATGCCTAAAATTTTATATTTTATTATCGATCGTTTCGATATTTAATACTTTCGACGATATCGTTTTAATTACGTATCGAGTCGTTATATTATTATTTTTCGTGTGCGTTTAAACTTAAAAAAAATTTTATTTTTACGAAACCCGAGTCCCGTAAATATTTGTAAAATTTACTAATAGTCATTTCCCACTTTTTAGCTAACTATTTTCATTTTGGACCAAAACTATCACAAATTGGCAAAATTAACCTTTCCACCACCATATAAAATGATTTTTCTTACCTAACATCACACACACACAAACTAGCTACAAAAAAAATACTCTCATCCTTTCTTCTTTCTTCATTTTGCCAAAATCCCTCACACACCTAAAATCACCATCACTTTTTTTCTAGCTTGATCCAAGAGAAACCAAGCAAAGTCCATATCCTAAAATCATCTTGTGAGTATTTTGGTACCATTTTTATCCACATGCAACCATATAAATTTTTCAAGAAAAGTTGGTTATGTTTGATCCAAATTTGTTGTATGCATGTGTTAGTAGTGATGATCAAAAGATTTTCATGCTATGTTTTTGTTAAAAAGTTGATTTTTAATTTTTGGGTTTTTGATTTTCATGATGATACAAGTGTTAGGATTGGTTTATGATGATATTAGGGGCTTAGGTTGATGACAAAAATTGTTGGAATTGATCAAAAACATGATTTTGCAAGAGATTTTAATAGTCAATTTTGGGCAGTAGGTTTGAGGTCATTTTTTCGGAAATCTTAAGTCTGAATATAGGTTGTTATTATGGGATTATGTCGTAGAGAATTTCGTTAGCTTCGATTTGATATAAAGTAGGCCTTCCAACTCCAAACGAGGTGGAAGATACACTAGTTTGATTTTCGTGTACCGGGAGACGAGTGTCGACACAATCCGAAAATTGTTGTCGATATTTGGATCGAATCTCGGGGACTATTATATGAGTTTCAAAAGGATTCAAGGGCTGTTCTCAGGCTCCAAGTTTAGCATTTTGAGTCTATTTTTAGAATCAAGTGGCGGTTTTACAAATGGAGTTGTTTTGAATGGTGAAAATGGTTTCGTAAGTCAAGGTCGCTAAATTGTCCGGATTTTGTAATTTAAAGATGAGTCGGGCAGGGAACTTTAGAAGTAAAATCTTTTAATGGGCTCTTGGGAGGACTTTCTACATATAGTAAGTGAGTTCTCTGAGTAGCATCATAAAAAGTTGATATGTTTAAGTATGGGAAAACGGCTTGGACATTCGGTATGTTCCGGCAGATTTTTATTAAAGGCATAGAACAATAAAATGAATATATAGGAGAGTGTAATAGTATCACTTGTATCGTTTTCTCTCGAGTTTGTCGTGATTTTATGAGTCGAGTTTTATATTCTTATGTATGGTTTATTTCTCGAGTCTATTATTAATGAACGCACCTCATTTGATAGGTTGCGGTTCTCGTGTTTGAAAGGCATCATCTATCGTCGGCGATCGTCTCATTACCACTATTGGCTAAGGTGAGTCTATAGCCTCGCTTTATACTAGTTATTAAATGATTTTAAACCCGCGAGGGGGAATACATGTTTTATAAACTTAGAACACAAGATTTTTATGGTATGCTTTGTCCCTCTATGAATGGACCCGTGGTTGCCTTTAAATTTCATTAAGTGATTGCCTTTGTTAAAACCTCAATTATGGACCGTTAATTAACCTATGATGGGTTAACCGCTAGTACAATTAATAGATCTATGGGGGAAGCCGCCCCGGTTTAGTTTTTGTGGACTTGTCATAGAAGCTTAGGCCCGACCTCCACACTGTTTGAGCATATTGCATTGAGAAGTCAGGTATACGGCTATGTACCATTAATCTAGAGGTAACCGACAATTAATAAATCTCCTGTCTTATAAGACCTCTAAAGGGAGTGTCTAAGGGCTCGGTTCCATGAGCTTATTACAATTTATGCTATATACAATTATCATTGTTGATGCAAATTATTATTTGATGCTTATAAGCATGCTACAAACTTATAATCTTTGCTTGTGTTCAAATTGATTTCATAAACCTATAGATTCACTCGGCATTTTTTTGCTGATTGTTTTACTCACATGTATTTCAGGTAATCAAGAAGTAGAAGCTTAGAGGTCACGGGGAATGAAGTTGTGCACTGCTTTTGTTGTTCAAACTCTTTGATTTATTTATCGTTCCATTTTTTAAAACAAACCAATATGTTGTTTTAACTTATCTTTTGGTAACGATTACTTGGGACTACGCTACTCTGACAAATTTTTTAGGAACGATAAATCTAAAACGTCTCTTTTCGAGTCGTTCTTTATAAATTATGTGTTGTTGTATCATTGTTTAGCACCCAAAGATGTATTCTGCTACATGTAAATTTGGGGGTGTTAAAAGTACTTCTAAGGTGGGGGAAATTCCTGTTTATTATATTTATTTAAAGTACCCTCTTCAGGGAAAGGATCCCCCAAAGCTTGAAGTCCCTGTTCTATCTCACCAATGGGTAGAGTGGTTATACCATCTGCATCATTAAGATGCGAAGGCTGGCGAACGAAGGCTTCAGTAACCACCCATGGACAATAGCAGTTAATGTAGTTACATTATTAAGCGTTGAGGAACTAACAGTGTTCCAAAACTGTTTAATATGAGTCACAGGGATAAGAGGAGCATGAGAAAGTGAATACCGTAATGGGGATGCATTCAAATACGCCACCATCTGAGTATATTAAGGAAACAGAGCATCATCAGACTCCAAATAGGCAACCATGTTATGCTGACTTCTGAATCCTAATACCAAGTCACTCGGTTTAAACCTAGGCGCCATTGATGTATAAAGCTGTGTGAAATGTTATGAAAGATGAATATAGGAGAAAAAGTTTGTTAGACAAGATTATGCAATTACCCTGTTTAAAAAGAAGGAGCCAAATATATAGGAGAGGTACGCACATGTGATTGGTCAAAAATTAGGCAGTTATTTTCAAAATATAATGATGAAAATCTTGAAAAGAAAATAACTTATCTAGTGCATTAATTAAAAGTTACCAACTCCCAAAATTACGGCCCCAGTATTCGTCAAAAATAACAACTGGTTAGGACCCAATTAGTGTCAACGGTAAAAAATAACCCATCAACACCCAACGGCTATATTCTTGTCAACGTTGGAAAAAGCCATGTCAACGTCTAAATTGGTCCTAACAACATTTGGAAATAACTCTGTCAACGTCCAAAAATAAAAATAATAAAAAGGAAAAAGGACCTTAACAAAGTGATTTATCCTAGTGAAGATAACCTATAAACTGAAAATTACTATAGGGTGGCAAGCACTGTCCAATCATGCACACTTGCTTAAGCAAGATAGACATAACAGTCCTCTAGTGTCCCTTGCTAACCAAAGTTCTTAACAGTGAAGTTATCTCATAAAATCCTTTGTAACTTCCCAGGTAAGCCCAATAAAAATCATACCCAAGTCTCCTAAAAGACCACATCCAATTCTAGGCCAAAAAGTCTTGGCAGCGTGCATAGTTTATCAACTTTGCATGCTACAGTGCCTCATGAGTTAGTAAACTAATTCATACTCACCAGTGGACACAATCTATAATTGTGATAAGAGTATTATATGAATACCCAAAAAGTCCTAAAAGGTTCCTAAACCTCCCCTTAAACTATGATACATAAGTTGCCATAATAATATGCATGTAATAAAAATTTATGTCAAGATAGGAATAAAAATATTCCAACCATCATCCATAAACTAAAACATGTTCCAATAATGCTCCAAGAATCCATAAGCAACTCTGTATCAATTTGTACAATATTAACAACGCCTGCATAATTAGATCAAAAACCACAAAAGTAACATGTTGTTGACAACGTCCATTTAACACTTATCAGCGTTAAAATAACCTTTGTCAGCGTTAGACAAATAAAGTGGAAAATCTAATTTTGTATAAAGACCAATAACTAATGCATATCATGTACATACTTTGACAAGAAGTTCTCAAAACACATATTAAGTAAGATTGATCATTCCAATACTTGTTACCAAGTATTGAAATCTTCCGGTATCAAAAGGTTTAGTTAATAAATTAGACACATTTTCTTCTGTGTCAACCCTATCAGGTTGTATTAAACCTTTTTCAAAACAATCTCTTATAAAATGATGTCTAATTTCTATATGCATTGTTTTAGAGTGATGTATAGGATTTCTAATATGCATAAAGTACTGTTATTGTCTACAAAAATCTTGGTATGCATGAAATTATACCCATAATCCAATAGCTGATTCTGAATCCATAAGACTTGTCCACAACAAGCAGCTGCAGCAACATACTCTGCTTCAGTTGTAGAATTGGCCACCACCTGTTTGTTTCTTGCATTGCCAAGATATCAATCCACTCCCAAGAAATTGGCATCCACCAGTTGTGGATTTTCTATCAAATTCGTCACCACTATAATCACTGTCTGAATATGCAATAAGCTCCAATGGGGAATCTTTTGGATACCATAATCCCAAGTCTGGATAACACCTAAGGTATCGAAAAATCCGCTTGACAGCATGAAGATGACACTCTTTGGGAGTCACTTGATGACGTGCACATGCACACACAGAAAACATAATGTCAGGTCTTGAAGCTGTGAGATACATCAATGAACCAATCATTGACCTATAATGCCTGACATCCACCTGTTTTCCATCTCCAACTTTTCCCCAAGGGTGTTCCCTCTCCATGGGCGTGCTAGCCCGTTTCTCATGTGGAGAAAAGCCAAGCTTCTTAAAGATTTTTGCCACATATTTGTCTTGAGAGATGAAGATACCATCTTCTTTCTGCTGTACTTGTAACCCTAGAAAGAAGTTCATCTCCCCCATTGCACTCATCTTGAACTTGTCTTTCATGAGTTTGGAAAAGTCTTCACTCATCTTTGGACTAGAAGAGCCAAAGATGATATCATCCACATAGACCTAGACAGGTAAGAAATCCTTACCAGTCTTCTTTGTAAATAGGGTCTGGTCTATGGTGCCCCTTTTGAATCTATTTTCCACCAGATAGGTGGACAATGTGCCATACCATGCTCTTGGGGCTTGATGAAGTCCATACATAGCTTTCTTCACTCTATACACTTTGTCTGGATGTCTTGAATCTTCAAAACTAGGAGGCTGCATTACATAAACCTCCTCTGCAATTGTGCCATAAAGAAAAGCAATCTTCACATCCATTTGATAGACTGTAAATCCCATGCAGGAAGCATAGGCTAGAAAAATCCCTATAGCCTCAATCCTTGCAACAGGTGCAAAGACCTCCTCATAGTCTATCCTTTCCTCTTATGTATATCCTTGTGCCACTAAACGTGCCTTGTTTCTGACCACAATGTCTCTCTCATCCTTTTTGTTCCTAAGAACACATCTTGTCCCAATAGGTCTGACATGTCTAGGACAATCAACCAACTCCCAAACATCCTGAATAGCAAATTGATGAAGCTCATCCTGCATTGATTCCACACAACTTGGTTCTTTGAGAGCATTAAAAATCTTCTTGGGTTCCTGTTGTGATAGAAAACAGGCAAACAAACATGCTTGAACAAGAGGGGTATCAACCTTCTTTTGAATATTGGTAATAAATCTTCCATGATTCTGATGAGACCTTCTAGTTTGCACAGGAGTCATCACATCACCAATAATTAGAGAAGAAGGATTATTTTTGATTGTAGAAGTAAGCACTCCTCCTTCGATAATTGTGTTGTCCTCAATCTCATCTTCCAAGTTACCAATATCCTCTTAAGACTCTCTTCCATCATCATCTGAATGAACCCCTCCATGACTGTTTGAAGGTTCACCTTGTTTAAAATTATTGGAAGAGAAAAGATGGTCAAAAGATATGTCAGCGCCTGAACCAAAGTTGTAAATGTTTGAGCCATCAACACCTGAATTTTTCTTGTCAGCGCCAAAATTTCCTTTGTCAGCGCCTGAAGGATCATGTATGTTTTCAACTAGTGATACTTGGGGACCACCTTTTTCCTTTCCAGCAGCAGCAAATGCATCTGTCCATATGGGAATGGTAATACTCAAGTATGGATGCTGATTTGTCTGCTTGTGATCCAACCTCTTCATCAACCTGTTTACCTGAAATATCAACAACTGGTTCTTCCACAACATTTGAAGTCACCTTCATAATTTTTGGATTAGTAACAGGCATATAATTCAATGTTCTAGATAGAGGTTCTAAGTCAAATAACCAATTTGGACCACTCTCAGGATCACTAGGTTTACTGTCTAAAAACCTAACATGTACCTTTTCAAGTATACGTTTTTCTTTCTTAAGTTAAACTCTATATCCTCTACTCTGCACAGAATAACCCATTAAGTAGCCTTCATCACCTTTAGCACTAAACTTACCTAAGGCATCACTAGTGTCCAAGACAACTACATGACATCCAAAAGGTTTAAGAAAACCAATATTAGGTTTCCTGCCCTAAAATAGCTCATAAGTTGTTTTGTTATGGATCTTGTTGATTAATGCCCTATTTTGAACATAACAAGCTGTATTCACATCCTCAGCTCAAAAAGTAACGGGAAAGTGAGCATCAGCCAACATAGTCCTAGCTGCTTCTATGAGTGTTCTATTCTTTCTCTCAGCTACCCCATTTTGTTGTGGGGTTCTAGCTATACTAAATTGTCTAGTAATCCCTTTCTTGGCACAAAATTCATCTAGCAACTTATTTCTAAACTCACCACCATTATCACTTCTAAGCATCTTAACCTCATTACCAGACTTCTTTTCTATTTGGGTAATGAAGTTAATCAAAGTATCAGCAGTGTCACTTTTCAAAGCTAAAAAGAAAGTCCAAGTAAATCTAAAAAATCATCAGTGATGACAAAACAGTAGGATTTACCATTTAAGCTCTCTATATTAGTTGGACCAAACAAGTCCATATGCATTAAGTGAAGAGGTTTAGAACTAGAATGCACAGGTTTAGACTTAAATGAGACCTTGTATTGTTTGCCTTTGAGGCATGCAACACAAGAATGGTCATTGTGGAAAGCCTTTTCAGGCAAACCATCAACTAAACCATGTCTCACAAGTCTATTTATATTCTTAAAATTAATGTGCCCTAATCTTCTGTGCCAAAGATTACTCTCATCAACTGAAGCCTTAACATATAGACATGACAAATTATTATTCATCCTAATTCCATTAAGATTCACATTATAAATGTCCTTATGCCTAGGTGTTCTATAATCAATGAATTTCTCATCTGGTATTTAAAAATCTTTGCTCAACACCAAGCATTCAGTATTAGTGAAAAGAACCTTATTTTTGTGATCACACACATGTGATACACTAAACAGATTATAGTCAAGTTCTTTTACCAGAAACACGTTTCCAAAACGTAAATTGTTGGTGAGAAGAGTGCCTTTTCCAGTGATAGTTCCATATCCTCCTCCAAAGTATACTTTGTCACCATCTTTAATAGGGATAAAATTTGTCAGATAATCTTCCTTCCCTGTCATGTGCCTAGAGCATCCAATATCCCAATAGCCATAATCATTAACCTGCTTTTGAATGCCCTGTACATAAAGAAAACAAATTAGTTTTATTTGGGAACCCAAGCCTGAGCAGACTTGGATTCATTTGGTTGTTCAACAAGAACAGACTTAGTCCTTATGACAACCCCTTGTTCATCCCTTTTTGGATTAAACACCCAGTTAACCCCAATTGGTTTTGTTATGTCCTTTGAAATATAATGAAATCTGTTACAAGTCATAGAAATCCTATCTGAATTAGGGTTTTGATCTTGTTTAGGTCTCCATATAAATCTAGAAGAAGCTTTAGACCCCTTTCCCTTTGGTTGCAAATATTTTCCATTACTTGGTATGGCAACATTCCTGTCAGCGTTTAATTTGTTCTTGTCAATGCTTCTACGGTTTGCTACAGGAACCCATTGTCTGTTAGACCACGTATTTGTCTTCTGAAAAGGTCTTTTTCTATAAGTATTAGACCCTTTAGTAAATAATAGGGATGGTCAAACAACTTGTGGACTTTGCTAGACAAAAGGTTTGGGTTTGACAGTGTTTGACTTTCTATCAGCGTTGACCTTTGAAGCATTGAAACACTTATAAGTTAAATGTGAAAAACTTCCACAAGAATAACAAGCTTTTCTAGATATATATGTATGTCTAGAAGAAAAGAAACCTGTCCTATTATCACTAATTTGGATTTTTTATGACCTATACATTTCTGCATATTTAATACTAGGTTTTCTATCAACGCTTAAGCCAAGGTCAATAGTCTTGCCAGTAGTAGGATTGGTCACTTTTATGGGTGTAGACTCATTTGGGTTGTCACTAAGCATGCCACCCTTAACAAACAAGGTAGGGTTGGCTTTCTTCCATTGGTCCAAATCAGTCAACTTTTGCTTGTATTCCTCTACTGGGGTAAGAACTCTTGGTGGAGGTATAAATTCCTCTTCTTGGAGTTCTCGTATACCAGTCCAAGACAAGTCCTTTCTAAGGACACCATAGAAGTTCCCAGCAGGTGGTGGAACACCAGCATACTCTTTCAACCCAATCCCAGTCATATCCCTAGAATCCCTTTGTTCACTAACACATTTTTCTAGGGTTTGTGAAGCTTTATCAAATCTCTAAATTTTAAGATCTATATTATCTTTGTTTTTGATAGCCTCATCTAACTTAGCTTGTAAAGCACCAATGGCTCACTCCAAAATGTTTCTAACCTCAACATTAGCATTTAAATCATGAGTTAAAATGTTGATTTGATTTTTTAGGTCAAACTCCATTTTCTTATATTCAGCCACAGTCTTTTCAGATTGAGTAAGATCAAGTTGATAATTATATAACTTGCATCTTTCATTAACGACATCTGTTGTTAATTTTAAGACTTCTTTGTTAAGCTTTTCAGTATTTAGACGACAACCCTTACTACAAAATGCATCATCATATACCTCATTGTCTGATGAAGATGAAGAGTGTGTCACGAGAGCATAGTGAACATGCTTATCTTCTTCCTTTTCTGCAACCAAAGCTTTGTTCTCTTATTCATCCTTGGCCAAATAGCTCCAATCCCAGCCAACACCATCAATTTCTTGCATAGCAACCATAGCTTTGGGATCCTGAACCTTGATGATTTGGCTTGATGGTTTTCCAGCATCAGATCTTCTTGGAGATCTGCACTCTCTCATAAAATGTCCCATTCGATGACAATTATAACACTCAACCTTATATTTATCAAATCCATCAGTGTTCTTAGCATTAAAAGTCATCTTCTTCTTAAATCTTCGATTCCATCTATTTTCCCTTATGCTTGCAAGAGCCATATTCCACTTTATGTCCATCTCCTCCAAATGCTCATCACTAATTTGCTCAAGGTCCTCATATGTAATCACAGAACCATTGGGCAATGAAGAAATGTATGCACACACAGTATCTAGATCAATACCAGCAGGTTTAATTCTTGGTGAGTCAAATTTTATGTGTCAGCGTTTGAATGTGAGGCGCTGACAAAGCTTGATCCAGCGTTGACACAAGGTGATCCAGTAACAGGGTGCATGTAAGACTCCTTTTGATCAAATTGACCTTCACTATGTGAGAAGAAGGCCATGTTTCCATTGGTACACTTGCTTCCTTGATCCAAAAGGATTTCATTCTCTACAAGCCTCAGTTTATTGTAAAAATCATCAAAAGTGGAACTTTTGTGAGTATTATTCGCAATCATTGACCTTGCTTCAATCTTCCATGCATCACCAAGACTTTTAAGAAAAGTGGTGATGATATCAACATCACCAAGCACTGTTCCCATAGAGGACAACTTGCTTGTATTGTCAAGAAGTCTACTTCCCACTCCACTTAGCTTTTCATTGGTTTGTGCTTTGAACACATCATACTCATGCAAGAGTTTCTTCTTTTTCTCTTGTACAGTATCAGCATTACCATCATAAGCAACTTTAAGGGCTGCCCATAGATCTTTTGCAGAATCATAGCCTCTATACTTGTGCTGATTGGCTTATCCCAAAGAGAGTTTGAGGATGCTTATGGTTTTCATGTCATTCCTTCTCTTTGCTATGTCCTCAGCTGAGACAGCTCTTCCATCTTTAGGTTTTTCTTTTCGATCCTTTTCTATAGAGCCTTGAGTTTATCTTTCCAAGATAGCAGCTGCAATCTTGCCAGCCTTATTGAATGTGTTTCCATATTCAATAATTTCCCATAGGGTGTGGTCATGGATTTGAAGATACTGCTCAAAGTTAAACTTCCACAGCTCAAAGTTGTTTGGGTCTAGCATGGGAATATTGATGGTAGGGCTTGAGGAAGAGGAGGTTAACTCTGGAGTAGACATGTTATTTTTAGGGTTTCTTGAAAATTAGGGTTTTTTTGGCGATTTAGGGTTTTTAGTGTTCTTTAGATCAAAGTTTCTCAACAAGCTCTGATACCACTTGTTGATCCCAAACTTAGATCGATTTAGCTTGTGTAAACGGGATTAAATAAAGTTAAACACGTAGAGAAACTTTGTAGTATATGTAACAATTCAAGTATTATGCGGAATTTATACTTAAACAAGAACACACAAACAAGATAAACCAAACTTTCACTTCGATTGATAAATCAAACTTGCGTACAATGAAAGTGTTAAAACGTATATTAAACTAAAACCTAAAGGCCTCCTTTTATAGATTAATTAGCTTTGTACAAGAGTCTACGTATCAGCTATTTTAGGTAAAGATAAACATAAGGAATACATTGTCGAACATATCTTTACTAGAAACATACTAGAAACATAATACGTGTAGACTAAGTCTTCTATCAGTGCTTGACTTCTTCTTATCAACGCTTGACTTCTTCCTGTCAACGCTTGTCATGTCAACGCTTGATTTCTTCTTATCAACGTCCAGATTGCTCTTGTCAGCGTCCAAGTGTATTGGCTACATTTTATTCCCAACAATCAGCTCCTTGTGAAGGATGCAAGGCACGCACCACATTCACCTGAATAATCTGTAAAAACATGTAATCTAGGATGCACCCATACGCCCCATATGATATATAATAAATGGCCAAAAGCTGAAAGGGACACCACGAACTATCACTCCGCCGTGGTGAAGTCATAACACTGGTGCCTCTAGTGTTATGGTTATGGTACCTCCATAACTAGGTGACACTGGTCATGCATGTATATGGCTTAGGCATTTAATTAATCATAAGCAAATCAAAACATATAAAACATATATTGGGAAAACAGTTGGCTGCATACGGGGAATCCTAATGAGGAAGGAATGTCCATACTGAAAGGACAGAGAATCCGTACCTTATGTCCAGTGAACGAAGAAGACGAACGGAAGAGAGTCCTACTTAGATCTCACTAATGCTACATAAATAATATACGTGTATAAGTATTCTGATTAATGTGTACGTAACTGGTTTTATATCATGTCTTAGCTTGTTTTATATGTTCATGTCATGTTTTACTGATTGTATCGTTATGCTGTGTTTATCATGTATTCTGGTTATTCTGATTAAGTATTACTTGTATTTCTTGTATTATTATACTTGTTATGTAATAATAAGTAACTTTCTCAAAATAGCAGGTTTCTTAAAATAGAAAGTTTCCAAAAATAGAAAGTTTCCAAAAATAGAAAGTTTCCAAAAATAGATTTACTGCTTAAAATAGATAAGTTTCTAAAAATAAAAAACTTCCATAAATAGATTAGCTGCTTAAAATAGATAAGTTTATAAAATAGAAAGTTTCCATAAATAGAATTAAGCTGGATAATTAAGCTAAAAAGATAAGCTTAAGTGTTTACCGAATAATATTCTAAGTCATGTGATTAAATAGTATAGTTTATAATACTTAGGTTAAAACATGTATTAATATTAAATATTAATATAACCTAAGTCATGGAAATTAATTAATTATGTGCCATGTTTTAATAACTAATAAATTACTTTAGTCTAAATTAAATCATAAAATACTTAGGTTATAACCATGTATTATTACTAATAATAATTAACCTAAGTCATGTCTAAATTAAATTAACTTTATAGCATGTTAAATTAATTTAATAAATCTTGTAATTAAATAAACTAGTAAAAATAATTAACTTGTAAAAATGAGTCGTGAACCAAACCCGTGTTTTAAGTCTAAACATGTCGTGAACCGGACCGTGTCAACCCTTGAACCAGCCAAACAAACACACCCTTAACAGTGGCAAACCAGGTTGGCCGGTTGCCACTGTTTTCGCAAAACAGCCACCGGCCTACGCCGGTGGTTCCCTTGGTCCTCGGTTAGCCGTTGGCTAGCAAAAGTTCCCACCGGCAGTTGGCCGGTGGTTCCCCCTGCTGCCGCGGCTTGATTCCCCCTGCTTGGTCATATTATCCACCGGTTTAAGCCAGTGGGGCTTGTTTGTTTTTAGCCGAGACCCCCAAACCAAAAGGCCAACCCCAACATGCGTCGGGGTCCCTTGTTTTGCTTGCTTCCGAGCCACAAAGCCAACACCGAGACCATGGGTCTCTGTTGGTGGTGATCGCACAACGACCGAGAGATTCGGCTCTTGGTTTCCTCGCGTTGGCCGAACCAAACACCCCTTAAAACAGCATGTTTGTAACCTCGTGACTTAATTAACATGATTTATTAATAGTTATAATAAACCCTTGATTACATGTGTTCTTGATCTAACAATAATTAAAAAGAAAAGGTTTAAGGAATTACCGATGCGTGAACAAAAGGAAAATAATAACACGAACGATCTTGCAAGAATTTGATCACCAAAATCAATGAACACCCCTCTTGTGGTGTTTGTACCCGGCGGTCAAAGGAGAGAAAAGGAGGAGGCTATGGTTTTTGTTATTTTTCTAATTCTCTGTAAATGAAAAATATGATCTCCCTTTTCCTAATTTTGTTAAAAACCAAAGTGGGCTTGGCCTCTTTGTTTTGTGTATGTCGCGGCTAGGTGGGGCCCACAAGGGGAAATCCGTTGTTTTTCCGTGTTCTAAATATTTACGTGTTCTCATGTCGTGTTTACGTGATTTATTTATTTATCGTTTGTGTCATTATATATATATACGTAATCGTAATAAACATTACGTAAATACATAATAATAGGTTCGTGATTATTTATGTTCATGATTTCATGTTCGTTATTATAATTATTGTTGATAATAATTATCGTGTATTAATATGCTTAATTACTTATCGTGTAATAACACGTACGTAATACTTGTAATTCTTATTCGTGAAAAGTAAACGTGCTATAAAAGGAAAGTTCTAATCATGTACGTACGATCATACGGGTACTATTCGTGGTAAAAGCATGCGGGTTTTACAGGCTTAGTTTCAAGTTGACTAAGATCTTGAGGTACTTCTTCACTAGTAGGCACAGTAGTGGGGGCAGACCTAGTTAAAGGGCGCAGTTTCCATACTTTACTGATGGGCTCCTATTTAAACGGCGATGAGACCTAACTTTAGTGGGAGTGATCCTAGTTAAAGAGCACTTAGTTAAATTTTCAGTAAAGGTCCTACCAGTGGGTTGCTATTGCCATCCAACTTGGGTGAATTTCTTACCTGTTGGTTTCCATTCAAGGTTGTCCCTAATGGCATACATTTCAACAACATTGTCAACAAGGCATTAATCATGACGCTGAGAAAACATGTACAATTCCAACATCTCAAATTAGAATTCACATTATGCTTAGGCTGTTGCATAGCTGCAGAGCTTTTTTTCTTAGCTACATGATTCTTTTTATTCAAAGCTGAAGTAACATTCCTAGGGTGAACTTCTACTTTCTTCTACATAATGCTACTATTGGAGGGATTGATCCTATCTTTATTTACTCGAGATCCTTTAGCCTTAGTAGACGCAGTTACTCATGTAGAAGGCAAGAGAATATTAGTTGTAGATTTTGATTGTTCCTTGTTGGATGTACTTAAAGTAGGTTTAGCTCCTGGGGTTTTATTGAATGGAGTTATGGCAATGGTAGCAGGTTGTTTTTTGAGTGGTGCGGAACCCGGTTGACCGATGAAATTAAGATGTTCTAAGCAACATTGAACCCGCTAAATGTATAAATGAGCAGCGTTATAGTCATTGTTTGTGGGATCAGATTCATATAAGTCATCTAAGATATCCCTCGTAAGGAGCACATGCTTAATTGCCTGCTTCATATAGTCCATATATGAGACTGAATTGTTCTTATGGTAAGGGTTCTTATAGATCACCACTTCTTTGGTTTTTGGAGCACTAGAGGACGGTGCAGAGATTGTAGTTGGGTTATAAACAACCTCTTGTCCTTTGAGTTTAAGTGTCTCCTTTAACACAGCTAAAACCATGTTTTTGTCTATGAGTTGAATATTTAAATGAGAGATTTCTGCACACTTTTGGTTCAGTTGGTCAACAAGTGACTTCTGCCCTTCTACATTAACAGCAAATCGTTCTTCTATTGAACAGTAAATTTGAGAAAATCCCTGTTTTGCTCGTTCAAGCTCCCCTAGAATATAGATGATTCTATTTTCCAAGGCATGGTTCTAATGCTCTGCAGCCTCCAGTTCCACTTTCTCTACTAATGACTCTCTCTTAAGTCTCATAATTTCTTCCTCTAATGCTTGAACCACCTGAATCATCTTGTCAATTATCTCAACGTTGTTTTCACAATCATTAGTTATTAAAAGAGTTTCATTTTTATATTGTTGTTCGATTTCAAGAGATATACAATGTTGTTGAAGATTGTCAAAATGTTTTGAAAGTGATTTATAAGAATCTTGAAGCTTTAAAACATCATCGCTAGATTCGGGACAAAAGTGATTATCTATATCATTCACAAGCTCAACAATATTCACAGAGAGATCATGCATATCACATTTATTCACAACAGATGTTATCTCATTAGCAAAATTAATACTCACAACGGTCATCACATCGAGAGACACCATTTGTTCCAAGAATCGGTTATATTCGGACAAAATCTTTTCTTTTTCAATTAAATGTACCTCATAAGTGTCATCTGTTTCGTAGAAAACTTTTTAAACTTCTGTCATTTCGAAATTTAGATTTTCTCCAAGATTTATAAAGCCCTCTTTAAGATTTTCTACAAACCGAACAATCTCTTTCTCAAACACTGCTTTCGTGTGTTCTAAAGACCATTCTCTGTCGGTTTGAGCCGTTGGAGTCGTACATCCCCTAATGACCTTGTAATACTCTCAATTTTCGTATCGGTACAGCGGAAGGGTCTTTCAGAGTGTTACGGGATAGCACAATAACTCCAATCATAGACAACACATAAAAATGGTTGTACAAGGTTTAACATACATTCATTCGATAGAAAATTTTAAAGTGTACAACAGGTCCCAAATTATGCAGGTCATTTAGTTTACAAAACATAGATCGAATGAACATTTTTAATATTATGTGGGCCATCAGAGTCGATCTCCATCCGGATTACCTTCAAGCACCTGAGATAAAAACATGCAAAAATCATATCAGCGAATGCCGAGTGAATTCATAGAGTTTAATAAAAACCGTTATATAAAACAATCGTTAAAATCAGAACACAAGTATAATATCGGAAGTAAGTCCTCGTATTGCTAGTCAGGCAATATATAAATCAAGCATACATCTTAAACCGTCCATGAGACCGTAGCCTCAATATTACCATTATAGGTAATATATTCATCGTTATTAGCATCGTTGTCGTTTTGTATATAGGATACAATTTAGGATTATTATTAGCCGCATGACATTGTTACCTTACTATGAAAACAACGGGCCGCGAACCCGTCAAACAATTTGCCCATCTAAGTTAGTGTGTCGTCACAAAAATCACGTTATGTAATCTTCTCATACATAAATTCGCTTACCAATCAATGTGGCACGACGGGGATCAACCGTCAAGGCGCGAACTGGGTTGATCGTCCCCAAATAGTACTATCATATGCATAAGCGTCTACCAAATCCCGGTAGTTCACAATTCATGCTAATGGGACTTGAAGTGACATAACCTAACTACTAATAATCCTTTTTATCTCGTTTATAGGGTCATAGCATCATTCGGGTCCATATCATTAAGCATACCATCGGGACTACTTGTGTTCTATTTTTATCAAAATCTAGCATTTTATCTCCCTTGCGGGTTTACAAATCATTTTATAAAATATTTAAAAGTGTGCGAGGCTATGAACTCACGTTGATAATGAAAGGCGGATTATCGGCTACGGGCGTGCTTCGGTCACGGAAACCTATATAAATAATAATCGGTCTTAGACTTTTGTCCAATGACTTTATCAAAATAACAATATACATATGATGATTTTTGTACATATGATGATGATCAAGTGGGTTTATATATCCTTGTTTACTCATTTTAGTGTTTACGTATTGCTAACTTTTTACTAGTTTACTAGTTTTACCTATTTACATGTTTTAAGTCCAATAAGCTTATTATAAGTTCTTTAACTTGTTTTAATCCATTTTATACTTATAACATCAGTATTCATACTTTACATGTTGGGCCCAAATGGGTTAAGCCCAATAAGTTCTTTTTATAAGTGTTTAACTTATTTAGTCCAATTATTAGTCCAATATGCTTACTTAGCTCGTTAATGTCCGTATGTCCTATAGTTTGGGTTTTATCGGTTTTTACTTGTATTAGATACTTATATATCAGTATATGACTTTTAAAAACATTACATTAGACGGGTTTGATCGTCTAAGTTATAATTGGCGAAAAACGTTAATTTTACGGTAATAGCCGAAAAAGTCGTAAAATCAAGTTTATAGTTTTTATAACTTATAAATATTATTCAACTACCATTTTTATAAATTATACATTTATTTAACCTTATAAATATTTATATAAATGAAATTCATAAGTTAGTGGGTTTTAATTTCACATTTTATACTATATAATTTGAGTGCTTATATAATAGTAATAAACATTAATTCTTCAAAATCTGATTTTTATTTTCATCTTCACCATTTTTATCATATCTAGAGTTCTACAATGAATTAGAAGCTTATTTTTTGGTGGCATGAACTTCATATTATGTGCTAAAATTAACTGAGCTATAGTTACTGCTCATTTTAAGTTTAACTATCCTTAACAGTCCCTACAAAACAGCTTATTCAGATTAGCACACTCATCTTGTTTTGATCATATCTCACTCATTTTAATGATTCCATTGCATGGCCAACTCTCACATGTGTATAACATCTTGTAGTTACTGTAAATGGATTCTACCATGCAAGTTTATCAGTTCAAGGTTTGGTTACATACTGTTTTTATACAGCCAACAAATTAAGCATGATTTTAGCCTTGTTTCTTATGGTTATTAATCTTTTTAAGCATATTTATCAACACTTGATCCCCACACAACATTTTTATCATCATATATTCATCATATACATATACAACAAGAAATAAAATACATTCGATCTTTACAAAAATAACAAGAGAAAATGGAAAGGATGATCTTCTTTACCAACCAAGAGTATATCTTGTTTTTGGAAGACAAGAACTTGATGAACACCAAATGTAACCCCAAGATCATCAAACACCATGAAATTTAGTTGAGAAATCAGCCCTAGGACATAATTAAATCACCTCCTTTGTTTTTAAAATGGCCACCAAGTGATCAAGGCTTCAAGGTAACTCCATGATATAGCTAGATAACAAGTATTTTGTGGCTAGAAAAGATCAAAAGGGGTGTTTGTTCTTGAATATGGGACGACAAGGGTGAGAGTTTGAGAGAGAATTGAGATTGTTTTGCATGTGTGATATGATGGTAATGAGTTAGCTAGTGGTTTTTGTGGTATGAGTGGAAGGAAGTAAGCTTAAGTGTTAAGCTAATGCTTACACTTGTTAGCTTAATGTTTACATGATGCCACATCTTTGCTGTGGTGTCATGTTTGGCCGTCCCATGTGTGTAGTGGGGTGGGATAAATTATTTTGTACCACCTCACTAATTTACGGGTATTCCTCGATTCTAGTTTTCTCGATTTGCGTGCCCTCGGGTCGTTTCATGAAAAACGTTTTTATAAATTATGAATCAACGGCACAAAACGAATCCAATAAAAATTATCTCATAAAAAACGGAGTTTAAAAACGTAATCCTAAGGTTTCCGGTTTAATCGTAAAGGACGCTAAATTATGCACGTAAGCCCACATTTAAATCCGTAAATTGTGAGTTCATCAACCAACACAAAAATAAGTTTCAAAATATTATACGAGAAAATAATTCACTACCTGAAAATGTTAGATTGTCATAGCTTTTCCTCCTAAAAGGGATCAACGTCCTCATGATCCATTTTATTTTGATGTCCGTTTCTTATTGAAATCAAAGAGGTGCGGATATTTCTTCCACATTTCATCCTCTCATTCCCAAGTATATTCCGGTCCATGCTTTGAATTCCATCGGATCTTGACAATAGGTATCCGACTTTGTTTCAGTTGCTTTACCTCACGATCCATAACCTCTACGGGCTCTTCGATAAAATGCAACTTCCCATCTATTCGAACCTTATCTAATGAAATTTTCTCATCACTCATTGCTAGACATTTCTTTAGATTAGATACATGGAATGTGTTGTGAACACCATGAAGTTCTGGGGGTAACTCTAGTTTGTAAGCCACCGGACCTACTCTAGATAAAATCTTAAAGGGTCCAATATAACGGGGATTCAATTTTCCTCGCTTTCCAAATCTTATAACGCCTTTCCATGGCGATACTTTCAACATTACTTGGTCACCCACTTTAAACTCCATTGGCTTCCGCCGCACATCCGCGTAACTTTTCTGTCTACTACGGGCAGTCAACAACCTATTCTTAATCTGAACTATCATCTCCGTAGTCTCCCGGATCAATTCCGGTCCCGTGAGCTGGGTATCCCCAACTTCACTCCAACATACAGGAGATCTACACTTCCTTCCATACAAAGCTTCAAACGGTGCAGCCTTAATACTAGAATGGTAACTATTGTTATACGAAAACTCTGCTAACGGCAAATGTCTATCCCAATTCTTACCAAAATCTAACACACAAGCTCTCAACATATATTCCAGTGTTTGTATCGTCCTTTCATTCTGCCCATCAGTCTGGGGGTGATAAGCAGTGCTCATGTCGAGATTCGTTCCCAAAAGTCTTTGGAGAGATTTCCAAAAATTTGATGCGAATCTAGGATCTCGATCTGAAATGATCGATACAGGCACTCCATGCTTGCATACAACATTCTCAAGGTATATACGAGTCAGCTTCTCGAACGAGAACTGCTCTTTAACCGGAATGAAGTGTGCTGATTTGGTCAGTCTGTCGACAATGACCCAAATCGAGTTGTTTCCAGATGATGTTCTAGGAAGCTTGGTGATAAAGTCCATCGTAATTCGCTCCCACTTCCATTCAGGAATCTTTGGATGTTGAAGTAGTCCTGATGGCTTTTGATGTTCAGCTTTGACTCTAGCACAAGTCAAGCATTGAAGAACATACATAGCTATGTCAGCTTTAATATTCGGCCACCAGTACAACTTCTTCAAATCATGGTACATCTTATCAGATCCCGGATGAATGGAATACTTAGATTTATGGGATTCTAACATAATCAAGTCTCTTAAGCCTCCAAATTTAGGTATCCACATACGACCTCTTAAGCATTTCACTTCATCAGCTCTAACCTCTAAAGGATCTCCTTCTCCTCGGAACCCTTCATTAACAAAATTTTCCTTCTTACAAGCTTCTATTTGCGCATTTCTAATTTGCTCAGGCAAATTATTGTGCACGGTCAAGACTAGAGAACGTACCCTGATAGGCTCTCTATCTTTCCTGCTTAACGCATCGGCAACAACATTGGCTTTTCCTGGGTGATATTTTATATCACAATCATAATCACTTAACAACTCTATCCATCTTCGTTGCCTCATGTTCAATTCCTTCTGGTCGAGAATATACTGTAGGCTTTTGTGATCGGTGAATACCGTACACTTGGTGCCATACAGATAATGTCTCCACAACCTAAGAGCAAAGACTACAGCTCCTAACTCAAGATCATGAGTAGTATAATTCTCCTCATTCTTCCTTAATTGCCTAGAAGCATAAGCTATCACTTTTTCTCGCTGCATCAAAACAGCTCCATAGCCTCTAAGAGATGCATCACAATACACTACAAAATCTTCACTCCCATCGGGTAATGATAAAATTGGCGCACTACATAATTTTTGCTTCAATGTCTGAAATGTTCCATCTTCATCACTTCCCCAAACGAAAGGTTTATTCTTCTGGGTAAGCTTAGTCAAAGGTTTAGCTATCAAAGAAAATTCTTTAATGAATCGCCTATAATAGCCAGCCAATCCTAAGAACTGTCGCACTTCCGTTGGCGTTGTCGGTGCAAACCAATTCTTATTGGCTTCAACCTTTGCAGGATCAACATGAATTCCATCTTTGTTAATCACATGACAAAGAAATTTCACAAAATCTAACCAGAAATCACATTTCGAAAACTTAGCATACAACCTTTCATCCTTCAACAAATTCAAAACAATCCTTAAATGTTCTCTATGTTCATCTTCATTCTTAGAATAGATTAGAATATCGTCAATAAACACAATCACAAATTTATCCAAGTAGGGCTTGCACACTC
Organism: Glebionis coronaria; assembly: GCA_025667525.1. NCBI lineage: Eukaryota > Viridiplantae > Streptophyta > Magnoliopsida > Asterales > Asteraceae > Glebionis > Glebionis coronaria. The sequence continues at coordinate 113,050 of JANFOE010001609.1, read as the reverse complement.
GATTCATTAAATCCATGAAAACCGCAGGTGCGTTAGTTAACCCAAATGGCATTACTTGAAATTCATAGTGTCCATAACGAGTTCTAAATGCAGTTATAGGAATATCTTCTTCACAGACGCGAAGTTGGTGATATCCTGACCGCAAATCTATCATAGAATACACACTAGATCCTTGTAGTTGATCAAACAAATCATCAATCCTAGGTAAAGGATATCGATTTTTAATTGTCAACTTATTCAGTTCCCTATAATCAATGCACATACGGAAAGATCCATCCTTCTTCTTAACAAACAAGACTGGAACTCCCCAAGGAGACGAGCTCGGTCGAATAAAACCTTTATCAGACAACACCTTAAGTTCCTCAGATAACTCCTTTAATTTAGAAGAGGCTAATCGGTAAGGCGCACGTGCCACCGGTGCAGCACCAGGAATTAAATCGATTCGAAACTCTACTTGCCTTATCGGTGGAAGTCCGGGTAAATCTTTAGGAAATACCTCAGGAAATTCACAAATAATAGGTACATCTTCCAATCGTTTCTCCCTAGACTCATTCCCGGTTACTTGAGCTAAGAATAACTCACAACCGTTCCTGATGTACTTTTGGACGTTAATACATGAAACGATTTTCAAACGGGATTCACCTCGATTACCATCAATTACTAACGTCATATTCCTAAGAGGAATCTTAACCTTCTTCTCTCCACATAAAATAGTAGCATTATTCAACGACAACCAATCCATACCAATAATAATATAAAAACTACCTAATTCTATCAACATCAAATCAATCGGAAAGGAATATTTTAAGAGATTTAGAGGGCATCCTTTTAATAGCTTATTAGTTTTCACTAATTTACCATCAGCCAATTCTACCTCGTAACTGGTATTTATCTCAACAGGTTCAATGTCAATAAGGGCACTAAATTTAGTGGATACAAAGCTCCTATCAGCACCCGAATCAAATAAAGCAACAACATAATGATTGTTGAGTAAAAACGTACCGGTAACGACATTCGGATCCTCTTTCTTCACCTCAATTGTTCCAAGTTGATAGACACCACCCTGGGGGTTTCTTCCATGTACAATCGCTTTCAACTTGGGGCATTCTGATTTCCTATGACCTTCTTCATTACAGTTGAAGCAAATGGTTCCCTTCTTACACCTTTCAACCTTGTGTCCAAGCTTTCCGCAATTTCGGCACTTCCAGCAGTCGCCAGCATGCCTCTTGTTGCCACACTTAGGACATCTATCATCGTTGCACGGTGTATTTTTGGTAAGAGCATTTGCATTCCCCTTTCTATAGTTCTAACGGCGATTGAAATTCTTCCTATTATCACCTCTATCTATACGATCACCGTCTCCCTTTCTTTTCTCACCAACACGGGCTTCATCTTCCCTATCCTGAATTATCTGTCCAATGAGTTGGTAAGCCATTCGAACAACATCATCAATGGTCAGTGGTTTAGATGATGTCACGTCCCCTCGGATATTACTGGTCAATCCTTTAATATATTGCTCAATTCGGATCTGTTCGGGTTCCACCAATCGAGGACATAGCAAGGCCAACTCATGGAATCGGTTTGTGTAACTATCAATGTCCACACCTTTCATTCTCAAATGAATCAACTCTTGTTCTAACCTAATAATCACACTACGAGGACAAAACTCCAAAGTCATCCACTTCTTAATTTCAGCCCAAGGAGTAGCATTAACAGCATCAAGACCCATGAAAGAAATTCTCCTGTTCCACCAAGTCAACGCACGACCTTTAAGAGTAGACATAGCAAAAGTCACCTTATCTTCCTCCTTGCACTTACTAATCCGAAACACCGACTCAATCTTCTCAATCCACTGGCTTAATCCTACAGCACCTTCAGTTCCATTAAAAGGTAGAGGTTCACACTTCATGAACGTCACATAAGTACAACCACCAACTTCAGGTGCATTAGTTCCAAGTCCTCCTACATTTCCTCCGGCATTATCATTCACATTATTAGCATTCACATTCACATTATTACCGCCAATTCCATTACCGCCAGCTCCACTACCGCCAGCTCCACTACCGCCAGCTCCACTACCGCCAACTCCACTACCGCCAGCTTCATTTCTAGCATTTGCCATAAATTCAGTCATAGATGCGGTAACTTGCTCTGTAATAATCCTACGTACATCATCCTCAGTCACAACCTTCTTGTGCGACATAGTTCTATAATTCCACAATTTTAAAGTATTAAGCATTCACCCAACAAAGGATTCATATAATATGGATTGAATTCATAATCAAGATACAAATAAGGCACAATATGGAATTCAAGACAAGATACATATTTCATTCGATTTGAAACAAAAGCATTGTCTTAGTTACATCCCATATCAAAGTTCTAGCACTATATATACTCAAAATTCGTGCCAAGTCTACTACTAACAAGTCGGTTCAGTCAAAGCTACAAAAGTACAAAAGATACAAAGGTCACTACTAAATACAGACTGGTCTACTGAGAACCGCCAGATGGTCCATCATCCATCGTCTTCTATATCTTTGTCAGACAATCACTAGACACATCTTCAGCTGGGCGCTTACGGATCACTCCTCTTTCAACCATGTCAGTATAAAATCTACTATTCCATCCCACAGATATATTCAACTCCTTTTCAGCTTTCTCACGCATCGCACGAGCTACATTCAACTGAATCTCCATAGAATTCACCTTTTTCTTCATTTCAGCAAACTCACCACTTTCTCACACTCATAACCTCCTAAAAGCCTCATTCAAACCATGTTCTACATCAGTCAAATCCAAACTAAGCAATTCCCGCTCTTTCTCACCAACCTTAGTCTTCGACTCCAAATAAGCAACATGAGTCTAAACAACACCTAATCCAATCTCTGTCATACTACTCTTATCACGGGAAGCATCTAGATCACGTCTCAAGGCCCATGGTGCAAGACCATCAATATGAGTAGCCTCTCGAGTACTAGACGACTCTCCTATCACACGTCTACGAGTAGCAACACCATCAGTACCGTCAGATGCATTGTCATCCTCATCTTCCTTTGATTCAGAATCAGATTTAGACGATTCAGACATTTCATCCCTATGTAGCTTAACCTCAGAATCAGACAAATAAACTGGTGGGGGCAAAGGCTCGCCCTCTAGAACATCATAAGGATAAATAAGCTCAACTTCCTCATCGTCATCAACCTCATCGTCTATACCTACATCCTCCTCGACATCCTCGTCGTCAATCTCATCATTTAAATTATCTAACCCAATCTCCTCATCATTCTCAATATCAACATTATCAATCTCATTTTCTACCATATCAACCTGAGGGGCAATCTGATCTCCTAGTCCTAAATCGGGCTCGAGATCCTCAAATGGTTCCTCCTCATCATCCATATCATAATCTACTAAGTCTAAATAAGGAACATCATCTACATTATGTTCGGGAATAGCATGGTTTTCTAAAGGAATATTAGGGTAAGCCATGACAATCTGCATATATATATATATCTCGTATTAGGATAACATACTATTTAAAGAATTACATACTGAAACCACGATATATACATATATATATATATATATTAAATTATATATATCAAAATATATATCTTCTCAATAGGGCTTGTTGGTAACGTCGGAGATCTCTGGCACCGTTATAGTCAAAATATTTTCTCAAATGTTCATTGTCAAAAGATTTTGAAAAGTTTTGTTCAAAACCTTGGTTTTTAAAATATTTTGTTCTCTATAACGAGAGCTCTAGTACCAAACTGTAACACTCTAAAATTTCGTATCGGTACAGCGGAAGGGTTTTTCAGAGTGTTACGGGATAGCACAATAACTCCAATCATAGACAACACATAAAAATGGTTGTACAAGGTTTAACATACATTCATTCGATAAAAAGTTTTAAAGTGTACAACAGGTTCCAAATTATACAGGTCATTTAGTTTACAAAACATAGATCGAATGAACATTTTTAATATTATGTGGGCCATCAGAGTCGATCTTCATCCGGATTACCTTCAAGCACCTGAGATAAAAACATGCAAAAATCATATCAGCGAATGCCGAGTGAATTCATAGAGTTTAATAAAAACCGTTATATAAAACAATCGTTAAAATCAGAACACAAGTATAATATCGGAAGTAAGTCCTCGTATTGCTAGTCAGGCAATATATAAATCAAGCATATATCTTAAACCGTCCATGAGACCGTAGCCTCAATATTACCATTATAGGTAATATATTCATCATTATTAGCATCGTTGTCGTTTTGTATATAGGATACAATTTAGGATTAGTATTAGCCGCATGACATTGTTACCTTACTATGAAAACAACGGGCCGTGAACCCGACAAACAATTTGCCCATCTAAGTTAGCGTGTCGTCACAAAAATCACGCTATGTAATCTTCTCATACATAAATTCGCTTACCAATCAATGTGGCACGACGGGGATCAACCGTCAAGGCGCGAACTGGGGTGATCGTCCCCAAATAGTACTATCATATGCATAAGCGTCTACCAAATCCCGGTAGTTCACAATTCATGCTAATGGGACTTGAAGTGACATAACCTAACTACTAATAATCCTTTTTATCTCGTTTATAGGGTCATAGCATCATTCGGGTCCATATCATTAAGCATACCATCGGGACTACTTGTGTTCTATTTTTATCAAAATCTAGCATGTTATCTCCCTCGCGGGTTTACAAGTCATTTTATAAAACATTTAAAAGAGTGCGAGGCTATGAACTCATGTTGATAATGAAAGGCGGATTATCGGCTACGGGCGTGCTTCGGTCACGGAAACCTATATAAATAATAATCGGTCTTAGACTTTTATCCAATGACTTTATCAAAATAACAATATACATATGATGATTTTTGTACATATGATGATGATCAAGTGGGTTTATATATCCTTGTTTACTCATTTTAGTGTTTACGTATTGGTAACTTTTTACTAGTTTACTAGTTTTACCTATTTACATGTTTTAAGTCCAATAAGCTTATTATAAGTTCTTTAACTTGTTTTAATCCATTTTATACTTATATTATCAGTATTCACACTTTACATGTTGGGCTCAAATGGGTTAAGCCCAATAAGTTCTTTTTATAAGTGTTTAACTTATTTAGTCCAATTATTAGTCCAATATGCTTACTTAGCTCGTTAATGTCCGTATGTCCTATAGTTCGGGTTTTATCGGTTTTTACTTGTATTATATACTTATATATCAGTATATGACTTTTAAAAACTTTACATTAGACGGGTTTGATCGTCTAAGTTTTAATTGGAGAAAAACGTTAATTTTACGGTAATAGCCGAAAAAGTCGTAAAAATCAAGTTTATAGTTTTTATAACTTATAAATATTATTCAACTACCATTTTTATAAATTGTCCATTTATTTAACCTTATACATATTTATATAAATGAAATTCATAAGTTAGTGGGTTTTAATTTCACATTTTATACTATATAATTTGAGTGCTTATATAATAGTAATAAACATTAATTCTTCAAAATCTGATTTTTATTTTCATCTTCACCATTTTTATCATATCTACAGTTCTACAATGAATTAGAAACTCATTTCTGGGTGACATGAACTTCATATTATGTGCTACAATTAACTTAGTTATAGCTACTGCTCATTTTAAGTTTAACTATCCTTAACAGTCCCTACAAAATAGCTTATTCAGATTAGCACACTCATCTTGTTTTGATCATATCTCACTCATTTTAATGATTCCATTGCATGGCCAACTCTCACATGTGTATAACATATTTTACTTACTGTAAATGGATTCTACCATGCAAGTTTATCAGATAAAGTTTTGGGTACATACTGTTTTTATACAGCCAACAAATTAAGCATGATTTTAGCCTTGTTTCTTATGGTTATTAATCTTTGTAAGCATATTTATCAACACTTGATCCCCACACAACATTTTTATCATCATATATTCATCATATACATATAAAACAAGAAATAAAATACATTTGATCTTTAAAAAAATAACAAGAAAAAATGGAAAGGATGATCTTCTTTACCAACAAAGAGTATATCTTGTTTTTGGAAGACAAGAACTTGATGAACACTAAATGTAACCCTAAGATCATCAAACACCATGAAAGTAAGTTGATAAATTAGCCCTAGGACACAAGCAAATCACCTCCTTTGTTGTTAAAATGGACACCAAGTGATCAAGGCTTCAAGGTAACTCCATGATATAGCTAGATAACAAGTATTTTGTGGCTAGAAAATATCAAAAGGGGTGTTTGTTCTTGAATATGGGAAGGCAAGGGTGAGTGTTTGAGAGAGAATTGAGATTGTTTTGCATGTGTGATATGGTGGTACTGAGTTAGCTAGTGGTTTTTGTGGTATGAGTGGAAGGAAGTAAGGTTAAGTGTTAAGCTAATGCTTACACTTGTTAGCTTAATGATTACATGATGCCACATCTTTGATGTGGTGTCATGTTTGGCCGTCCCATGTGTGTAGTGGGGTGGGATAAATTATTTTGTCCCACCTCACTAATTTACGGGTATTCCTCGATTCTAGTTTCCTCGATTTGCGTGCCCTCGGGTCGTTTCACGAAAAACCTATTTATAAATTATGAATCAACGGCACAAAACGAATCCAATAAAAATTGTCTCATCAAAAACGAAGTTCCAAAACATAGATACGTAATCCTAAGATTTCCGGTTTAATCGTAAAGGACTCTAAATTATGCACGTAAGCCCAAATTGAAATCCGTAAATTGTGAGTTCATCAACCAACACAAAAATAAGTTTCAAAATATTATACGAGAAAATAATTCACTACCTGAAAATGTTTGATTGTCACAGACCTTGTCAAAACTGGTAAAGTATCGTTTAATCTCTATCAAGCATAACAATAATGTACTTATCGGTGGAACAACCTTTGGAATTTCCTTAGGTTCATCCGTGTTGACAAGTGTAGAAAATGTACTAGGGTTTTCTTTGGTGGACACGTAAGTTGGTGTATCGATAAATTCCCTTTGTATATTAAAGCGAGTTATAAACTCCTTTTTTGAATACTCTTGATTAAGCTTATCATAATCAAACTTAGGATGTTTCAAAAGCCTTTGTGACCGATTCTCTTCATCTAGTGACATATACTCGGGATCATCCAGAATAATAATCGAATCTAAGACCAATCCTAATTTGGTTGCATCGTAAAGTCTTAGGTTGTGGATAAAATCTTGCTTTGCATAAACCGGGTTCGGTGGAAGGTCTTGTAGACGCGATAAGTTAAATTCCTCAAAAGATGAATCAAATAAATGTACTAAGTGTGAGGCAGAGTATTGTTTCAAAAGCAAATTATCAATCTTTTTAATTTGATTTGACGCATTAATTTCCGTTTCAACCTTTTTAGACTCGAAAATTTCGAAATCCGTTTTTAGTTTTTGAAAATTAGTGACGACTGACTCTTTTCTTTAGTTTCTTTTGAAAGATTTGCTCTTAAATGTTCAATATCTAGTAAATGATCCATTTGAATTTTTATAAACCCATCAAATTCTGGATTAGTGATGGTATTGGCTGAGGGTGTTAATTCCAAGGTTTGAACCTTTTTCTTGTACAAAGCAAGCTCGGCCGATAAGGTCTGATTAACACTTAGGGTTTCAAGGACCGCATTATTCATTTGGCCAAGCATAGTTGCAAAAACCATTACCAAATCTTGTTGAGTAGGATAATTCATATTCATAATAGCTCCCGGTTGTATTTCACCTAAAGTCTAAGGACTTGCATTGATATTTCTATCATTGTTTGTATCCTCATTTGAATTACTAACCACAAGAGGCTCTTCCGAATACTGAGACGCTTGCCCAACTTGATAAGGTACAATACTAGTACATTGGTAGTACTTGGTACCTTAGAGATTTGGTCAGACCCTTGAAGCGAGATATTTGCCATAAGAGCTGCCTCGGCGGTGTTGAAGTCATCATAGTCTGAGTCATATGCATCCAGATCATCTGGCTGATATGTTGCATTTTGAGTGAAGGCTGTTGTGATTCTCTCATTTTTCGCAACTCCCGGATCTGCAAGAAATGCTAACTCTTCCTCATCGGGCTCTCAACCATTTACTTGAGCATTAACCAACAAGATCTTTTCCTCAAACCACGACGCATCACTTCTCCTCTTCTGTTGCTTACACTCCCTAGCCATGTGTCCTTCCCCCTTACAGTTGTATCATATTATTATCTTCACCTTACCAGTGGTGTTTCCCCTTGGAGCAGTGTTATATGTGCGTGCATCAGTATTTAATGAACTTGGTCTCCCCTGAAGTGGTTGAACCATGATCCTACCGTCTTGAATTGTATCTTGTTGACGAGAGTTAGAAGAAGTTATCAACTGATTATTTGTTGGGGAAGGTCCTCTGTATCCTCGTTTGTTCAATGTTTGAGTGATATAGGCAGACACGCCAGTTAACACGTCAGTAGGATTATGACCTTGTTTGAATTCAGGAATTGGAACCTCATCATCATAGTACAGAACTAGTGATGCCAGAGCTGCATAAACACTTTAAGGAGTACTGATATGCTGTGAATAGTTGGGTGGAAGAACTTCAGGTTGCTGGTATGTGATAGTAGGAGCGGTAGGTGGTTGATAATAAGAGTATATTTATTGAGCATAAGATGATAGATGTGAGTCTTTGTGATGATGGTGTTGGTTACTAATATTGTTGATGTGATGTAGGTGGTTGTGGTAACATCGAGTACCATGGATAGCTTGGGGTTTGATAAACAGGCTGGTGATAGGAGTGTTGTCCCATAGCATAATGTGTGTTGTTATATGGCGACATTTGATGATTTGCCAATAATGCCAATGGTTGAGGATAAGATCCTTGAGACATACGTGTCTTGAGCACATGCTTCTCATGTTGTTGTAAGAAAGCATAAAGTTGATCTAGATTTGACTTGTGTAAATCCCTTACCAATTTAACATCAGTGACATAGTGGCTCCACTCTAAAGGCAACATATTTAGGAACTTGGTATTGATCTGAAATTGAGCAATCGTGAGATTGTAAGTGTTCAAATCGTTCATCAATGTAGTGAATCTCCAATAGTAGTCATGAAGAGTTTCCCCTGGAGTGTAAGTGAACCTATCAAACAAATCATAAAGTTGACACTATCGTTCCTGCTTAGATAGTGAATTCCCTTGTAACAAAACCGTCAAACGATCCCATAGCTCCTTTGCTATCTTATGTTGACTTACCATACGATAAATATCGGGTGGAAGAGCTTGAAGAATAGTATAAACAGCCTTTTCATCCGCATCGGCATTTAGTTGGTTGGCAGACGTTAAATCAGAAAGTTCCCTTGGTCGAGTCACATTATCGGCAGTAATAGTACCCCAATAAAGTGGTCCTTGCTCAATGGATTTCATCATAAGCCTCCCACTGGGTCGAACAATAATGTATGACTTCATACGACACTACCATGCTTCAAATAGCGCTTTGATAAGCAACGGTGGACGAGTATCGGTACCCGATGTGATAGATAGATCAGTAAGTGATGTCATTGTAGGCATGAATGAATGAGGATTCATTTTGTGATCACTTGAAGAAAGATTACCAAATGATCGAGAAATGAAATAAAGGTAAAGTGTTTCTGGTTGTTGAAAAATATGTAATTATCCTTTGGTTGTGTGTTGTTGTAAAAGTCTTCAAATAAATGCTAAGTCTAAAAATCCTCGAATTTGTTCAAAAATAGTGATAATTCATTATTCACGTGCGGAGATGTTCCGAAGCAAACGGAAATCCCTCTAGTGGTTGTGTGTTGTTGCGAATATACGGACCAAGCAAACAAGTCGTCAGGTACCATCACTGGAATCTTGTTTATGTATGGTCAAGCTGCTTGCGTTTTGTTTGATACGGGTGTGACTCATTCAATCATATCCACTGTTTATGCTAGTCGTGTTAGGATATCCCCTATGCCACTTGATATTGTCTTAAACATACACACGCCCCTACGAGACTATGTGCGCATCACACATGGGTATAGAGATCTTCCCCTAGAGTTTGATGACAGGACTCGCGAAGTTGACGCACTTCCATTAGACATGTGCGAGTTTGACATGATATTAGGCATGGACTGGTTATCCAAACACCACGCCACCATAGACTGCCATTCATATCGGGTTATTTTGGGTGATGTCAACGCACTAGAGTACATTCACAATGGTTTCATACCAGGAAAGTTTGTACAAATTATTTCAGTCTTGTAGGCACGTGCCTTACTGTTGTTGATCCCAAGCTTAGATCGATTAGCTTTGTGTTAACGAGATTAAATCAAGTTTAACACGTGGAGAAACTTTGTGTATTCAACAATCTAAGTGTTATGCGAAATTAACACTTAGAACAAAGAACAAAGCAAAACAAGTAAACCAAACTTTCACTTCGATTAATAATGAAACTTGCGTACAATGAAAGTGTATAACTTATTAAGACTCATATCAAACTATGAACCCTACGATCTCCTTTTATAGCACAAGGAGTCATGTATAATAATCTACATATCAACTATTCTAGGTAAAGATAAATATAGAAAATACAATGTCGAACATATCTTTACTAGAATTACAAAACTTGTAGACTAAGTATTCCATCAGTGATTGAACATCTCTTAATCAGCGCACAAATATGCTTTGTCAGCGTTCACCTGTCAACGCCTCTTTTACTCTTGTGAGCGTCCAAGTTCTTCTTGTCAGCGTCCCAGTGACTTAGCTAATTTTATTCCAAACAATCCCCTCTAAACTCAATATCTACTCTAGTAATCAAGTTTCTAAATAAAAACTAAGTACAAGGAGCATTCTTACAAAAACTAACTATTTATTAATTAGATAATAAACAAATCTAATTAAATACTTACTAACATCACTGGTATAATCAAATTCTAACTGTGTGGACACCATCATCTTCAAAGCATCTTGAGGTAGAGGATATTTAGCATCAACCAAAAGATATTCTTCAAATTTTGAGGTACTAAGATGGTATACACCAGCAGTTGAATGTAAACGCCACTTCAAACCACTGAGATCATCTAGATCCAATCATATTAGATCAGCTTCATCTGGTTCAATCATTCTCTTTAATATTTTCTAGATCTTTATTCCATTGACTGAAGAAGGATCTTCAGCTTCATACTTGGTCTTCATCAACTTCCATAAATATACCAAGTCTTCTCTATCCATACTTGCAAACAAAGAAATAAAAGAAGTGAATGTGTGTACCTTGTCACCATATCTGGTGATTACCTAGAAACCACTTGCATCTTCTTCATACTTAATCATTGGGTTTCTGAAATCTAAAGGTAACACTTCTACAACATTTGAAGCCTCCAAAGGTGAAAGCTTTATATTACTCCTTATAACAGCTTCACTAGGATTCAATTGATCAAGTACTGGGAATTCAATATGTATTCCCTTCTTCACTGGTCTTGGTACAATGAAAGCCCTCTTGATCTGCATATTTTCTTTAATTTCTTCCTTCCTTTCATCAGAAAGAAATCTGAAAGTATTTGCCTCACAAACACGTTCCCAACTAGGATATGCATAAAACTCCAACTCTTCAAAGGAAAGATTTTTCAATTTCTCATAGGTCCATCCCCCTTGATGGCACCTAAGAAGCATATTATAGAGCTCTCTTCTATCCTTTTTCAGCTCAGAAAGTACCTTACTAGCTTTATGCTTCAAAATCACCTTGCAATCCTTTTGAACTCTCAACAAAATTTCCAAACCCCAAATTTGTCGAGTAAGCGACATGTTTGGATTTTCTGCAATTGAAGCTTCCCATGCAAAATACATATCAACTACCTTAGGCATATCAAATTCTACCTCCATCTTCAACTCCCTAAGCTTCTCCTTAGCCAATTCATCCTCCACATACTCCAGTTTTTCTGGTTCTTCAATTATCATCACACTAGATCCAGAACTTTAATCATCACTACTATCTTGTGACTCAATAGTAGTTTTTACCCTATCCTACTCTTGAAGTTGTGCAGCCAAAACAGAATTAAAATGCACCTGAGTTGCATCCTTAGGTACTTGTACTTCTTCCAGAACCCCTTTACCCTTATCCAATGCTCCATATTGCTGGTAAAGATGTTGATGCTACTCGTGTAGAAAAATCTTTGATAATGGCTGATGGTTGGGATACACCAGTCATACCTGCAAGTCTGTCAGCGTCTAATTTGTTCTTTTCAGCATTCAAAACTTAAGTGTCAGCGGGTGTCTCTGCGACTTGCTTCATCATCTCTACAAACGAAAGCTTCTTAGGAGTAACCAAAGAAATATCAACAACTGGATTCTCCTTCAAACTTGTTAGTGACTCAGCTATCTCTTTACTCCCAAAAGAAACTCCTTCTTGTGAGCCCTTGTCACTCAAATTTACTGGCTCTAATACCACTTGTTGATCCCAAACTTAGATCGATTAGCTTTGTGTTAACAAGATTAAATCAAGTTTAACACGTAGAGAAACTTTGTGTATTCAACAATCTAAGTGATATGCGGAATTAACACTCAGAACAAAGAACAAAGCAAAACAAGTAAACCAAACATTCACTTCGATTAATAATGAAACTATTTACAATGAAAGTGTAGAACTTATTACAACTCATATCAAACTATAAACCCTACGACCTCCTTTTATAACACAAGGAATCATGAACAATAATCTATGTATCAACTATTATAGGTAAAGATAAATATAGAAATATAATGTCGAACATATCTTTACTAGAATTACAAAACATGTAGACTAAGTATTCCATAAGTGGTTGAACATCTCTTTGTCAGTGCCTCTTTTACTCTTGTCAGCGTTCAAGTTCTTCTTGTCAGGTCCCAGTGACTCAGCTAATTTTATTCCCAACAACTGTCACATGGCTGTGAGGGTTTCTTAGCCGTTTTTCATGATATTGAGGCTGAAACTCCATCCATTCAGGAGCAGCCTATCGTGTCAGAATTCCCTAATGTTTTTCCTGAATAACTTCCGGGCATACCACATGCTCGTGAAGTAGAGTTTGGTATTGAGCTCATCCCAGGAGCTGAACCAATATCCAAGGCTCCTTACCGCATGGCTCCCATTGAGGTTAAGGAGTTAAAGGAGCAGCTACAGGAACTTTTGGAGCGAGGTTTCATCCACCCTAGTATATCTCCATGGGGTGCACCGGTGTTGTTCGTGAAACATTTCTCTAAGATCGATCTGAGGTCTGGCTACCATCAGCTACGGGTGAAAGAGCAGGATATCTCCATGACTTCCTTCCATACAAGCTATGATCACTACGAATTTGTAGGCATGCCTTTTGGACTCACCAATGCTCTAGTAGTCTTCATGGATCTGATGAACCATGTCTGTCATGAGTTTCTTGACAAGTTTGTTATCGTCTTCATTGATGATATTCTGATATTCTCCAAGTCCAAGGAGGACCACGAATATCATCTTCACAGTGCTACAAATACTTCGCCACAAGCAGCAATACGCCAAGTTCTCCAAGTGTGAATTATGGTTAAGCAAAGTGGAGTTTCTGGGCCACATCATATCTGCAGAAGGAATAACCATGGATCCTGCGAAGGTTGAGGCTATCACAAAATGGCCAAGACCGACGTCGATGACTGAGGTTCATAGTTTTTAGTTGGTTATTACCGTAGATTTGTGGAGAATATTTCATGTTTAGCCGTGCCCTTGACTAAGTTGATGCAAAAAAGGGAGAAATTTGTTTGGAGTGATGAACGAGAGAAGAGCTTTGAAGAACTCAAGCAGAAGTTGTCATATGCACCTATTCTTACTCTCCCATATGGCACAGGCGGATTTCAGATCTATAGTGATGCTTCAGGGAAGGGTCTTGGCTGTGTTCTCATGCAACATGGGAAAGTGATTGCTTACGTATCATGGCAGCTTAAGCCTTATGAGGAGAACTATCCTACCCATGACTTGGAGCTTCCAGCAGTTGTCTTTGAACTAAAGATTTGGAGGTATTACTTGCATGGTGAATCATGTGATATCTTCACAGATCACAAGAGCCTTAAATATATCTTCACCCAACGAGAACTGAACATGAGGCAAAGAAGGTGGTTAGAACTGTTGAAGGATTATGACATTAATCTTTAGTATCATCCTGGCAAGGCGAATGTTGTGGCAGATGCTCTCAATAGGAAGTCGGGCATAATTAACGGCATTAAGATAGAAGAGGAAATCATATATGACTTAGAACAACTGGACATCGAGTTTATGGTACATGGACAACATGGCTAGTTGGCTAATGTTAGAGTTAAGCCTGACTTACTCTATAGGATCAAGGAAGCTCAGAAAGATGAAGGTGAAATCTGGGCAATCATTCAGAACATAGACCAGCAGACGGAGTTTCGGGTAGATGATGAAGGTATCTTATGGCATGGCACTAGGTTATGTGTTCCAGTTGATCTTACACCAGCTGACGGAGTTTCGGGTAGATGATGAAGGTATCCTGGTTCCACGAAGATGTACCATGACATCAAGCAGCATTTCTGGTGGAGTGGTATGAAGTAGGATGTTGCTACTGTTTGTCTCCAAATGTCTTACCTGCCAATAGGTTTAGATTGAGCATCAGCGAGCTAGTGGTTTACTACAACCATTGGACATTCCAGAGTGGAAGTGGGACAAGATCTCCATGGACTTTGTCACCGGACTTCCAAAGACCAAGAGGAAACATGATGCCATTTGGGTTATTGTTGATTGACTGACCAAATCCTCTCATTTCCTACTAATCCGCAAGGATGATTCAGTTAGCAAATTGGCGGATATCTATTATAAGGAGATCATGAGACTACATGGTACTCCATCCAGTATCATCTCAGACAGAGATCCTCGTTTTACATCTCGTTTTGGATAAGTTTGCAGAAATCTTAGGGCACTAGACTTAAGCTTAGCACATCTTTTCATCCTCAGACAGACGGACAGTCCGAGCATACCATTCAGATAATAGAGGACATGTTGCGAGCTTGTGCTTTAGATTGGACAAGAAGTTGGGACGACTATATCTGCCTAGTAGAGTTTCCATACAACAACAGTTGGCACGCGAGTATCAAGTGTGCACCATTTGAGATGTTGTATGGCACGAAGTGTCGCACCCCAATCTATTGGGATCAGGTTGGTGAGCGAATCCTTAAGGGTCCGGAGATGATAGAGGTCACCAATGAAAAGGTTGTCGTCGCCAAGGCGAAACTGCAGGAAGCTCGTGCACGTCAAAATAGCTATGCCGACAAGCACCGTAGAGATTTGTACTTCAACGTGGGTGATCATGTCTTTCTCAAGGTATCACCAACGCGTGGAGTTAAGCGTTTTGGAATCAAGGGAAAACTCAGTCCTCGATTCATAGGACCGTTTGATATCCTCAAACGTGTTGGTGAGGTATCGTATCGTCTGGTGTTACCTCTGCAGCTATCTCACGTTCACAACGTATTCCATGTGTCCTTACTCAGAGGGTACAATTATATTCCCTTACATATGGTGCAGTATCCACTCGAACATATGCGTGAGGATCTTTCTTATGTCGAGGAACCCGAACGAGTTCTTGATCGTCAAGAGCGAGTCATGTGGAAGAAGACGATTACATTCGTCAAAATCCTTTGGAAGAACCATCCTGAGCGGGAAGCACTTGGGAGACGGAGGAGATCGGGTTATAGTTTGACATGTGACTATAAGCCATTGATAATCAGCTTTAAAATTTTGAATATTTTATAAAAGCTCATTACCGAGAAATTAGTTTCTCGTTGTTGAGGATAAGTTATCATCCGTGATAAACTTTCCTTTATTTGAGGACCGGGTTACTGTCTGAAATATGACTGGGAGCCATTGTTCATGAGCTTTAATATTTTGAATATTTTATAAAACCTCATGACAAAGAAAAATTAATTTCTCGTTGTTGAGGGTAAGTTATCATCTGTGATAAACTTTCCTTTATTTGAGGACCGGGTCACAGTCTGAAATATGACTGTGAGCCATGATGAGAAAAAATAGAAAAGACATGTTTTGAAAACATTTGAACTCCCATTCTAACTTTATGTACATACCCGTGTCGTTATTGAGCGACATTTCAAAGTACGTCCATATTATCGATGCTGAGAGACATGTCGAAGAAGAATATTTTTGGTATTTTTGAAAGACTTTTTCATTTTTTATTTGGTTTTTATAGGTTTTATATTTTGTAGTCTGATATTTTAATAGATATATACAAGGTTATTGGAAATGTGCAAGACGTTCAAGCTCATCAGGAGTGAAACTACGCATACCAAGTCGACGAACCAAGAATTCAAATATGTCTTGAGAAAGAGATTTGGTGAAGATGTCGGCCAGTTGGTAGTCCGTCTTGACAAAATCCAGTTCGATCGTTCCTCTTTCCATGTGGTTGTTTATGAAATAGAATAGGACAACTATGTGCTTGGTCTTTGAGTGTTGGACCGGGTTACAAGATATGGCTATGGCTGATTGTGAATCACAATAAATAGGAACTTGATGAAAGCCATAATCAGAAAGTTGTGTTCTCATCCAAAGGACTTGAGCACTACATACGGATAGACACACATATTATGCTTCCGCGGTGGACAACACCGTACAATCTTGTTTTCTTGAGGACCAACTTACTAGCTTCTCGCCTAAGAATTGTTCTCCACCGGAGGTGCTCTTGTATGTATCATGACACCCTGCATGGTCGACATCTGAAAATCCAGTTAGATTAAAACCAGAATCCTTCGTATACCAGAGACCCATGTAAACGGTTCCCCAGAGATAACGAAAAATCCTTTTAACCTCTTTGATGTGCTTCTTGGTTGGCTTAGCCTGGTACCGAGCACATAAAAAAGTAGCATGCACAATGTCCGGTCTGCTTGAGGTTAAGTACATAAGGGACCCGATCATGCGTTGGTATTTTGTAGCATCTACAAATTTCCCTTTCTTATCCAAATAAAGCTTATGTTTAATGTCTATTGGTGTACCAATAGGATCACACTTTTCCATTCCAAATTTCTTTAGAATTTCAAGCACATATTTGGAATGATTTATGAAAATACCACGAGGGGATTGGTTAACTTAGAGACCAAGGAAAAACGTCATTCCCCCATCATCGACATTTCGAAACAGATTTTCATAAGGTCGGCAAATAATATGGAATATTTTGGGTTAGTAGAACCAAATATTATATCATCTACATAGACCTGAGCCACCAAGATGTAGTTGCCGTAGTGCTTCATAAACAACGTTGGATCAATGGTTCCTTTGCTGAAGTGATTTTTGAGAAGAAATAATGATAGTTCATCGTACCATGCTCTCGGTGCTTGTTTCAAACCATAGATTTCCTTTTTCTACTTGTAGACATGGCTTGGAGGATCGGTGTTGATGAAACCTTCAGGTTGACATACGTACACATCTTATTTTAACGGCCCATGTAAGAAAGTCGTCTTCACGTCCATTTGGTAGATAATGAACGATTTGTATGCAGTGTATGCCAAGAAGATCCTAATAGCTTCCATTCGAGCAACGGTGCAAACATTCTGTGAAATCAATTCCCTCCTGCTGTTTATAACCTCTACCAACCAAACGAGTCTTGTTTCTAATGATCGTTTGCTCTTCATCCAGCTTGTTTTTGAATAACTATTTTAAGGTAAGGGGATCCACATTATTCGGACGTAGTACTAACTCCCATGCATCAAACCGAATGATATAATTGATCTCTTCTTTACATAGACTCGATACATGATGCGTCGGTCATTGCTTCCTTAACACTTGTTGGTTCCATTGTGCTAACCGATAGTGCATAGATACACATCATCATCGGTACGCAACTGATTTCTAGTCGAGACTGGTCGTGAAGGATTGCCAATCATTGAAACTAAAGGATAATCCTTAGTCCATTTGTATTCGTGTGGAAGTGTATGAGAAACTTGATGCGAGCTCGACGGCTCAACATATGGTGTTGAAGGCTGAGTGGTACTTGTGGAAGCCGCGAATGGATTAACAAACTTATGTTCATTGAGCGTCGCATTGTTTGCATTCTCAGCAACTATTTCATTCTAAAGATGAACATGATTAGGAGTTTGCTGAGAATGTTGTTGAGACGCGTCAGCATGATGAGAAATGGTTGGAATATTTTGATTCAATATGGTTGAGGTTGACGTAGATGGTGCAGAAGAAGATGCCGTTGGTGTAGATGCAATTGGAGTTTCTTGAATCACAGTAGCAGGTGCAGCCGGGGCATTTCGAGTGACATCTTATGATGAAGGACCCTCCATATATTCATCATAAGTTGGCACAAATAAAATTTCCAAATCACGTTCTAAGGGTTGTAACGATGATATTGCAGACGATACATATTGTAGTGCGAGTCCTGAACTGACGTGTGCAGAAGTCTGACCTTGAAGCTCGACATTTAAGCTTTGATGTTGAGAAGTCATTCCTGAGAGTTCATCAAAGGTAACATTCATAGTCTCCATTGCCTTTCTTGTCCTTCGATTACTCTGTAAGCACAAGTATTTGAAGAATAACCAATGAAAAATCCAATATCACCTTTAGGTTCGAGTATACCAATATCTTCTCGATCATTTTTTGGATAACACAATGTCACGAATACATGTAGAAACGATGTATCCGGTTTTTGTCCATTGATGATATCATAAAGTGTTTTGTTGAATCGGGTGTGAATAATGGAGCGATTTTGAGTATAACATGCAGTTGCAATGGCGTTGGCCCAAAGGAATAACGACGCACTGGAGGAGAGAAGCATCGTTCGAGCAGCTTCAACTAACGTACGATTCCTCCGTTCCACAACTCCATTCTGCTCTAAAAGGTTCTTACAGCCGATGTTTGATGAGAAATCTCAACTTCGTCAAAGTAAGATTTTAGTTTCTGATTGGTGAATTTTGTGCCGTTATCCGTTCTTACAATGATGACAGGGGCTTGAAGTAGTACTGATGTTTTCTTCAAGAAATTGATAATTACACCAGGGGCTTCATCTTTTGAAGCAAGGAAATGAATCCATGTGCAACGAGAATAATCATCCACAATCACTAGGATATATCGCTTTCCATTAATGCTTTTAATTCTCATTGGGCCACACAAATCCATATGAATGAGATGTAACCTTTTCGTGGAGTTTGGAACAGGTTTGGGTTTGTGACGCATCTTCTTGCTTTTTCGTTGCTCACATGAAGGACAAAGATAGTCTTTTGTATATTTGAACTTTGGAAGACCGGTAATGAGATCATCTTTTGCTAGTTGGGTGATGGCATCGAAATTGAGATGAGATAACCTCTGATGCCATAACCATGATTTTGTTGATGTGGCCCGGGCCATGAGACAAATTGGAGAAGCAACCGACAATTTAAAAAGATCGATGGTGTAAAGGTTGGTGGTACGATTTCCTTTTAACAAATCAAGCCCTTTAATATCCTTTACAAAACACGTATGACTTCTAAAGGCTACATCTAAGTCTGAATCACAGAATTGTCCAACCGAGAACAAATTGTGTCCCAAGCCATCAACAAAAGAGACTCTGGTGATTATGATATTTCCCCAATGAAGCACCATATCCTAGAATAGCCGCGACATGATCATTTCCAAATCGAACAGTTCCCATGAATCGCCAGACAAAGCCTGAATCCACGCACCAGAGACAAATTTCAACAGCTTACCAAGGATAAGAGAAAAAGGATTCTGGAAAACGATGAAATAGGTTCCTGTAGGGTTAGATTAAAATTAAGTCGTATCGCATACCGACACATCACTGTCAGTGTGAGATCTACTAGTGTCGATAACGTTTCCACTACAGTCAAAATTTCTACCAGTAGGCAACCACTTAGAGGTAAATGTAGAGCTACTAGGCTTAGAAAGACTTTCTGTGGACCCAATGTGCTTACTTTTCTAAACATACACTTTAGCCTTAGGAGTGCTATGTTTTTCACTGATAGAAATCTTGTCAATTCGGGTGTATCCACCATAGTTCAAACCATTTATAGTCAAACCACAATCATCATGACTAATAGTAAAGAAACATTTATTACATTTAGCACAAATAAATTCAGATTTTTCATTCCGAATGGCAAGCTTACATTCAGATGAATTGTGTTTATGATTATGATTAAAAAAATGATAAATTCCTAGGGTGTTCTTCTACTTCCACGTTATCGATCTTGGGGCGACTACTTTTAGAGGCAAAAGGGACCCTATCATTGCTTGTATTTCTCGTAGGCTGTGGCCTTCTACTCTTAGTGTAGTTGTTTATTCCTGTAGAAGAAGACACATGTATATTAGAATTAGCACTTTTTAAATCAATGACTTGTGGTTGAGATATAGTGGTCGGTTTTTTCCTAACGCTTTCTTTACGTTCTTTGTTAGGCACATAGATATATACCCTAGGTTGAGAGGAAGGACAAATTCAAAACATTCCTGGGGCAATCACAGTAGCATTCGTTCCGGCAAACCTTGGGAAAAGGTGTTACAGCAATACGAGTAGTTCCTGAGGTTGTTGGTTTCTTAATCAGAGAATCCACAATCGTACTAGGCTCAGAGGTCTTGTCTTTTAACAAGGCCTTTAACTTGCAGTTCTCACATATTTTATCGATTATTTTCTGGTAGACAGACTTGACGTGTTCTACAGCCCACTTATATCAGAAGATCTCAGATTCTAACCCAACAATCTTAGCCTTAAGTGTTTGAACATTCCCATCACTAGCATTCTCTAACCCAGGAGAAGCCAGATTCTTTCCCTTAACACCTCCTAACTGAGCTTGCAACCGTTCGATTTTTTGTTGCATTTCATTGTAAGCTTTATCGTACGAAATTTAGTCATATTTGCATTCATCACATTTTTTGACATACTTATTCCAAAGATTGGTGAATTCATTATCCTTTTTAATGACATAAGATTCTATTTTCTCTTAGGTACGTTCAAGCTCAGTTTGGAGGGTTTCATAATCTGACACAGAGATATTTAACGCAATAGGACTACTATCACCACTGTCACTTGCTTTAGAGAGATGTTCCAGATCGTTTTCCAAAACTTTAATTTTATAAAGAGATTCATCAGCCTCCTTCGCCAAAGATTTAAAGTCTTGAACAAAGTTAGCTGCTTATTTTAGAAAGCGTTTTCAAAATTGCTTATCCTAGCATCAACTTGATTAATAATCGGATTAATATCGTTTTGAAGAATTTATTGAACCTCAATCTGAACGGGTGATGTAAAATTTCAACCAGTAATTTTTGAATTAACAACACGTTTAAGAATGACAAAGTTATCTTTTACCTCGTTTAGAAATCGTCGTGCAACACTCGGTTTAAAAGGGTCATCTAACAATTCTTCACTTGGTATCAAAAACATTTTAGTACCAATTTTAGATTGATCAAAAGTTGTTGGAGGATTAGTTTTCAGATAATAAACCGGTGTGATTTCTCTATTAAGCTTTTTCAATCGTAAGGACTCTGTTCGGAAAGTTCAACGGTTTCCTCCGAATCATACACAACAGGAGGATCATGCTTATCTAGCAACACATAACCATTATATAAACTTTGTTGGTGGCCTAAGCTTGCTTAGACATTCAGGATTAGGAGGAAGAGGACAACCTAAAGCCAATTTGTAATGGGTGTGATACATCTCATTCACTTTGGGGAGAGCATGTTAATAGTTTGCATAGATTGACCATGTTTTATCAACAGGTTGTCTAATTCCCTAATCTTATACTCAGCATTGCAAATATCCTCAAGGAGCTCATCTTCCTGAATTTTGAAATCATGTTTCAGCTTTTTTCTTTCTTCTTTTAGATCAGAAATAATAGACTGTTCGTTTAAAAACTGTTTATTAAGATAGGTGATTTCATCATTTAAATCGCTTATCCTTTTAGCACTATTTAAATGTAAAGCATTAAATTTCTTTGTCGTATATTTTTCTTGATAAACTAATGAAACATGAGCTTGTTCAAGTTCTTTAATTTTAGCATGAGGAATTTCAAAACTTTTCTCCATTTCCTTATATCTCGCAAGCTCAATGGTCAATTTGGCATTAGTTTCTCTAAACTTATTGTTGACCACCTTGACATGATCAATGTCCTTAGCAAGCTTATCGAATAACGATTTATAATACGCATGCGTCTCATCAGGAAGGTTTGTAGGCTGGGTGACTGATCTACACTAAGGTCCACACTAGGTACATTCGAAATAATATTACTATTATTCGTTTGATCCCCGTGTGTCTCAATGTAGGCCTCAAGTATCTTAGTATACTCTTCTTCCTGATTAGACATACTATATATATCATTATCATCAAAACGTGGGTGTACCTTAGAGGGACCATCTGAATCATAGACGAGAGCTCTGTCATCATGAATTCCCGAGGTAGATGCTTGCTGCAAGTTTGCCATCAAGATGTAGTTGGCATTCACATCTTGTTCCTTGTCATATTCTGCTGAAGAAGCCAAAAGATCAAATTCCTCAGCTTGAAGTGGAATCCATGCCTCTTCCTTTTGTGCTATGAGAAGCTGAGTCTGAAGATAAGCAACATCCCTCTACTTTTTGGCTGTGCAATCTCGAGCATAATGACTAATAAGTGTGAAAACACTTATCCTTTTACCACTTATTTCCAATAATAACAAGATAAAAACGTGTATTTTATGTCGTAAAAGTCGAAATTTTGCGTGGTTTGTGTTTTTATTGTGTTTCAGTGTAAAAATATGAAGAAGGAAGAAAACACGGGCTATCACGGTCTTTTATCAAAGAAAACGAGAATACACGAAGTCAAAAGATCAAGAGGGCAAATACAACGGAAGACCAAGGCCTATTCTGAAGATTTATCGAAGAAAAAGTCTAAAGACGGAAATATAATGAAGTCAAAGAACCAAGTCTAATTAAAGAAGAAAATTATAAGACGAGTTCAATTTACATCGACAAATCCCGAGACGACGTCGAGAAGGACAAATAATTTTAATCAAGTCGAGACGAGAAGAAAGAAGGAAGAAAGAATCAACACTTAGCCTCCCCACCTCCTATATATACCCTCCTAATGTGTCATTAGGAGGGTGTTAGTTACCCATTAATTAATTTTTAGTTTTTAATTTTTAGTAGGTAATTGGGATGTTTATTTTCTCTCTCTAGCTTTCTCTTCAAGTTTTCTTAATCTTCATCTTAATCTTGTAACTTCAAATCTTAATCTTCAGTTTAATCAAGTTTATTTCATATCTCTCATTCTACCTTTCTTAATCTTGTGGTGATTTAATTAATCATGTGGTTGATTTAATATATTTGATTATGTGATTGATTTATTCATGTGATTGATCTTATAGTTTTGATGTGGTGAATGTTTTGAGCTTATTGTGATTGTTGATTTACTAGTGTTTAGCTTATTTTTGATTAAGTTGGTTTGATAGATTAATAGTTTTGATTAAAAGTTGATTTTAATAATCTTGTTTATTTTGTGTTCTTGAAGTTTTTGATTTGTGGCTTATTTAGTTTTTCTTAAAATAAATTTGGTTTTAGTTTTGGGTAATTGCTTAACTGATTGTGATTATTTTTGGCTTATTTTGGATCGTTACTGTTAACTGTATCTGTTATTAATAATCTTCGGAAAAGGGTTTTGATTATCCGAAGATTGCACCATATTCCGAAGATTCACATTCCGAAAATAGTCATTTCTCTGATATTGTGCATTATTCCGAAAATAGTCATTTCTTTGAAACTCCAATTATTCCGAAGATACTACATTTCTCTGAATTTGTTCATTATTCCGAAAATAGTCATTTCTCTGAATTTGTTCATTATTCCAAAAATAATCATTTCTCTGAAATTGTTCATTATTCAGAAAATAGTCATTTCTCTGAAATTGTTCATTATTCCGAAAATAGTCATTTCTCTGAATTTGTTAATTATTCCGAAAATAGTCATTTCTCTGAATTTGTTCATTATTCCGAAAATAGTCATTTCTCTGAATTTGTTCATTATTCCGAAAATAGTCATTTCTCTAAATTTGTTCATTATTCCGAAAATAGTCATTTCTCTGAATTTGTTCATTATTCCGAAAATAGTCATTTCTTTGAATTTGTTCATTATTCTGAAAATAGTCATTTCTCTGAAATTGTTCATTATTCCGAAAATAGTCATTTCTCTGAATTTGTTCATTATTCCGAAAATAGTCATTTCTCTGAAATACCAGCTTTTTCAGAACTTCTTTGTTTATCTGAAATTGTGTGATTTATCCTAAAATCATTGTTATTCCGAAGAAGCTTGTTTATCCGAAATTCCCTTGTTTTCCTGAAAATCTACATTTTCCGAAATTAATGATTTTTCCGAAAATAGTGTTATTCCGAACTTGTTGATTTTTCTAGATATTCAGAGATTCATTTTACACAGTTAATCAAGCTTAGACTTCTCAGTTATTTTTATATATTTATTTTTTATATTTACAAGTAGATTAGTCAAACAAAGCTCCCCCTTTTAGTGACCAACACCAATAATTCCACTTCTAAGACGTGATCAATTCAGATTGAATCGAGTACGAACAACACTTTTTTGAGCACACATAAAAATCATTTATCAAATGGCGCCGTTGCCGGGTCTTTTCGTAAATATTAACGGTTTTTAGTGTGAAAAATTGTATTTTGGGATCCGTTCTTTTAGGAACGTTATTTTCTAAGCACAAAACATTTTCCAAAAACCCTAAAAAATATAAAATTTTCAAAAATCCAAAAACAGTAAAAAAGATAAAAAAAAAAACCAAAAATATTTAATTTCATTTTAGTGTATGCGTACTCGATCTACGTCTTATTCTAAGCCCGAGACTCTTCTAGACATAGATATGGCTGGTGTGCATAACAATAATAAGAACCCACCCCACCCCAACATGAATAATAATAACAACAATGGCCCACAACCCGACTTACAAACAATGGAGGAGCTTTGTCAGGCAACTATGAACGGACGCGGAGGACCGATTGTGCTGATGCAAATCACGGCTCCTGGGTTTTCGTTGAAGCATCACATGATCCAGCAAGTTCAAAACGCTTGTCCTTTTCGTGGATTACCGGATTATGATGCTAACAAACACCTCGACAAATTCATCACTGTCACTCAAAGCATGAAACTGCCCGGTTTTTCCATGGATTTTCTTCGCCTTCACCTCTTTCCACACACTTTATCCCACCATGCCAAAAAATGGTTTGATCGCCTTCCCAAAAACTCAATTCATACATGGAATGACATGACTCAAAAAATTTTGTCGCGCTACTTTCCACCATCCATGGTCACTAGTCTTCGCAACAAAATCAGTGGATTCACTCAAGAACCTGATGAGTCGCTTTTCGATGCTTGGGAACGTTATAAAGTCTTAATCGACCGTTGTCCGAACCATAACATTCTCCCTGTTACTTTGATTGATACTTTCTAAAATGGTTTAACTTTTCGTGATCGTGATACGATTAATGCTGCGGCCGGTGGTACATTCATGAAGAGAAGACCTGAGGAGTGTAGAGAGCTTATAGATAACATGACTACTCACCACAAAAATTGGGATTCATCCGTATCCTCAAGATCAAACCCGAGAGTCAATGTTTCTTCTACTTCTTCAAACCCTGATATGACCGAATTGACCCGCGCAATGGTCGAAATGAGCAAAAATATGCCACTTTTGGCTACTAACCAATTTCAACAAGCTAAAGTTGTAGCAACTTCTTGTGAGATTTGCGGGGATTCTCATTCATACATATTGTCCTTCTACTCATGACAATCCGGAAAATGTGTATGCCGCTAACGGTAACTTTTCTACGGAAGGCTATCAAGCACGTCCTCAAGGTTACCGCAATTTGCTCAGTTATCGTTCAAACTAATAAGTGTGAAAACACTTATCCTTTTACCACTTATTTCCAATAATAACAAGACCAAAACGTGTATTTTATGTCCTAAAAGTCGGAATTATGTGTGGTTTGTGTTTTTATTGTGTTTTAGGACCAAAAGATGCAAAAGGAAGAAAACATGGGCTATCACGGGCTTTTATCGAAGAAAAAGACTAAAGACGAAGTCGAAAGATCGAGAATGCAAAAAGAATGGAAGTCCAAGGCCTATTCTGAAGATTTATCGAAGAAAAAGTCTAAAGACGGAAATTTAATAATGTCGAAGAACTCAAGTCTAATTATGGAAGAAAATTATAAGACAAGTTCAACTTATATCGACAAATCCCGAGACGACGTCAAGAAAGACAAAGAAATTAAGTCGAGTCGAGACGAGAAGAAAGAAAGAAGATAGATTAAGCATGTAATCTCCCCACATCCTATAAATACCCTCCTAATATGTCATTAGGAGGGTGTTAGGTGGTTAGTTTTGAGTAGCTGTAGTTAATTTTAAGTGTGCTTTTAATTTCTCTCTAGTTTTCCTTTGACACTTATTAATTCTTTATATTAATCTTGTAATCTTTTGATATTAATCTTTAATCAATCAAGCTTATTTTCTTAATTCTCATTCTACCCTTCTTAATCTTTTTATTAATCTTGATAATCATGTAGTGGTTGTGATTTTGTTGATTTTGGTTTGTTTGGCTTATTGAAATTAGTAGCTTTTGATAAGTTTAATATTTTGTTAAAAAGTGCTTTTTGATTTCTAGCTTATTTAGTGTTTTAAAAGTTTTTGATTTTTGGGTTGTATTTTGGTAAGTGCTTATTTTAGATTTGCTTAATTGTTTAAATTTTTGTGTTGTCCGGGTTTTTAAACCCTCTTATTCCGAATAGTCGCCATAACAAATCATTCCGGATAAGCTTCATAATAGCTTTTTCCGGATAAGCCTTACAAGCACTTCATTCCGAATAAAGGACTCAATTTTATTTCGGATAAAAGTTTCTATGTATAATATTCCGGATAGTGTATTTATTCCGGATAAGTCCTAGTTGTAGTATTCCGGATATGGGCCTGAAGCTACATTCCGGATAAGTCCTCGTTTCCATTATTCAGAATAGTAGCTCATTCATCAGATTCCGGATAAGGGTCCGATTTTGATTCCGGATAAGCCTCTCGGTCAAGAATTCCGGATAAGCTTCATGACAGTGGGTTCCGGATAAGCAGCAGTTGAACATTCCGGATAAGAATCATTTCTTCATCATTCTGGATAAGCCTTCATTGTCACTTTTTCCGGATAAGCTGTATCAATTTATTCCGGATAAGGGTTGTGTCCAGGATTCCGGATAAGCATCCCAACTTATTATGGATAAGCCTTCTAATAACATTCCGGATAAGGGTTAGATATTTCTAGTTTTTAGTTTAAACTTTATTTTTCCCGCCTTTTTACTTAGCTTTGTTCTAACTTGTCTTGTTTTAGTTTAAATCTTTAAAGTTTACATTTTTATAAGTTTTAATCATTTACTTTTCAATTTTTAAAGTCTTCATTTTTAGTTTTAAATTTTCAAGATTTTGCCTTTACTTATTTACTCAACGACATTTTCATTTTTAACTTACAATAGATAATCAAAACCCTTTTATTTTTCCACCAAGAACAATTGAGTCTCACTTTCTACTAGTAATCTATTCGAAAAGATCGGACGATAACTCTTTTATACATGGAAAAAACCAGTTATTAAATGGCGCCGCTACCGGCTCTTTTCGTTAAGATTAACGGTTTTAAGTGAGAAACGCGTTGGATTTTGGAATCCGTTCATTTTTTAACGTTATTTTCTTGCTTAAATTTTCAAAAATCCTAAAACATATAAAATTTTCAAAATACAAAAAAATAGAAAAACATAAAAAAAACAAAAATATTTCTTGTATATTTTTCTTTTCCTTTTGTAGGTGTGTATGCGTACTCGTGCTCGTAAGAAGAAAGTAGCTTAAGCCGAAGTCATTACACCACCTATTGTCACCATGGACAATCAACCAATGATCGAGCTTTTGCAATCGCACGTAGAGGGCAACACCGATGCTATTGTCATACCCGAGATTGGAGCCAACAATTTTGAACTCAAATCCGGCTTTATACAAATGGTCTCTGCTCAACCTTTCTTGGGGCGTTCGCTTGATGATCCTCATGACCATATAAAAAGGTTCCTTCAACTCACTAATACGGTCAAGTATAATGGGGTTTCACAAGAGGTAATTCGCTTGCAACTTTTTCCTTTCTCCTTAGAGGGAGAAGACCGGAATTGGCTTGATAAGGAACCGCCACAAAGTATTCTTACGTGGACGGATTTAGAGACCAAATTCATCAATTACTTTTTCCCACCCTCACGTACTACCGCTTTGCGGAATGAAATCATTACCTTTGAACAAAAGTACGGTGAGACATTTAGTGAATCTTGGGACCGTTTTAAGGAACTTTTAAGAAAGTGTCCACAACATGGTTTCACAAAAGTACATCAAATTAATACTTTTTACAATGGTTTAAGCATGAATGCCAAGATTCACTAAATAGTGCATCGGGGGGTAATATTTTGGTTAAGTCTTCTAATGCCGCTTGGGATATTATTGAGAACAAGTCTAGAGCGCAAACCAAGAGTGTTCGGACTAATGTGGCTAGTGCTAGCACTAATGAGAGCGACAAGAGAATTGATAAGATTACTTCGCTTGTTGAATCACTTGCTCTCCAAACCGCCAACAATGCCAAACAAATCACTGCCCAAGCTAATGCTTTGAGTCAATCATGTGAAATATGCGGGGGATCTCACTCATACACCGATTGTCCTTCGACACATGACAATCCGGAAAATGTGTATGCCGCCAACGGTAACTTTGCTACGGGAGGATATCAAGCGCGTCCTCAAGGTGACCGCAATTTGCTCAGCTATCGCTCAAACAACTTTCTTTCACCACCCGGTTTTCCCCCACAAAACCCAAACAATCTCAATCGCAACAATCAAAACCAACCTCGTGCTCCAAATCAATATCAAACCCAAAGAACCCCATATCCACCTCAAAGAAACAACCAAGTTTACCAACAACCCGCTTATCAACCACCTGCCTACCATGCTCCTCCTCCCAACCAACCCACCGTATTTAATCACGAGGTTGAAACTTACATGAGGACTAATGATGCGATAGTGCCGAATCTTCAACGGGAAATGGCCAACATGAAAGCAGATATGGTGAAACAAGGGAATGATCTTCGAGCCGATATGTGAAACTCTTTGGCAAGTCAAACGAATGACATAAGGACCATGATGGCTAGCTTTTTTCCCAATTAATCAAGCCTCTCGATCGGGTTCTCTTCCGAGTAACACCGTTGCTAGTCCAAGAGGGGAGATGAAAGCAATCCCCACTCGTAGTGGAAAAGGTTTAAAGGAACTCGAGCTTCCTACACCTACACCGGTGATTGTGACAAAGGAAAACGAGTCCCCTTCTCTAGTTCCTCCACCTTCTACTTCTCCAATTCCTCCAACTTCTACTTCTCCAATTCCACAGCCTTCTATTTCTACCCCTCCTCCACCCAAGGATGTGAGTGAGAATTCCATTCCAAAGCCTTTATCTCAACCCAAATATACCTTATCCTTCAAGGTTGAGGAAAGAGAAATTGAAGAACAAGGATGATATTCAGGTTTCTAACTTTCTCAAAATGTTTAAACAACTGAATTTCAATATCTCCTTTGCTGAGGCTCTCGCTCACATGCCTAAGTATGCTAAGATGTTTAAGGACCTTTTAAGTGATAAGCAAAAGTTGCTCGACATTGCCAATACCAAACTTAATGAGAATTGCTCCGCAATGCTCTTAAGGAAATTAACAACCAAACTTGGTGATCCGGGTCGTTTTCTCATTCCATGCAACTTCCCCGGGGTAGAGAATTGTATGGCCCTTTTCCGATCTAAGTGCTAGTATCAACTTAATGCCATTAAGTGTTTGGAAACAATTATCTCTACCCGAGCTAGTCCCCACACGAATGACTTTTGAATTAGCTAACCGTACGGTTGCTTATCCGGTGGGGATAGCCGAAGATGTCTTCGTCGGCGTCGACAAATTCACCTTTCCGGTGGATTTTGTTGTCGTTGACTACGAGATGTATCCCCGTGTTCCATTAATCGTTGGACGTCCATTCTTGAGGACCGGTCGCACTCTCGTTGATGTAGCCGCTGGCGAATTAATCATGAGAGTTGGTGACGATAAAATTGTCTTCAACATGGGAAAACTTTCTAAGCAACCTTCTGAAAACGAGAGTGTTAATTTCATTGACGTTCTCGATGAGGCTTGTGAAGAACATTTCAAAGGCGCTTGTAAAAGTGGTTGTTATTCTCTACCCATTGTTGAGACCGTTGCCTCTATTGCTCCATCACTAACTCCATTTGGAGAAAGTGATATTCTTTTGGAAGAATTTGAAGCTACTTTGGGAGATGTGCACTTACAAGATGACGATTCTCCTTCTAATTGGGATGAAGACATTCGTACCATTGAGAAACTTCTCAATGAGGACCATATTTCTCCACCATCTCCTAAAGATATCTCTATCGATGAACTGAATTTGACTACGCCTTCCATCGAAAATCCTTCGGATTAAGAGCTTAAGGACCTACCGTCTCATCTCGAGTACGTTTTCCTTGAAGACAACAAGAAGTCACCCGTCATCATCGCAAAGGACTTGAAAGAAGAAGAAAAATCCCGACTTATCGCCGTGCTGAAGAAACATAAGAAAGCGATTGCGTGGAAAATCTCCGATATCCGTGGAATTGATCCTCACTTTTGCACACATAAAATTCTCATGGAGGACGACTTTAAGCCCACTATTCAAAGCCAAAGAAGGGTGAATCCCAAGATCCATGACGTTATCAAAAAAGAGGTTATCAAATTTCTTGATGCGGGAATGATCTAACCTATCTCGGATTCACCATGGGTTAGTCCCATCCATTGTGTGCCTAAGAAAGGTAGAATCACCGTTGTCCCAATGAAAACAACGAGTTGATTCCTACTCGTCTCGTTACAGGGTGGAGAGTTTGTATAGACTATCGCAAACTCAATGATGCTACGAGAAAGGATCATTTTCCCCTTCCTTTCATGGACCAAATGCTTGAACGTCTAGCGGGTAATGACTATTACTACATCTTAGACGGTTTCTCCGGGTATTTTCAAATTCCCATCGATCCCAAAGACCAAGAGAAAACCACATTCACTTATCTTTATGGAACATTTGCTTATAAAAGAATGCCTTTCGGCTTATAAAATGCTCTTGGGACATTTCAAAGGTGTATGATGGCTATCTTCCATGACATGTTTGAAGAAACTATGGAAGTTGTGACAACCGTGGTTTTGAGGTTCGTCACTTAGTCGTATTTTTAGGGTGTTATGTGTGACTATGTGTTTTATGTGTTTACGTGTTTATTTGGTTTGAATGAGGATGGTTTGGACATCGTTTATGAGTACGAAGTGCTCTTAAGTAAATCTATGAATGGTTATTTCATGAATCATAATCTCACATTATAGTGACTATGAAGTGATATGAAATGAAATAAAGTGAAATGAAATGAGATCACGCGAAAATTTCGTGAAAGTTGAATTATCGTTTTCGTAGGATTTTGTGTATGTATCATACGTGATATATGTACATTAGATATATATTATCTATATTCTATGTATTGTAGGATTTTTCTATTTTAGGAATGTTTTGAAAATAAAGTTAAGATCGAAAATTACGCAAAAAGTCGAAAAATTAGCGAAAGGGTGTCCGGTTTCGACCCGGAAGTGTATGATAGGTAAACATAAAATAGAAGGGGGAGAGTTTAAACAACCCAAATTTAAGGGGTTGGGTCGTGGATGGGCTGTTATGGCCGACTAAATGAAGGAAACGGGTAGGAAAGGCCCAAGTAGAGTCCCTTTTGGGCTCAAACTTGTTAAGGAGGTTACCAAAACCTATATAAACACCCCTAGACCCCTAAAAACGACCCATAACCCTACAATATACCTAATATCAGTTGAAACATCCATGGGGGAAGATCAAAACCGAAATATTGCATAAGGGTTAAAGGTATGTAATTAAATTAGATCGATTAACGTTAAATTTACGTATCTAACCTAGTATGGTGGATTAGGGTTTAGGATTTTTTATTTTTGATTAGGGTTTCATACTAGGAATGATGATTTCTGTAATTAATAATATTATGGTTCTTAATATTCAATTAGTTAGGTTATTATGAGGTTTAATGATGATTAATCATGTTTAAATTCGTTTTTAAAAACTGGGTAGAATTTTTGGTTCATTGTTTTGATCATATATAGAGTTATAAAAACTTTTAATTTTCTAATCTTATGTCCCTGGAAAGGTAATTGAGTTGGCTTTCATATTGAAGAAATGAGAACTAAATTGGAGGTCGGAAAGTGGGTTAAAAACAGGTTACAACAGTCGGAGGTCAAAGCAGTTTTGAAATCAGTCGGATTTAAATTAATGTTTTAAGATGGTTAGGGTATTTATGAGTATAATTGAACCTTAAAACGAACATGAGACTTAGATTATATATTAAATAAAAGATCTGGAGGAGGGCTAAACAAATGGGTTAGGGTAAGACCCTCTGATGATAACAAACTTTTGATATGTTCAAAATCAATAAATTCTGTATAGGTAAAAGTATATATATATATAAAGGCCTTAACAGTAGCTTTAAGATTGAGGCCAAAGGTTAGAGTTAGCTAACACATTTAAGGGCATAGGTTTTCTTTTACATGGC
Organism: Glebionis coronaria; assembly: GCA_025667525.1. Taxonomy (NCBI): domain Eukaryota; kingdom Viridiplantae; phylum Streptophyta; class Magnoliopsida; order Asterales; family Asteraceae; genus Glebionis; species Glebionis coronaria. The sequence continues at coordinate 80,388 of JANFOE010001609.1, read as the reverse complement.
ATGTTAATTTGGTTAAGGGGGTGTTCGACCAATAGTTTGAAGTATGAAAAACAGGACTGTTTTGGGTTAAATGTTAACAAGGCAAGTTATGAACTAAACTAAGTTAAGGGCTTTATAGAGGGATGTAATGAGATTCATATGGCATATAAATGGGGTTAAGTTGTAGGAGAAGGTTAGATATCCATCATAGATTTATGAGCCATTTTGGTATGTCGTTCATGTCTTGATTGTATACGTTTGTGTGTTTAGATTTATGCTAGAGCGCGGGTACTTGGAGTAGCTTGTTCAGGTGAGTTTCATAGTCCCATGTCTTTTTATGATTTGATTTTTAGATGGGATGGAAGAGATACTGTATGGTTTTGTAACTATTGCTGTGAATGTTTTTATGGTTTGCGATGGAATTGTGTGTACACTTATGTGATTAACTGCTATGTGATTCTGGATTGTGTTTATTATTTAGATCGGGGGACACATACCGTCTCAGTTATTGTGGTTTGACTTGGTACCAAGGGGATGTTGACAAGGTGGGGCCTTGGGAATGGTTCATAGGTGTATGGGCGCCTATGGGACCATGGTTATTGGTAAGTCTTAGAGCCTTGGAATTGTGGTTATTGGTAAGGCTTGGAGCCTTGGATTTGTGGTGATTGGTTAATCTTGAATGCTAGTTGTTAATACATAATTATAGCATATTGTCCATATTTTCTTTTGTTCATGGTTGTTATTCATAGTTTATAACTGATTTGGCGTTGGAGTCTAAACCTATGACTCTCACCAACTTTATGTTGACTTGTTTTAGTGTCTCTTTCAGGTGAGAATGTGTTTAAGCGTGAGAATAGGAGTGGCTAGCTGGAAGGCTTAGGATTGCATTTAGAGGAACCCCCTTTCCTCTTAGTCTTTATTTATGTTTGAATAACTGATTCTTTGTAGACACATATATGTTTGTTATTTGTTAATTATATGTCTTTGGTAAGAGGTAGACATGTTACCTACTTACCTAGATGCCTGCATTGTTTGACATGTGTCACCATTTATGATATTTCCATTTCATTTAGTTATATCTATAGACACGCTATTATTGTGATGATATCCATACGTCACGCCCTATATTCCGCCATGGTAGGGTGTGACATAATGGTATCAGAGACAATGGTTATAGAGAATTAGGTTGCCTAGCCTAGTCTATAACTTAAGGATCCCTGCATATAGGCGTCATAGGATTACGTGTGGTCTTGATTGTATTTTCCTAAATTTTATTTTTTTTGAATTTTGACTAGTATGAGTTGAACTGTAGTTGCCCATACTTAGTCACCTGTTAATTTTTGTTTTGCTTTTGATATATATTACTTTCACCATAGTAAGTTAGTTGGTGTACCTAATGTATAGTATTTTTCTTTTGATGTTTAAGTCATGTTCCCTAAGAATCATGTGGTTTTTCGAGTTACTAGGAGTAGGTGGATAGGAATGATTTTAAGTTGTTTCCACTCTTATGGGCGACATGACTTATAACTAGTTATGATGTTGTGTTGGAGTTTGTCTATGTTGTTTTAGCTAAACTATGGATTTATGTATTCTAAGAGTTTGACTATATTATTTTAATAGATGAAGTTTTCGACCTTATTGTTTATGTGGTTATGAGCTTATGTGAGTAGATGGATTTATGTGATTATGTGTTGTATTGATTCTTATAAGTGTCATCATAGGAAGGAGTGCATTGAGGAAAGGGTAATTGTATAAGTATGGTGGCCAACATAGTTATACAATTACCACAACTTCAATGGGTTCTCAAGTATGATCGCATGAAAGAGGGTTAGTACATGCTTGTATATGATGAGATGTGGATTTTTGGTATACGTATAATGTATGGGTTTATGTAACGGCTGTCTACCATATGGCTATTTTTTAGTGTGTTATATGTTTTAGGTTATACTCATGTTATATGATTATGGGGTCACACGATATGGACTGGTTTTAGTGATGGGTTTTATGCCTTGTGGTAAGATGGTGATTACTCGTATGGAAAAACGAGTGTATGAAGCGATTGATTGATCTGACATGTATGGTAACGAGTATGTTTTGGGTGATTTAATAGGTATATATATGCGGATGTATATATACTAGTATGTGTTAAGTTATGATATATGGTCGTTCAGTAGTTATTATAACTTGAACGTACCTTGTGTTTGCTCGTGTTTTATGGTGCTGGAGTTTGATGGAGTTCCAATGACGTTTTGAGTCTTTTGATGTGTGTCTACATTCGGGTATGTATTTTAATTAATGAGAACTACTAAACTTTCTTACAAATAAGTGTGGCTAATTATAGGAAAACGGTTTTGAAAATAATTTGTAAGTGTATGGTATGATATCGTGACTTACATATTTTTTTTTAAGTTTGTGGTAGTAAGCTATAAAAATAATTTGTCTTGAAAATAATTAGATTAGTTTTCTATGTAACATGTGATAATACATTTTAAAGGGGAATATAAATTTTACAAAAATTTTCTCAACTGGAGTTAAAATTTTAGAAGTATTTAACTAGACGGAAAGAGTTAAAAAGGAGATTTTATTATACTAATGATAATAATAACACCACACCTTGTAAACGTGTAGTAGTTTAGTTATAACCAGCCTAAATGGATTTTATAAAATAATAATAATAATAATATAGAATAAAATGAAAAAACATCGTATTTTATAAAGTATTGGTTTCATAATAACAAGTGAAATAAGTTTAATACGGGTAAACAAGATAATGGTTAGAATAAGATTGTAGTGTACTAACTAGTTGATATCTTTGATAAAATAATGAAGATAAAAGATGAGTTTATTGTTCAAAACGAGTATGATTAATTTTAGTAGTATTGATGTTTGGTTCTTATGAGGAGTAACTAAATGGAGTGAAAGTTTTAAATTTTCTGAGGTATCGAAATTTGGTAATACTAACCGTGACGAGTCAAATTTTTCGTTGTTGGCACACTCCATTGAATGTTTTGGATTACATTGTTTCGTTTTCAGTTGTTTTGGATAGGGTTCATTATGATTGATCTTTTGGTTTACCCTATATTTATTATGGGACGCGATCGTTGGAATTCTTTTGGTACACATCATGGTTGATTTAGTTATGCGGTTGTGGAAACGTTAGGATGAGAGGATAGAGTTGGGTAGTATTACTTATGGTTAGATATTAGAATGCAGAGATGTGTTTTGGTTTAAAGGTTGTATTGAAGGAATGATTAAGATTTGTGGAGTTTTGAAACTTAGATTGGTTACGGAAATAAGGGAGTAAGTAAAGTTAGTTGATTGGTCGTGGGAACGAGATGTCATGCTACGAGAAGTTGGTTGAAGTACCATTAGGAGATTGATGAAAGTACCAGCGAATGTGAGGGTACAGCAGAAATTTTCTACTAATGGAATGATTGGACAAATAACACGCAAGGGAATTGGTATAGTTATGGAGGCGGGGTAGTAGTAGACACGTGAAGGAAAACATGGATGTGAAAGAATGATTAGTAGGAGGCTGATTAATGGTGGTTACAACTAGTAAGGAACAGTGAGCCATTGAGAGGTTGAAGTACCTTTAGATATATTGTGGTAGATGAGTTGAAGTTAGAGGCTATTGGGTAGTGTGGATGTAACACCCCCACAAATGCTATGCGCAGCGGAACTACAACATTGGGTGCTACACAGTATTCATTGCACACAAGATATATCAAACGACGCTAAAAAGACGTCAACTTAAAACTTGAAACTAAAAATTGTTAGATGATACATGTCCACGGTTTTTCCAACCCCAATTGGTACAACAGAGTTTAGCGTTTTCGGTCCCCATGAATCTCAACCCAAGAATTTCAGTTTCACAACAACATTACATTAAAACTTAAAATGTTTAAGTAGAAAAGGGAGGAAAAACAAGCGGACTCCAAGCCATACACACAACATCCATCCCATGCATGCTCCATTCTACACTTCAGCGGTTACCTGAAACACATGCCAAAATTTTGGTCAACGAAAACGTTGAGTGGAATTCATAGGTTTTACAATTCATTTGAACGTATATAAAATAAAAACCATTCGTGATCATTTATAGACTTGTCGATCAAACAATCTATATTCAGGATACTGACAATTGTGTTTAAGCTCATGACACTAATCCGTTAACTCAATCACCCGCGTAATAAATACCGGCGTGATTCAGATGAAACCAGTGCCCCTTCTAAAGGCATCAGTTGCAATTATACCTTATCTCTCATACAAGATAATCTACCGCAGAACTTACTCAACGTACAGCTTCTCGGCTAGCATTGGGTCGTTAGCCCCGTAGTACTACAAATTGTATAAGCGGCTATTTCCCCCTACTCGAGGGCATGACAATAGTTAATAGTTCATGAATTTAGGGTCTTTTGCAACTTGGTACTCAACACAATTTCTAAGGCAACTTTCGGGTCTAACAATCATTCATGATATACGTTCCTTTTAAAAACTAGCATGCATTTCCCTCACGGGTAAAACAGTTTGAAATAAATATAAGCGAGGCTATAAATTCACACCTTATATATTAAGTAGTCGGTAGTTCGAGAGATGATCACTGACGATGTTACGGATGCCCGGGTAAATCAACACCTATCACAAATAACGCGTAATGAGTAATCTCATTTTAAATACCTTACGGTACTGTATAAAATACATATATACTAGTCACTTAAAACAATTATAACTCACGCCAAAAACAAAACAACAAGCATTACTCATTTTATACCATTCGTTCTTATTACTTACGCTATCCATTTTTATCCATTTTCGCCGGTACTTACCGCAAGTACGGGCTGTTTTACTCTACTTAACCATTCTTATAAAATTTGACAAAATTCTCAAAAATCCTATAAGACCTGTAGATAACATGTTTTTAAGCCCAATAAAAGTTTTTACTTTTACGACCCGTTACGCAACGTTTTTCCAAAACTACATTTTACGGGCTGAAATTGTACTTCGACCAACTTTGACCTCTTTGACCTATATGAAATGCACCTTTGACTTCTTTGACTCCTAAGTCAAATTATAGACTCATTTACACAGGTTTGTGACCAAAATTTGACCCTTGACCATTTACCAATTCATACTTGTGGTCCTCGGGATTTGACTAAAACTATACATAAATTCGGATTATGAAAGTTCTCGTCTCCCGGTACTCGATCTTTAAAACCTCATAACTTTTAGCTCGTTTTGAGTCACGGGCTCTACCTTATACCAAATTAAAGATAAGAAGACCCTCTATAACTACATTTAGTTTTCAAGACCTGTAGGAAAAATAATTTTTATGAAATAGCCTTAAACTTTCTGCCTAAAATTGGCTATACCAAAACCATGCTTAAACTCGATTCCAAACCTATCCATCACTACTAGGCATCATCCTAAGCTTTCCTAATCACAACCAAACACCAATTTTCAGTCCTACCCCTATTGATCAAAAAACCTCATAATCTAAAATCAAAGAAAACAAACATGCAACCACGTAAACCTATTTAAAACATCACTAAACACTAAACCAAACACAAGAATAATGCTCAAAATTCATCAACCACCATGGCTCCCCAAACACCCCTTGTGCCGTGGGGTTTGGGTGACCAAATCACCACAACCAAATGAATTTTGGTGGGTTTTATTGGTGATTATACTCACACTAGGCATGAATTTAACATGCATCATCACAATTAGCCTCAAAAACGAATTTGATTGTTCTTGAAAAATTTTGGAAAATTTATTTGAATGCATGTGGGATTTAAGTACATAGAAAGGTGGGGAATGACAAGATTAGATGTGGTCTAACCTTAATTTCAATGAAAATCAAGTGGAAAAAATTTTTAATGGTGTTCTTGGTGGTTTGGGGGTGACCGTCGGCTTTAAGGACAAGAGAGGGAGAGTTTTGATTTTGTTTTTGTGAAATGTTACTATGTGTTTGTGTTTGTGCATTCTTGTGTGATTGGGAGGGACCAAATTGCAAATAAAGGTTTCTTTTGGCCTTAAGTTAAAAACGTCCTCAAAACTTTGCGGGTTTGACTCACTAGTCAATTTAGAAAATTTTACGGGAGTCGGAAATCATCCCGAACACTCCAAAATATTTTTGGGATACTTTAAATGTACTCGGAAGGCTATAAAACTCACCCGACTCAACTTAACACGAATCGTAAGTAAAATTCTCGAAAAATTACATTATCGATAAATCATCAATAATTATAGAAATTTGGGCATCCATCGGGATCGTAATCGTCATCGTCCTTCTTAAATCGTCAATCGTAAAAATTATAACCTCGAACATCGGCTTTAACCAAAATACTTATAAATATAGAAATTAAAATTTATTAAAAATTTCAAAAATTAGCGTAATTTAGGGTAACGTTAATGACCTCGGTTCTAGGGTGTCACATCCACCCCTCCTTAAAGAGAGCGACGTCCCGGCGCTCGCCTCTTCTTGTACTCACATTTCGTTCTACTGGAACAGATGAGGATACCTTTCCTTGAAAAAGTCCTCACGTTCCCAAGTGTATTCCGGTCCACGCTTAGAATTCCATCAGACTTTCACAATAGGAATTCTACTACGCTTCAGCCTCTTGACCTCCCGGTCCATAATTTCCACAGGTTCTTCCACAAAATGCATTTTGTCGTCTAGTCGAATCTCGTCCAAAGGAATCACCAATTCCTTATCCGCCAAACTCTTCTTCAGGTTCGATACGTGAAACGTGTCGTGAATAGCACTAAGCTCGCTCGGCAATTCTAATTTGTACGCTACTGGTCCAATTCGTTCAACGATCTTAAACGGTCCAATATACCTCGGACTCAACTTTCCTTTCTTCCCAAAACGAATTACATCCTTCCACGGCGATACCTTGAGCATAACCATATCTCCAACTTCAAACTCCAACGGTTTCCTTCTGTTATCGGCATAACTCTTCTGTCGGCTTCTCGCAGCAAGTAGTCGGTTCTTGATTTGCACAATCTTCTCTGTCGTTTCTAAAACCATTTCGGGTCCAGTCAATTGACTTTCTCCTACTTCACTCCAACACACAGGCGATCTACACTTCCTGCCATACAATGCTTCAAACGGTGCTGCCTTGATACTCGCATGATAACTATTATTATACGAAAATTCCACTAGAGGCAAGTGGCGTTCCCAACTTCCTCCAAAATCAATCATGCATGCTCGGAGCATGTCCTCCATCGTCTGAATAGTTCGTTCGCTCTGGCCGTCAGTTTCCGGGTGATAAGCCGTGCATAAACTCAATTCAGTGCCCATCGCACGTTGAAGCGATTTCCAAAATTCCGAAGTAAATCTACTATCGCGATCCGAAATGATCGATAACGGCACTCCATGTCTACAGACGATCTCTTTCACGTACACACTGGCTAGCTTTTCCATGCTGTCCGTCTTCTTCATAGGTAAGAAATGAGCAGATTTCGTTAACCTATCCACAATTACCCATATCATATCACATCCACTAGGAGTTCTAGGTAAACCCGTCACGAAATCCATAGCGATTTTCTCCCATTTCCATTATGGGATCTCCGGTTGTACCAACAATCCAGATGGTTTCTTATGTTCTGCCTGAACCTTCGCGCAAGTCAAACACTTACTAACGTAACGAGCAATATCCGCCTTCATATTCGGCCACCAATAAACTTTCTTCAGGTCGTGATACATTTTATCCGATCCAGGATGTATCGAATACTTCGACTTATGCGACTCGTTCATAACCAATTCTCGAACTCCAGGCTTTCCTTCCTCAGATGAACACAATGGTAACCAAATCCGATTCTCAAAATATCTCAGTCCGTCTGACCTAATCACGAAAAGAGGTTTCAACATTCGTCCCAAATTCTCAGCTTCAACATTCCCTTTCATTAGTCCTCTCTCCTGAGCCTTCAGTATAGTTTCGGTTAAGTCAACGCTCTCAGTCATCACTAAAGCTCTGACCCTCAAAGGTTTCTCCCGTTCCTTCCTACTTAGTGCATCCGCTACAACATTCGCCTTGCCAGGGTGGTAGCGAATTTCGCAGTCATAATCACTCAGTAGTTCAACCCATCGTCTCTGTCGCATATTCAACTCCTTTTGATCTAGAATGTGCTGCAAACTCTTGTGGTCAGTGAATACAACACACTTCGTCCCATACAAATAGTGTCTCCACAACTTCAACGCAAAAACTACAGCTCCTAATTCCAAATCGTGCGTCGTGTAGTTCTCCTCATTCTTCCTCAGTTGCCTCGACGCGTAAGCTATCACCTTTTCACGTTGCATCAATACCGCTCCATAACCCTTACGAGACGCATCACAATACACTAGAAGTCTTCGGTTCCTTCAGGCAATGACAATATCGGTGCGGAACATAACTTATCCTTGAGCGTTTTGAAAGCAAGTTCTTCCTCATTTCCCCATTCATACACCCTATTCTTTTCGGTAAGCCTTGTCAATGGTTTTGCAATCAACGAAAATCCTTCAATGAACCTTCGATAATACCCAGCTAAACCAAGGAATTGTCGAACTTCAGTCGGCGTCGTCGGTGCTGACCATTCCCTGATCGCTTCGACCTTGGCAGGATCCACACGAACTCCCTTACTATCAATCACGTGACATAGGAACTGCACTGATTCCAACCAAAATTCACACTTCGAGAACTTCGCATACAGCTTCTCCTTCTTTAACAACTCCAAAATCTTTCTTAGGTGCTTCTCGTGCTCCTCCTTACTCTTAGAGTAAATAAGTATATCGTCGATGAAAACAATAACAAACTTATCTAGATACGGCTTGCACACGCGATTCATAAGGTCCATGAATACAGTAGGCGCGTTTGTCAACCCAAACGGCATCACTCGAAATTCAAAGTGTCCATACCGCGTACGAAAGGCAGTTACAGGAGTATCCTCCTCTCTTACACGCAGTTGATGATACCCTGATCTTAAATCGATCTTTGAGTATACACTGGAACCTTGCAATTGATCAAATAAATCGTCAATCCTCGGCAATGGGTACCGATTCTTAACCGTCAGCTTATTGAGTTCCCTATAGTCAATACACATCCGGAACGAACCATCTTTCTTCTTCACGAACAACACTGGCGCTCCCCAAGGTGATGAGCTCGGCCTAATAAATCCTTTGTCCATCAATTCCTTCAGTTGATCCGATAACTCCTTTAACTCGGATGGTGCTAAGCGATAAGGTGCACGCGCAACCGGCGCAGCTCCTGGCACCAAATCAATTCGAAACTCGACCTCACGGGTAGGTGGTAAACCCGGCAACTCGTCTGGAAAAACTTCCGGATAATCGCAGATAACAGGTACCTCTTCAATCCTCGCCTCTACATCACCATCACTCGAAACTTGTGCCAAAAACACATCGCATCCGCTCTCTACATACTTCATCATTTTCAAACAGGAAATCACTTTCAAACGAGAAGTGCATTCGTCTCCCTTCACCGTCAAAACTTTATTCCTCAACGGAATCTGAACCAATCTCTCGCCACAGACGATCATAGCACTATGCGCCATTAGCCAATCCATTCCCACAATCACGTCAAACAATCCTAGCTCTATAGGCATCAAGTCGATTTTAAAAGCGTAATTTCCTAACTTCAAGGTACACCCTTTCAGTATAGAATTCGTACTAACAATTTTTCCATCGGCTAACTCAACGTTATAACTAGTCGCTAATAACACCGGTTCTCTATCGATATGACGACTAAATTTAGCATCTACAAAACTCTTGTCGGAGCCAGAATCAAACAAAATACTAGCATAACAAGCGTCTAGCAAAAACGTACCGGTAACCACATTAGGACCCTGTGGTTTATCAGCCGTTCCCACTTGATACACAGCAGCCGCATTGTTACCTCCCCGCTTGTTTCCTGCCTTCGGGCAATTCACTTGCACATGGCCTCTCTCTCCACAACCATAACATCCCCTCATTCTAATAGCATTAGCCCCAGTGGCTACTCCTCCCGTTCGGCAACCAGAAGTCCTATGACCTGCTTTCCCACACTTGCCACATGCAGGCGGGCAATTCCCAACATGGTACAAATTGCACCTACCACAATGGGGATTCACTTTTACTCCTCTAGGGTTCGTCACTGCCCTCATCCCTTCGTTCCTTCTTTGGTTAAACTGCTGATTTCAGTTCGGACCATGGTTGTTTCGATTTCCACCTCGGTTCTGGCCCTGGGATTGATTGCTTTGTGCCGCTTCCCATTTCCTCTTGTTCCCTTCAGCAATGGAGTTCTGCTTGTCCTGGAGCTTGACGTCCATCAATGCGTGAGCCATCTGGACCGCTTCGTCAAACGACCCAGTTTTCGACGAAGTTGTTTCACCTTTGATATTGCTAGATAAACCCTTAATGTACTACTTCATCTTCTTGGCATCATTGGCAAAAACATCTGGACACAAAAGGCTTAATTCATTGAACCTCCTGGTGTAAGCAGCTATATCGTTGTTCTTCAAGGTCAAGTGCCTCAACTCATCCTCCAATTGCCCCAATTCCTCTTCCGGGCAAAACTTCTTAGTCAACAGAGCTTTTGTCGCATTCCACGTCCTTGCATTCGCTACAGCCAATCCAACCGTAGCTACCTGATTATTCCACCAACTTAACGCATCATCAAGAAACGTAGCAGCCGCAAACTTCACTTTGTCCGCTTCTGCACAACCGCTAATTTCAAAAGTACTTTCAACCTTTTCCAACCATCGTCTAAGTTCTAAAGCTCCACCCGTTCCACGAAACTGCGTGGGACCGCATTTCATAAAACTAGAATAGGTACACACTCTCGGGGCTTGCTGTCTCCCCGCGTTCCTTCCCTGGTCCTGATTTCTCCCGGCTCGGTCCGCTTCCAACGCATTTGCTATAGCTTCCTGAATCATTGTGTTTACACGATCGGCGGTCAACTTTGGAGGCATGGTGTTATCGAATATCTCTTTCTGCAAGACAGGGAAAATAGAAAAACAATGTAAGTATACATATCAAGTTTCCCAGACATAATATACATACAACGACACATCACTACAGAGTTACTAATATTCATCAATTCACATCACAAAAGATCAAATTTAAGACATATCACAGATCATGAAAGGTAACATGGATTGTATTGATAATTAACCAAAATCATGACAAGTATTGCCACTACAATCGTTCACCACAAAACTTAAGTCCTCAAGTTTCTCGTCATAATGCCATCATACAAAAGTCTAAAACAGTTCTATTACAATGATCAAAGAAAAATACAAAATAAGCAACTAGGCATGTGGTGATCCACACGGCCTTTTGGATGGCGGTTCGTCATCGTCTTCCTCGGGTTCCTCATCACTATCGTCCTCATCCACATCATCCATTTTTCTCTTTCCTTTATCATCCGGCCCACATTTCGTCTCCTTTTTCGTCCCTGCTGTAGACCCACACTCAATCGCTACCTGACTTCCCACCGTAATACAAGCACCTCTAGTAGGCGGCTGAATCATGAAGTCATTTGCCTCCATCTCCAAATCGTCCACGAATCTCCAATCCGGGGGCAATGATGCTCTCACACGATGCTCCCAACTCTGCATCCTCGACAACCTCACTTGATCTTCCCTAACACGGTCAAGACTAGCGCTTAAATTTGCAACCATCGATCTTAAACTGTTGATATCACTTTTGTTCACATTTCCATCATACTCAATTCTTGCAGTCCTTTCCAACAGTCTTTGGTCTGCCCTTTCATTCTCGTCGAATCTACTGATCAACCTTGATTCCACTACGTACCGCATGCACATCGATTCATCCAAACCTCTCACAACCCGTCGTACGTCATGATAAATTCTCGGTCCGGGGCAGCAAATTCTTGGGATGCCTTGATGAAGAGAATTTGCGCTCACTGCACCTTCGGCTCTTCTGGGGATACCTGGTGCACCAACCAGATGGGAAGTACGCATAGGCCTGGGGCAAGTAGTTCTCCTTTGGTCGGGGTCCTGGGCTTGTACATCGTTCGTCTCAGCTTGTCCTTCAGCTGCTGTTCCAACACTTCCCCCTTCACGACCTACGACGTAATCGTTTCCATTATCATTAGGCGGTACCTCGGCCATTCCTGCAATAACAGCGAATTTCGGAGGGTACATAAGTAATTATACAATATTTATAAATACATGCATGCAAATGCAATGCAAAGGTGGTACATATGCCCAAAATGTAATAATATGATGCTCATGCATGATTAATACAAAAATTACGATGTCGGATATTCCACGTATAATTCAACGTCTACATATAGTAATCTCCATACTTACGTAATAATTACCCACTTATATACTTCACTCAAAAGTATACGTCAAATGCCATAAGTACAAAAATAAATCTTACCGGAGCCATGCAGGATAGTTGTGTGTGCTTGGACCACTTCTTACGATACCAAAAGTTATAGTTTAGGATTTTCAAAAACGACCTAGTTCTCTATAACTCATGGCTCTGATACCAATCTGTAACACCCCCACAAATGCTATGCGCAGCGGAACTACAACATTGGGTGCTACACAGTATTCATTGCACACAAGATATATCAAACGACGCTAAAAAGACGTCAACTTAAAACTTGAAACTAAAAATTGTTAGATGATACATGTCCACGGTTTTTCCAACCCCAATTGGTACAACAGAGTTTAGCGTTTTCGGTCCCCATGAATCTCAACCCAAGAATTTCAGTTTCACAACAACATTACATTAAAACTTAAAATGTTTAAGTAGAAAAGGGAGGAAAAACAAGCGGACTCCAAGCCATACACACAACATCCATCCCATGCATGCTCCATTCTACACTTCAGCGGTTACCTGAAACATGCCAAAATTTTGGTCAACGAAAACGTTGAGTGGAATTCATAGGTTTTACAATTCATTTGAACGTATATAAAATAAAAACCATTCGTGATCATTTATAGACTTGTCGATCAAACAATCTATATTCAGGATACTGACAATTGTGTTTAAGCTCATGACACTAATCCGTTAACTCAATCACCCGCGTAATAAATACCGGCGTGATTCAGATGAAACCAGTGCCCCTTCTAAAGGCATCAGTTGCAATTATACCTTATCTCTCATACAAGATAATCTACCGCAGAACTTACTCAACGTACAGCTTCTCGGCTAGCATTGGGTCGTTAGCCCCGTAGTACTACAAATTGTATAAGCGGCTATTTCCCCCTACTCGAGGGCAGGACAATAGTTAATAGTTCATGAATTTAGGGTCTTTTGCAACTTGGTACTCAACACAATTTCTAAGGCAACTTTCGGGTCTAACAATCATTCATGATATACGTTTCTTTTAAAAACTAGCATGCATTTCCCTCGTGGGTAAAACAGTTTGAAATAAATATAAGCGAGGCTATAAATTCACACCTTATATATTAAGTAGTCGGTAGTTCGAGAGATGATCACTGACGATGTTACGGATGCCCGGGTAAATCAACACCTATCACAAATAACGCGTAATGAGTAATCTCATTTTAAATACCTTACGGTACTGTATAAAATACATATATACTAGTCACTTAAAACAATTATAACTCACGCCAAAAACAAAACAACAAGCATTACTCATTTTATACCATTCGTTCTTATTACTTACGCTATCCATTTTTATCCATTTTCGCCGGTACTTACCGCAAGTACGGGCTGTTTTACTCTACTTAACCATTCTTATAAAATTTGACAAAATTCTCAAAAATCCTATAAGACCTGTAGATAACATGTTTTTAAGCCCAATAAAAGTTTTTACTTTTACGACCCGTTACGCAACGCTTTTCCAAAACTACATTTTACGGGCTGAAATTGTACTTCGACCAACTTTGACCTCTTTGACCTATATGAAATGCACCTTTGACTTCTTTGACTCCTAAGTCAAATTATAGACTCATTTACACAGGTTTGTGACCAAAATTTGACCCTTGACCATTTACCAATTCATACTTGTGGTCCTCGGGATTTGACTAAAACTATACATAAATTCGGATTATGAAAGTTCTCGTCTCCCGGTACTCGATCTTTAAAACCTCATAACTTTTAGCTCGTTTTGAGTCACGGGCTCTACCTTATACCAAATTAAAGATAAGAAGACCCTCTATAACTACATTTAGTTTTTAAGACCTGTAGGAAAAATAATTTTTATGAAATAGCCTTAAACTTTCTGCCTAAAATTGGCTATACCAAAACCATGCTTAAACTCGATTCCAAACCTATCCATCACTACTAGGCATCATCCTAAGCTTTCCTAATCACAACCAAACACCAATTTTCAGTCCTACCCCTATTGATCAACCAACCTCATAATCTAAAATCAAAGAAAACAAACATGCAACCACTTAAACCTATTTAAAACATCACTAAACACTAAACCAAACACAAGAATAATGCTCAAAATTCATCAACCACCATGGCTCCCCAAACACCCCTTGTGCCGTGGGGTTTGGGTGACCAAATCACCACAACCAAATGAATTTTGGTGGGTTTTATTGGTGATTATACTCACACTAGGCATGAATTTAACATGCATCATCACAATTAGCCTCAAAAACGAATTTGATTGTTCTTGAAAAATTTTGGAAAATTTATTTGAATGCATGTGGGATTTAAGTACATAGAAAGGTGGGGAATGACAAGATTAGATGTGGTCTAACCTTAATTTCAATGAAAATCAAGTGGAAAAATTTTTTAATGGTGTTCTTGGTGGTTTGGGGGTGACCGTCGGCTTTAAGGACAAGAGAGGGAGAGTTTTGATTTTGTTTTTGTGAAATGTTACTATGTGTTTGTGTTTGTGCATTTTTTTGTGATTGGGAGGGACCAAATTGTAAATAAAGGTTTCTTTTGGCCTTAAGTTAAAAACGTCCTCAAAACTTTGCGGGTTTGACTCACTAGTCAATTTAGAAAATTTTACGGGAGTCGGAAATCATCCCGAACACTCCAAAATATTTTTGGGATACTTTAAATGTACTCGGAAGGCTATAAAACTCACCCGACTCAACTTAACATGAATCGTAAGTAAAATTCTCGAAAAATTACATTATCGATAAATCGTCAATAATTATAGAAATTTGGGCATCCATCGGGATCGTAATCGTCATCGTCCTTCTTAAATCGTCAATCGTAAAAATTATAACCTCGAACATCGGCTTTAACCAAAATACTTATAAATATAGAAATTAAAATTTATTAAAAATTTCAAAAATTAGCGTAATTTAGGGTAACGTTAATGACCTCGGTTCTAGGGTGTCACAGTGGAGTTCCTAGGTAACATCATAGAGACGAGAAGGAGTGCATGAAGAGCTATATCGTGAATCAAGGAGCTGAAAGGACTACGTGTCGGCTGCTAGAAGGAAGCAAGAGATTTCGAAGGAGTCACATAAGTTACAAGGACTGGAAAGGTGACAAGCACTATGATGGGAATCTCCGTATGGTTTGTGACAAAGAAGGACAGATTGAGTACCGGAGTGGAGTTACAAAGAGCTAAACTAGTGGATCGTGTTGAATTGAATACATAACATGGGAGATTAAGAACTCGTGGAGGTAACAACGGGAGTCGAGTGACTATGCGGATAGAATTTTTGTGGAAATCAATATCGAGGGATGAGTAGTGAAGCTGAGTTGAATAATTTCATGGAGAAGTGATTAGAGAGTCGGTTTTGTGAAGGTGTTATGAAAGATCTTTGTAAGAGACAGTTATGCATTATCCAATGCACTAGCGATTTCCATAGATTTGATCAATGAAGTATGGAATTTCTGTTGGACGGTATAGTGTAGGAATTAGGGAGAACCATGGAAGGAGAGAACCAAGTATTCTTAGAAGATGATGAGTGAAAGTATCTCATGTTGGGTGCAAGATCAAAATAGAAGTATGAGATTTGAATAAGAATTTAAAATATGGCTTAGTTTAGACAAATAGAAACTAATATGGGTATAAGATGAGAGTGTGATCCGCATGGGATCACATAAAACTCTAGTCTGTCCCTATTAGGAGGGAGTAGGAGAACTGATCGTGAGGAAAAACAAGTGAAGCTACTTGGAAAAATTTTGAGGTATAGATTACTTGAAAGACGGGAAGCATAACATCGTGATGTATGTCATGAGTTGAGGAAGAAGAAGGAAGTGTGGATAGATGCGAGTCATGAATGAAATAGGTCGAGATAGGAACCAAAGGTAAAACTTTGGTATAGCCTAATGAGTAGACTAAGGCACTAAGCATGCTAATATTGTTGTAGTGTGGAAAGGAAATTGTACTGACCAATACTGTTTGATTGGAAGGCTTAGTATCGATAATTGAATGCTTGAGGAGTTATAGATGTGATGTGTCATGAGAGACGAAGGGCTTGGTCTAACTAAGACAAGATGAGGAGCACTATGACCCTGAAGGTAAGACATTGTGTAGGTATAAAGGAAGTGTTGAGTATCAGGGAAAAAAATCTTTCATGGAGAAAAGTGAGAAAGAAGTGTATAGGTGCTACTAATGATCTATCCAAATTTTATGGAAGTAGTTGTAGCATGGGTTTGGATGGCAGTTGATAGACTAACTGAGATAACCGTCCTTTTGGTGATGTGTATAGATCATAAGTTGATTTGGATTGGAAGAGCCTCGTTGTGATAAACTAATCAATATGTGAAATATCGTCATAGGTCACTTGTGTAAGGAAATTAGAATTTTTAAGTAGTTTGTGGTATGGACTAAAGGGATTTGATGAACATGATTGGACATGAGTATATCCGCCTAACTGAAAATGGATGGACGAAGTGAGAAATTGCTACAAGTATAGGAGTCGTGTTGAGAGCTTGGGTGACTGATTTAGAGGGAGGTGGGAAACTCGTTAGCAATGTTTGAGTTTTCATATAATGATAGTTATCATACTAGAAGTCGATGAATGTCATTTGAGGCACTATATGGAAGGATAGGGTGAGTTTCCCCTATTGTGGACTAGAATTGGTTAAAGAGGT
Organism: Glebionis coronaria; assembly: GCA_025667525.1. Classification (NCBI taxonomy): domain Eukaryota; kingdom Viridiplantae; phylum Streptophyta; class Magnoliopsida; order Asterales; family Asteraceae; genus Glebionis; species Glebionis coronaria. Next base: position 63,410 of record JANFOE010001609.1, on the reverse strand, counting down.
TGCTAATATAATAATGGTGTTTGTGGAAAGGACGAGAGAAACAAGAGATGATATGTTAGAAAGGAGGAAACCACTACAGTTTAGTGACAAAGTTATGTAGGAAGTTTCACCCATAGTAACGGGAGCCATGTTTTGGTAAAAGAGAAAAGTTGATGTCGGGTTTTGTATGTCCATTTATGATCTTTTGAAAGATTGGACCAATTGCTTATGGGTATAGAATTATCTGGGGAATTGGGTGGTGTACATGATATGTATTAAGATTTGGGAAATGTGGTTTGAGAATGCATATTTGCATGTACGGTTATTCGGGATTAGTGTTAATAAGAGTCTTTGATTTGTTAGAGAGTCATTTGTGAGATTTATGGGCTGTGAAGTCAAGAGTTTGGGAATGAATTTAAATATTGTTGGTGAATATATCTAGTAAACTGAGTCATGAACTAAAGTTCACGTGGAAATGAGAGGAGTTCAATTAGAATAAGTATCCTCATGTGATTTGTTGATTGTGTGTTTGATCCTAAGGAGTAAATCTCGGGACGAGATTTCTATTAGGAGGGAGTAATGTGACAACCGTGGTTTTGAGGTTCGTCACTTAGTCGTATTTTTACGGTGTTATGTGTGACTATGTGTTTTATGTGTTTACGTGTTTATTTGGTTTGAATGAGGATGGTTTGGACATCGTTTATGAGTACGAAGTGCTCTTAAGTAATCGATGAATGGTTGTTTCATGAATCATAATCTCATATTATAGTGACTATGAAGTGAAATGAAATGAAATGAAGTGAAATAAAATGAAATGAAGTGAAATGAAATGAAGTGAAATGAAATGAGATCACGCGAAAATTTCGTTAAAGTTGAATTATCGTTTTCGTAGGAATTTGTGTATGTATCATACGTGATATATGTACATTAGATATATATTATCTATACTATGTATTGTAGGAGTTTTCTATTTTAGGAAAGTTTTGAAAATAAAGTTAAGATCGAAAATTACGCAGAAAGTCTAAAAATTAGCGAAAGGGTGTCCGGTTTCGACCCGGAAGTGTATGGAAGTATAGGTAAACATAAAATAGAAGGGGGAGAGTGTAAATAACCCAAATTTAAGGGGGTGGGTCGTGGATGGGCTGTTATGGCCGACTAAATGAAGGAAACGGGTAGGAAAGGCCCAGGTAGAGTCCCTTTTGGGCTCAAACTTGTTAAGGAGGTTACCAAAACCTATATAAACACCCCTAGACCCCTAAAAACGACACATAACCCTAAAATATACCTAATATCAGTTGAAACATCCATGGGGGAAGATCAAAACCGAAATATTGCATAAGGGTTAAAGGTATGTAATTAAACTAGCTCGATTAACGTTAAATTTACGTATCTAACCTAGTATGGTGGATTAGGGTTTAGGATTTTTGATATTTGATTAGGTTTTCATACTAGGAATGATGATTTCTGTAATTAATAATATTAGGGTTCTTAATATTCAATTAATTAGGTTATTATGAGGTTTAATGATGATTAAATGGTTTAATCATGTTTAAATTTTTTTAAAAAAACTGGGCAGAATTTTTGGTCCATTGTTTTGATCATATATAGAGTTATAAAAACTTTTAATTTTCGAATCTTATGTCCCTGGAAAGGTAATTGAGTTGGATTTCAAATTCAAGAAACGAGAACTAAATTGGAGGTCGGAAAGTGGGTTAAAAACAGGTTACAACAGTCGGAGGTCAAAGTAGTTTTGAAATCAGTCAGGTTTGAATTAATGTTTTAAGATGGTTAAGGTATTTAGGAGTATAATTAAACCTTAAAACGAACATGAGACTTAGATTATATATTAAATAAAATATCTGGAGGAAGGCTAAACAAATGGGTTAGGGTAAGACCCTCTGATCATAACAAACTTTTTGTATGTTCAAAATCAATAAATTCTGGATAGGTAAAAGTATATATATATATATATATATATATATATATATATATATATGGAGGCCTTAACAGTATCTTTAAGGTTGAGGCCAAAGTTGAGAGTTATCTAACAAATTTAAGGGCATAGGGTTTCTTTTACAGTGCATGTTAATTTATTTAAGGGGGTGTTTGACAAATAGTTTGAAGTATGAAAAACGGGACTGTTTTGGGTTAAATGTTAACAGGGCAAGTTATGAACAAAACAAAGTTAATTGCTTTATAGAGGGATGGAATGAGATCCATATGGAATATAAATGGGGTTAAGTTGTAATATAAGGTTAGATATCCATCATAGATTGATGAGCCATTTTGGTATGTCATTCATGTCTTGATTGTATATGTTTGCGTGTTTAGATTTATGCTAGAGCGCGGGTACTTGGAGAAGCTTGTTTAGGTGAGTTTCATAGTCCCATGTCTTTTTATGATTTGATTTCCATATGGGATGTAAGAGACACTGTATGGTTTTGTAACTATTGTTGTGAATGTTTTTATGGTTTGCGATGGACTTGTGTGTACACTTATGTGATTAACTGCTATGTGATTCTTGATTGTGTTTATTATTTGGATCGGGGGACTTATATCGTCTCAGTTAATGTGGTTTGACTTGGTACCAAGGGGATGTTGAAAATGCGGGGCCTCGGGATTGGTTCATAGGTGTATAGGCGCCTATGGGACCATGGTTATTGGTAAGGCTTAGAGCCTTGGAATTGTTGTTATTGGTAAGGCTTGGAGCCTTGGATTTGTGGTGATTGGTTAATCTTGAATGCTAGTTGTTAATACATATTTGTAGCACATTGTCCATATGTTCTTTTGTTCATGGTTGTTATTCATAGTTTATAACTGATTTGGCGTTGGAGTCTAAACCTATGAATCTCACCAACTTTATGTTGACGTGTTTTAGTGTCTCTTTCAGGTGAGAATGTGTTTAAGCGTGAGAATAGGAGTGGCTAGCTGGAAAGCTTAGGATTGCATTTAGAGGAACCCCCTTTCCTCTTAGTCTTTATTTATGTTTGAAAAAGTGATTCTTTGTAGACACATATATGTTTGTTATTTGTTAATTATATGTATTTGGTAAGAGGTAGACATGTTAGCTACTTACCTAGATGCCTGCATTGTTTGAGATATCTTCATGACATTGTGTCACCATTTATGATATTTCCATTTCATTTAGTTATCTCTATAGACACGCTATTGTTGTGATGATATCCATAGGTCGCGCCCTATATTTCGCCATGGTGGGGTGTGATAGAAGTCTTCATGTATGATTTCTCGGTCTATGGTGATTCTTTCTCTACTTGCCTTGCCAATTTGGAACGCATGCTTAAGCATTTTGAAGACACTCGCCTTGTTCTAAATTGGGAAAAATGCCATTTCATGGGAAAAGAAGGCATTGTGCATGGACATAAAATCTCAAAATCCGGTCTTGAAGTCGACCGTGCTAAAGTGGATGTCATAGCCAAATTACCTCCACCTTCAACCATGAAGGTTGTGAGAAGTTTCCTTGGTCATGCGGGCTTCTATCGTCGATTCATTCAAGATTTTTCTAAATTCGCTCGCCCGATGACCCACCTCTTGGAAAAAGATACTCCTTTTATCTTTTCTAAAGAGTGTCTTGAATCCTTCAATCTTCTTAAGGACAAGCTAACTAAGGAACCGGTCTTGGTTACCCCTAATTGGGAGCTACCTCTTGAATTGATGTGTGATGCTAGCGACTTTGCTATTGGAGCGGTTTTGGGCCAAAGAGTGAACAAACACTTCCAACCAATCCACTATGCTAGCAAGACAATGACGGGGGCTCAATTGCATTATACCACTACCGAAAAAGAGCTTTTAGCTATAGTGTATTGAAATTGAGTATAATGCAGTTCGTTTTCTCTCGATTCTTAACCAATAGAAAGTCCAACCAATATCGGATTTTTAATTGTTCTTGGTTGTTAAGCTTGCTTGGTATTCTATTGCTAATTCAACAAAAGCTTGCAAAATGGAAAAATATTACCTACGTATATGTAAAACAAATTGCAAATACCACGTTTTTATTCAAGTAAAAATTAAAAATGCAAAACTTGAAACTAAAGGGACTGAAATTGTAAATTCTATGAAAAGTAAATGCTTGAAATGTAAATTCTAATAACTATAGGGACTAAAAGTGCAAAACAGTAAACTAGAAGGATCAAAAATGTAACAACTATAACCAACTTGCCAAAAATGTAACAAACCAACAAACTACTAACTGAATTTAAACAACTTTCAAATTCCAGGGACCAAAATTATGCAAACCCTAAATTCTTGGAAGATTAGCCAAGTTTTCAACACTTATAGAAATAAAAGGACCAAAGTGCAATTAAGAGAAGTTTTTAACTAAAAACGGGACAAGTGAATCAATAAGCTCGTTCTGGCTTATTACTCAACCAAAATCAATGAAACAACTTGCAAAATGCTTAAAATCTCATTTAAGCTACGTGTGTTCAAGGAATTAAGCTAAGGATCAAAAATAAGCAAATGAGTGCTTATTGATAAGCTCAAAATAAGCTCTAGCCAAAACTAATCAACCACAACTGGATTTTTCTCTTGAAACTGATTAAGCAACTGATTTAAAGGATGGGAAATCAAACCAGAACAAATTTCATCCAGTAATAAGCTCTAAATCTGAAATAAGCTAAAAAGAGCTTATGTTGACCAAGCGTTGACCAGCTTTTTTTTCAAAAAGCTAAAAATCTCAAATATCATGTAACTCAACTACTTATTGGGATTTGTGAAGAAAAATTGCTAAGTTTATGAATAGAATATGGAGATACAGATTTTCAGAATCAAAGTTACAGAAACTTGCATTAAGTCTCCATGTCTGATTTTGGCTTATTTCTAAGTGCTTAAGGAAAACTGTATAAAATCCTTCTAGACTCTAAAACTATATGATATAAGCTACAAGTAGAAACAAACTTGGTGGAATTTCATTAAGAATTGAATGAGAACTAAGCAATTGAAAATGGCAAGTTTTTAAGAACAAAGCTAAATGAAAACTGACCCAAACAATTTTGAAGCCATTTGCCTGTTTGACCTATTATCTGACTTGTAAAAGGCTTTAAACAACTTGTTATCACTTAAGGACTGGAAATGAACTCTAAAACACCAAATTTCAATGCTTGAAATCTATTATTGATCTATTACCAAACACTCCTTTACTGATTTTTAATAAACTTTTTCAAAGACTTATTAAGTATTGAATTAAGCTGACTCAAATGCTTTAGCAGGTTAAACTCAATGATCAAAATGAAAGGTATAAAAGCTAAATGCAGTCAATTAACACAACAAGAACTTCAATTAAGGTGCAAGGCTAAAAAATGACTGAAATGATGCAGTTAACTAGAACTAAATCCAAATAAAAGCACAAGTAGGCAGGATTAAGCTACAAACACACAAAGATCAATCAAACATCAACTACTAACAACTTTATCATGCAGCCATCAGATTTAAACTAGGAAAATGAAGCATGGCATTTGACTTGTTGAGAGGAACAAAAATGAGAACTATAGAACCTAATGTAGATATCCTTTGAGAAGAAGAGGAGCGCTGAGCTCTCTTGCCCTAGTGATAACCACCACCTATCACTAGAAATCAACAAGAATCAACCAACAAATCAACTAGAATCCATCAAACTGCTTGAAAACTCCATAGAAATTAGGCAATGACTGGATTGTGATCAAACAGCTGGCAAACTTCACAAATGTCAGTTATGATCAATGATTGATCATAACAAACACTCAACAGCAACAACACTATCCAAATGCAGCAAGATTTGAACTGGAATGATAAGAACAGAATTGGCGGGAAAAAGTGAATTTGAATTTTATTACTGAAAAACGGTTACAAAGTTGTTACAAAGGTAGTAACTAACTAACTGACTCAAGAGTTTGTCAGACTCTTGAGTAGTTAGGGTAAGAATGAGGGAAAAAGGAAAGGGAAAGTTTAACTATGTGTTTTTACAAAATTAAGCTACAACTGAAAATGAAGTACAATCTAGCTATTTATAGGCAAGAAGGGAGAGTTTGTTGGAGTTGGTGACGTGTCAGAACCAATCATAGCTTGCCACGTGGAGAATTCTGCATTTAGCACTTTGAAGGTATGAACAATGATTTGGGGGTTCTTGATTGGATGGATGATATGTTAATTGAGTTGCACCATTGAATTCGTCTCTTCAAATCGATCAACTTTGGTGTTTATATCTTTCCATGAAATTGCTTCTATCTCAAACGCGATCCTGGGAAAATTTCTTATTCTTGAAGATGACACGTGTTGAATTCTGATTGGTTTAAAATGTGTCACACGGATCAAACTGTTTAGATTTTGTAATAAATGTGAGGCGGCGGTAGTGGACATTTAATGCTTGATCCGTGTGACCCATTTTCTTTCTTCTCATTGGTTGAATCCCTTGTTACATGGATTAAGCTCAATAACTTTCCAATCTTGGCAGAACAAGCCCCTTGACTTGGCAGAATGTTGTTTTAAGCTACAATCTTCATTCTTTTGACATAATTGGTCCTTCAACTTCCATAACTTGTACAAAATGGTCCTTTGACTGAGTTGACTTGAGAGTTGACCAAGTTTGACTTTAATCTTGACTTTTCAATATTTGCACTTTCAGTCCTTCAACTTTCATAACTTGTCAAGATAGGTCCTTATACTTCAAAGTCTTGTCACTTTTGATCCTCTTTTGTCTTTTTCATCCATTTGAGCTTGAATTTTTCCTTGTTTGCTTGAAAATGTATCTTTTTACCTACACAAGTGCACACAAACACAAACATACCACATAACACTGTTTTTGCCAAATAAATTGGTATTTTGCTTCATGTTTTAGGGTTATTTGTTGATAAAAGGATATGAGTTTAAGCTCATATCAAATTCCCCTACACTTGAACATTGCCATGTCCTCATGCAATATTATATTTCAAGGCTCAAAATTTTACATTTCCCTCATAATTAATCCACCTTGGCCATATGAGATGCATCTATGCTACTCTAAACTAAATGATGCATGATTTTGACTTTTAATAATGCAATGAATCAAAATACAATTCTATCTATATCTTTTTGATTTTTCTTGAAATGGTTTTGATGGAAATAACTCATAAAGAATTCAATGACTTGGATTAGGGCTTGGGTACCATGTACATTTATCACCCTCAAGTTTCACTTTCCCCATACCAAGCTTATAAATGGAATCATTGCATTCACAAGTAAAAAGTGCATCAACTTATTCATGACAATTAAATGTGGAACCGGTTATTATTTGAGCAAATTGCTTGTGGGCAAACTTGTCATTATTCAAGTGTGAAGTATAAGAAGTGTAAAATCCAAAAATAAGGAAGCACGGTTTTAATCCTAAGTAATCATCTCATCCATTACTTGAAAAACCGCTCACAATTAATACAAGTCCGTATTAAGAGTAATAAGTCATTCGCCTTATGTGTAAAATCCTCATGTCATGCTTTCATAAGTAACTACACACTCGCTAAGGAAAGAAAAATAAAACTCACGCAGTAATTTACATCCGCATCTTTTTGAGATTTTGGATCTTCAACCCCGCAACCCGTCAAGGTAATATTGGATTGGAGCAATCTATTGAATCCCCGCAACCCGTCAAGGTAATATTGGAACTCAATAGTCACTATAATTAACACCACACTGCCCCTCTTGGGAGTCTTGCATTATTTTTTTTTTCTTTTTCTTTTTCTTTTTTTTTTCTAGCCACTCATTTTTTTTCATAAGCCGCTCTTATTTTTCTTTATTCCTCACAAAGAAATTTGAAAAGAAGAAAAGGAAAAACACCCGCTAAATATGGAGCATGACATAAGTCTAGTACACATAAAACGTGCTAACTTAGAATCTTAAGACGTACTCATATCAACCATAAATGATTAGCCAAAAATGCATAAGAGATTACGAACCAATTAAAACCGTACTTGATTATTTATTAACAATTATATACATGCGAAGAAAGTAGAGATAAAGAAGAGAAGGGTTTAGCCACAAGTAATTGCCATGAAGTCCATCTAGCCCTTTTACACTTGCTTCAACTCTATCATTTCCCATTCTCCACAAATTTAAAATTTCAAAGAATGAAATTGGTGGAAGCTTAGCCTAATAGTCCAATGAAGGACTACATGGTTAAGGATACTAGCTAGAGAGTGCTAAAATAAGCAAACTCGGGTTGAGTCAAAATATCCATGGCGGGCCTAATATGTCAAATAAATCTAAATTTGTTAAAACCATGTTTTATTATATTTTTCCTTGTTATATATTTTTGATGAAAAACAAAAGAAAAAAAAATATATACAATGCAAGTGTGTTATGCAAATGAAAAATGATTGATGCAAAAATTATGAATGCATATTTTTGGTGGCCAAAGTAGATCAAAAATTTGAAAAATGTTGAAAATTCATTTTTCCATGTTATCATGCAAGACAATGACAAGTTCTAGGTAAGGTCACTTCGATAGAAGACCCCCCTACACTTAAGCTAAACATTGTCCTCAATGTTTAAGAGCATGGAAGTATAACAACTTCCCCTACACTTATGACAATGAATAGACTTTGCTTACCCCAAGTTAAGGAAAGGACAACTATTAGTGAAATCATGTTTAAGCACAAGGTGTCAATGAAAATGCACTAAAGTAACGAAGTGAACCGGATACAAGGGCCTCCTCCATAAGCTCCAAAGCATGAGATGAGTGAGCAACCCTAAGAACAATCAAGAAGACAAAAGAAGGTCTCCCCTACACTTATCTCCAAGTCTATGCCTTTATTTCTAACCTACAACACTCTAAACCTAGTTATACGATGCTTGAGTTAATGAGTCTCTAGCTCGACTCGTCCCTCAATGAATTAATTCATGAGGAAAATGGGGACCTCTTGGACCATTTCAACGGAAATGTCCTCCCCAAAGTAGTGTTTAACACGGTGACCATTCACTTTAAAATTTGGACCATCGGGTTGGGACAACTCAAGAGTTCCATATGGAAATACTTGAGCAATAGTGAATGGACCGGACCATCTCGACTTAAGCTTGCCCGCAAAAAGCTTCAATCTTGAATTAAAGAGGAGAACCGGCTCTCCAACTTTGAACTCACGATTCTTGATCTTAGCATCATGCAATTTCTTAGTCTTTTCCTTGTAGAGCAAAGAATTCTCATAGGCATTGGCTCTCAACTCATCCATCTCATTGATTTGATCTTTCCTATGTGAACCGGCTTGGTTTAAATCAAAGTTAGCCCACTTGAGAGCCCAAGATGCCTTATGTTCTAACTCAAATGGGAGGTGGCACGCTTTCCCATAGACAAGCCTATAAGGAGTACAACCAATTGGTGTTTTAAAAGCCGTCCTAAACGCCCACAAAGCATCATCAAGCTTATCCGACCAAGAAGCTCGATGCTCTCCCACCGTACGTTCTAAGATTCTCTTTAAACCACGATTTGTGACCTCGGTTTGACCATTTGTTTGAGGGTGATACGCGGTAGAAAGTCTATGATTCACTCCATATTTCTTCATAACTCTCGTGAATTGATCATTACAAAAGTGCGTACCACGATCACTTATGATGGCCCGAGGTACACCAAATCTAGCAAACAATTGTTTCAAGAACTTTACAACCACTCTAGCATCATTAGTAGGTAAGGCTTTAGCCTCCACCCACTTGGACACATAATCCACCGCCACAAGTATATACTTGTTTCCCTTAGAGGATGGAAAAGGTCCCATGAAATCGATTCCTCATACCTCAAATATCTCACACTCTTGGATAAAATTTTGTGGTATCTCATCACGTTGTGTAATTTTCCCTTGTCTTTGACAAACATCACAAAATTTCACCATCTCTTGGGCATCCTTGTAAATGGAAGGCCAATAGTAACCCGAATCAAAGACTTTCTTGGCGGTGTAGTTAGGCCCAAAATGTCCAACCGTAGGTCCATTATGACATGCCTCTAAGATTTTAAATGCCTCGGGCCCATCTACACACCGTCTAATGATTTGGTCCGCACATTGCCTAAAAAGATATGGATCATCCCAAAAGTAATACTTAACTTCCTTAAGAAACTTTTTCTTTTGTTGATAAGTAAGACCCTCAATAAGCACATTGCCCACAAGATAGTTTGCTATATCCGCAAACCAAGGTGTGGCATCCTCTTGGGAAGAGATAGACATGAGCTCCTCTAGTGGAAAGGATTCATTGATTTCTTGATGTGGGAAATCTCCTTGAAAAGGATGCTCAAGTCTACTCAAATGATCCGCCGCTAAATTCTCGGCCCCTTTCTTATCACGAATCTCTATCTTAAACTCTTGAAGCAACAAAACCCATCTCAAAAGCCTAGGCTTAGCATCTTGTTTTGTCATAAGATACTTGAGAGCGGAGTGATCCGTATACACTATGGTCTTGGAAAGCACAAGATATGGTCTAAACTTCTCAAAAGCATATACTATAGCAAGCAACTCTTTTTCCGTGGTAGTGTAATGAAGTTGTGCACCGGTCATGGTTTTACTCGCATAGTGTATAGGTTGAAAATGCTTATTAACTCTTTGTCCTAAGACGGCCCCCACCGCATAATCACTAGCGTAACACATAAGATCAAAAGGTAATTCCCAATTTGGAGAAACCAAAACGGGAGCCTTAGTTAATTTTTCCTTAAGGGTCTCAAAAGAGTCTAAACAAGCTTGATCAAAAATGAAAGGAGCCTCTTTCTCCAAGAGATGAGTCATCGGTCTAGCTATCTTAGAGAAATCTTGTATAAAGCGCCTATAAAATCCCGCATGACCTAAGAAACTCCTCACACCTTTAACCGAGGTGGGTGGGGGAAGCTTAGCAATCACATCAATTTTAGCTCGATCAACTTCTAATCCTTTATTGGATATCTTGTGTCCTAAAACAATCCCCTCTTTCACCATAAAGTGACATTTCTCCCAATTAAGCACCAAACGTGTTTCCTCACAACGCTTAAGCATTCTCTCAAGATTGGTGAGACATGAGCTAAAGGAGCTTCCAAATACGGAAAAGTCATCCATAAAAACCTCCATGGTTTGCTCTATCATGTCATGGAAAATCGCCATCATGCACCTTTGAAATGTCCCTGGTGCATTACATAGGCCAAAAGGCATCCTCTTGTACGCAAATATACCGTAGGGACAAGTGAATGTGGTCTTTTCTTGATCCTTATGGTCAATGGGTATTTGAAAATAACCCGAAAAGCCATCAAGAAAACAATAGTACTCATTTCCCGCTAAGCGTTCAAGCATTTGATCCATAAAGGGAAGCGGGAAATGGTCTTTCCTAGTTGCCTCATTGAGTTTTCTATAATCAATGCAAACTCTCCAACCGGTTACATGTCTCGTAGGAATAAGCTCATTATTCTCATTAGGCACCACGGTGATTCCACCCTTCTTTGGAACACAATGAACCGGGCTAACCCATGGAGAGTCGGAAATGGGATAAATAATACCCGCATCTAAAAGTTTAATCACTTCCTTCTTAATAACCTCATGGATTTTTGGGTTAACTCTCCTTTGGTTTTGAATGGCGGGTTTATAGTCATCCTCCATAAGGATTTTGTGAGTACAAAAATGTGGATCAATTCCCCTTATGTCGGATATTTTCCATGCTAAGGCTTTCTTGTGTTTCTTAAGGACTTCAATAAGTTTCTCCTTCTCATCCTCTTTCAACTCTTTAGCAATAATCACCGGTAATTGGTCTTTTCCTTCTAAGAAAGCATATTCTAAGTGGGATGGAAGTTCCTTAAGTTCAATGGGAGGTGGACTCTCTATGGAAGGTTTTACTATGGAAGGTTCCTCAATGGTAATCTCTTGTGGAATAGGAGAAGGAATAGGGTCCTCATTGAGCAACTTTTGGATTGTAAGAATATCTTCTTCCCAATTAATGGGAGAATCATCATCACCAAGAAAGTTAGACTCAAATTCCTCCAAGAGGAAATCACTCTCTCCAAAAGGTGTTAAAGAGGGAGCAATTGAGGCCACGGTTTCAACATGTGGAATCTCATCACTAGCATTCTTACAAGCATCATGAAAGTGTTCATTACACACTTCATCTAGCACATCCACAATGTTAATAGTCTCACAAGGTCTAGACTCCTTAACCTATTTTCTATCACAAACTTTCCCTAATTTAAACACCACTCTCTCATCTTCTACTCTCATAATTAATTCTCCTTCCGCCACATCTATCAAGGTACGACCCGTTCTCAAAAACGGTCTACCAACAATCAAAGGCACTCTAGGATCCATGTCATAATCGACCACTACAAAGTCGGCCGGAAAGGTAAACTTATCCACACCTACAAACACATCTTCCGCTATACCTACGGGGTGAGCTATGGTTCGGTTGGCTAGTTCAAGAGTCATCCTAGTGGGAGTGAGCTCGGGAAGAGATAGTTGTTTCCAAACTGATAAAGGCATGAGATTTATGCTCGCCACTAAATCCGCCAAAGCCATGCAATTTTCAACACCGGGAAAATTACAAGGTATCAAGAAGCGCCCCGGATCTCCAAGTTTTGTTGGTAAGGTTTTAAGTAACACCGCGGAACAATTTTCATTAAGTGATGTGTTGGGCAAATCAACCAATTTTTCTTTGTTTGAGAGCAAATCCTTGAACATCTTAGCAAACTTTGGCATATAAGCAAGGGCTTCCGCAAAGGATATGTTGATATTGAGTTGCTTGAACATCCTTAAGAAATTGGAGACTTGGATGTCATCTTTGTTCTTTAATTTGTCCTTTTTCAACCTTGAAGGGTATGGAAGAGTAGGTTTTGGTGGAGGTGGAATAGGTGTTGTGGTGGAAGATTTGTCTTTGTTAGCTTCTTCATTGGGAAGTGTGGAAGGTAAAGAAGGAGTGTGAGGTGATTGAGGAGGTGTGTTTGAGTGAATAGGAGCATTTTGAGGAGGTGGAGTAGAAGTAGAAGGCTTGTCACAAGTAGGAGCACAAGTGGGTTGAACAATAGTAGGCTTAGGAGGTGAAGGATCATTTGTTGTTGTTCCACTCCTTGTTGTAATAGCATTGACATTTGCCCTAGGGTTTGTTTGTGTGTTAGAAGGTAAAGCCCCTTGTGGTCTTTGAGTTACCGCCACTAAAACCCTATTGATTTGTTCCTCCATTGTACGTTTCAATTGGTCATTCATTCTCTTCTCAATTTCACGCGTTTTCTTGTCAACATACTCTTGAGTCTCTTGCATCCCATATCCTTGAGTTGGATTTTGAGGGTAAGCTTGATTTGGTATTGGAGCATATGCTTGATTGGGAATAAATGGAAGTGGTTGATTAAATCCTTGTTGTGGTGGATAAAAGGTATTTGCTTGAGGTTGAAATTGATTGGGTGCCTTGTAGTTATTTCCTTGGTATGGTGGTTTTTGCCCTTGATTCCTTGCTAAAATTTGAGGAGGATTTTGTGGAATTTGGGTGGGTGGTTGGGGTGGGAAGCCAGGTGGAGTAAGGTAATTTTGGGATTTGTAAGAAAGGTTATTTGGATTGATATTAGGTTTGAAGTGTTCACGATGTTCCTCTTGGTAAGCATAGCATTCCCCTTGATACCCTTGCACCTTATCACATTGTTCATAAGAATGGGGACCTCCACAAGTAACACAAGAAATGGTGATGGCATTCACATTATTCGAGGAATTGTTCAATGTCATGCTCTTAAAATTTTGAAACATTTCTTGTTGTCTTTGCAAATTCCTTTCACTATCCCTATCCATCCTTTGAAAAATCGCTTCTTGAAACTTGAGGAGTTGGTTGTCATAAGGGATTTGAGAATTGTTTTGGATCACATGAACCTTTTCTTCAAATGGATTGTTTGTTTGAACCATTGCCTTAGTCTCAATAATGTCCAAAGCCTCTTGGTAGGTCTTAAGAAGAATATTTCCTCCCGCGGAAGCATTAAGTGAATCTTGGTGGTGAGGTTTAAGGGCATCATAAAAGGAACTTATTTGGTGAACTTGATCCAATCCATGATTAGGGCATCGCCTCAACAACTCACTATACTCTTCCCAAGCATCACTAAAGGATTGACTAGGTTTTTGTGTAAAGCCCATAATTAAATTCCTCAAAGCCATAGTCTTTTGTGGAGGAAAGAATTTGTTCAAAAACTTAGTGGTAAAACCCTCCCATGTGGTGATACTATCAGGTGGTTGGGTGTCTAACCAATGCTTAGCACTCCCCTCTAAGGAAAATGACACTAACATCAACCTAATGACCTCATGTGGAACCCCATTATGCTTAATGGTATTGCAAAGTGAAAGGAATCTCTTAAGGTGAGCATGGGGATCCTTATTTTGTTTTCCCAAGAAAGGTGATAAAGCAACCATATTAATCATAGATGTATGTAGCTCAAATGTGTTAGCGGGAAAGTCGGGAATCTTAATGGCACTAGAATATCCATGAATGTTGGATTGCATACGTTCATACAAAGTACGATTATCAATAGCCATGGCTTCTTGTGGTGGTGACAAAGCACGATTCTCGTGATCGGCTTGGTGGACGGTGGTGGTCTTACTCTTTCTCTTTTTCTTCCTTTTCGGAGGAAGAGGTTGTACACCAATCGGTATTTGTGCACGCCCGCGAGTGAGCATGCAACTCAATACGAGGAATGAGAGAGAAGCTCTCGTGTGACTTTGAAGAGAAATGGATTATCCTCTTCGAGTTTCAATATTAAATATCCACAAGAAAATAACAATATATGTATTTACTACTTTGGGTGCAAGACCCTCAATGAAGCCTTCCTTCTTAGAATACTCCCAAGTGAACGGGGGGTTAGGTGGCGCGAAGCACTTAAGTACCTATTGACCCTTAGATGGCATTTTATAGCACATCGCCTTTCTATTCACTTAAATGTTTGTATTCTTCGAATTGTTGCTTATTGAGAGTATTTATCTATTCTTGCTTTATTTTGTTTGATCGATACACGTGTCAAGGACCGGAGCGCCCCTCAACACGGTGTATTGCCTCGGCAATACTTATGGAAGATATGTAGATTGATTGTTCTTATACGTATACGTATTTACTTATAATAATATATGGAAAATATTTTTGTATTTATGAGTTTTTTAAAGGAAAATACTATATGTACATAAAAACCGAGATAATCCAATAATATATATTTTTGGGTGCAATCTCTTAGGAAAAAGATTGCTTTTGGGTTTTTTAATTTTTTTGGTCAATTCTTTAGGAAAAGAATTGTTTTGTTAATTTTTTAGTTTTTATATATTTTTATATTTTTGATTTTTTATTTGTTTTTGATTTATGATACGTAAAAATAACGTTCACAAAGTGAACGGATCCCAAAAACCAATGAAAACCGTCAATCGATAGTCTCTCGTGTAGTCAAAGAACCGGCAGCGGCGCCATTTGAAATTGAGTATAATGCAGTTCGTTTTCTCTCGATTCTTAACCAATAGAAAGTCCAACCAATATCGGATTTTTAATTGTTCTTGGTTGTTAAGCTTGCTTGGTATTCTATTGCTAATTCAACAAAAGCTTGCAAAATGGAAAAATATTACCTACGTATATGTAAAACAAATTGCAAATACCACGTTTTTATTCAAGTAAAAATTAAAAATGCAAAACTTGAAACTAAAGGGACTGAAATTGTAAATTCTATGAAAAGTAAATGCTTGAAATGTAAATTCTAATAACTATAGGGACTAAAAGTGCAAAACAGTAAACTAGAAGGATCAAAAATGTAACAACTATAACCAACTTGCCAAAAATGTAACAAACCAACAAACTACTAACTGAATTTAAACAACTTTCAAATTCCAGGGACCAAAATTATGCAAACCCTAAATTCTTGGAAGATTAGCCAAGTTTTCAACACTTATAGAAATAAAAGGACCAAAGTGCAATTAAGAGAAGTTTTTAACTAAAAACGGGACAAGTGAATCAATAAGCTCGTTCTGGCTTATTACTCAACCAAAATAAATGAAACAACTTGCAAAATGCTTAAAATCTCATTTAAGCTACGTGTGTTCAAGGAATTAAGCTAAGGATCAAAAATAAGCAAATGAGTGCTTATTGATAAGCTCAAAATAAGCTCTAGCCAAAACTAATCAACCACAACTGGATTTTTCTCTTGAAACTGATTAAGCAACTGATTTAAAGGATGGGAAATCAAACCAGAACAAATTTCATCTAGTAATAAGCTCTAAATCTGAAATAAGCTAAAAAGAGCTTATGTTGACCAAGCGTTGACCAGCTTTTTTTTCAAAAAGCTAAAAATCTCAAATATCATGTAACTCAACTACTTATTGGGATTTGTGAAGAAAAATTGCTAAGTTTATGAATAGAATATGGAGATACAGATTTTCAGAATCAAAGTTACAGAAACTTGCATTAAGTCTCCATGTCTGATTTTGGCTTATTTCTAAGTGCTTAAGGAAAACTGTATAAAATCCTTCTAGACTCTAAAACTATATGATATAAGCTACAAGTAGAAACAAACTTGGTGGAATTTCATTAAGAATTGAATGAGAACTAAGCAATTGAAAATGGCAAGTTTTTAAGAACAAAGCTAAATGAAAACTGACCCAAACAATTTTGAAGCCATTTGCCTGTTTGACCTATTATCTGACTTGTAAAAGGCTTTAAACAACTTGTTATCACTTAAGGACTGGAAATGAACTCTAAAACACCAAATTTCAATGCTTGAAAACTATTATTGATCTATTACCAAACACTCCTTTACTGATTTTTAATAAACTTTTTCAAAGACTTATTATGTATTGAATTAAGCTGACTCAAATGCTTTAGCAGGTTAAACTCAATGATCAAAATGAAAGGTATAAGAGCTAAATGCAGTCAATTAACACAACAAGAACTTCAATTAAGGTGCAAGGCTAAAAAATGACTGAAATGATGCAGTTAACTAGAACTAAATCCAAATAAAAGCACAAGTAGGCAGGATTAAGCTACAAACACACAAAGATCAATCAAACATCAAATATTAACAACTTTATCATGCAGCCATCAGATTTAAACTAGGAAAATGAAGCATGGCATTTGACTTGTTGAGAGGAACAAAAATGAGAACTATAGAACCTAATGTAGATATCCTTTGAGAAGAAGAGGAGCGCTGAGCTCTCTTGCCCTAGTGATAACCACCACCTATCACTAGAAATCAACAAGAATCAACCAACAAATCAACTAGAATCCATCAAACTGCTTGAAAACTCCATAGAAATTAGGCAATGACTGGATTGTGATCAAACAGCTGGCAAACTTCACAAATGTCAGTTATGATCAATGATTGATCATAACAAACACTCAACAGCAACAACACTATCCAAATGCAGCAAGATTTGAACTGGAATGATAAGAACAGAATTGGCGGGAAAAAGTGAATTTGAATTTTATTACTGAAAAACGGTTACAAAGTTGTTACAAAGGTAGTAACTAACTAACTGACTCAAGAGTTTGTCAGACTCTTGAGTAGTTAGGGTAAGAATGAGGGAAAAAGGAAAGGGAAAGTTTAACTATGTGTTTTTACAAAATTAAGCTACAACTGAAAATGAAGTACAATCTAGCTATTTATAGGCAAGAAGGGAGAGTTTGTTGGAGTTGGTGACGTGTCAGAACCAATCATAGCTTGCCACGTGGAGAATTCTGCATTTAGCACTTTGAAGGTATGAACAATGATTTGGGGGTTCTTGATTGGATGGATGATATGTTAATTGAGTTGCACCATTGAATTCGTCTCTTCAAATCGATCAACTTTGGTGTTTATATCTTTCCATGAAATTTCTTCTATCTCAAACGCGATCCTGGGAAAATTTCTTATTCTTGAAGATGACACGTGTTGAATTCTGATTGGTTTAAAATGTGTCACACGGATCAAACTGTTTAGATTTTGTAATAAATGTGAGGCGGCGGTAGTGGACATTTAATGCTTGATCCGTGTGACCCATTTTCTTTCTTCTCATTGGTTGAATCCCTTGTTACATGGATTAAGCTCAATAACTTTCCAATCTTGGCAGAACAAGCCCCTTGACTTGGCAGAATGTTGTTTTAAGCTACAATCTTCATTCTTTTGACATAATTGGTCCTTCAACTTCCATAACTTGTACAAAATGGTCCTTTGACTGAGTTGACTTGAGAGTTGACCAAGTTTGACTTGAATCTTGACTTTTCAATATTTGCACTTTCAGTCCTTCAACTTTCATAACTTGTCAAGATAGGTCCTTATACTTCAAAGTCTTGTCACTTTTGATCCTCTTTTGTCTTTTTCATCCATTTGAGCTTGAATTTTTCCTTGTTTGCTTGAAAATGTATCTTTTTACCTACACAAGTGCACACAAACACAAACATACCACATAACACTGTTTTTGCCAAATAAATTGGTATTTTGCTTCATGTTTTAGGGTTATTTTGCTTCATGCTTTTGAAAAATTCCGCCCCTATCTTGTCCTTTCCACCATAATCGTGTACACCGATCATTCCGCGTTGAAGTACTTGTTGACTAAACAAGATTCAAAGCCAAGACTTCTTCGTTGGTTTTTCTCCTCAAGGAATTCAACATTGAAATTCGTGACAAGAAGGGAGCCGAAAACCTAGCCGCGGATCATCTAAGTAGACTTGAGGATCCTTATCAAGGGGATCATCCGAACCAAGAGATCAATGACTCTTTTCCCCTTGAGACCATAATGTCTATCAATTCGAATCTTGATGACACCCCGTAGTTTGCGGACATTACAAACTACTTAGCACGGGGAATTCTCAAGGAAGGGTTAACGTCCCAACAAAAGAAAAAGTTCTTTAAAGAAACTGAACACTATTTTTGGGACGACCCTTACCTTTTCAAACAATGTGCGGATCTTGTCATTCGTCGATGTGTTGATGGGCCGACAGCTTTACCAATCCTTAATGCTTTCCATAAAGGACCCACCGGTGGTCACTTTGGTACCAATTACATCGCGAAGAAAGTTTTCAACTCTGTATTTTATTGGCCCACCATTTATCATGACGCTCATGAAATGGTTAAACATTGTGATGCTTGCCAAAGACAAGGCAAGATCACACATAAAGATGAGATGCCTCAAAATTTCATACAAGAATGTGAAATATTTTATGTATTGGGCATCGACTTTATGGGGCCATTTCCATCATCTAAAAGGAACAAGTACATCCTCGTAGCCGTTGACTACGTACCCAACTGGGTTGAAGCTAAGGCTCTCCCTACGAACGATGCGAGGGTGGTTGTGAACTTTTTGAAGCAACTTTTTGCTCGATTCGGTGTTCCTCGTGCTATCATCGGTGACCGCGGGACTCATTTTTGCAATGATCAATTTGCAAGAGTCATGGCTAAGTACGGTATCAATCACCATCTTTCCACCGCTTATCATCCTCAAATGAATGGTCAAGCCGAGATATCTAACCGCGGATTAAAGCGAATTCTGGAGCGTACTGTGGGAGAGCATCGTGCCTCGTGGGCCGATAAGTTGGATGATGCTTTGTGGGCTTTCCGTACCGCTAATAAGACCCAGATTGGTTGTACACCCTATCGTCTTGTGTACGGGAAAGCATGCCACCTCCCTATCGAGCTGGAACATAAGGCATACTGGGCCTTGAAGTGGGCTAACTTCGACATCAACAAAGCCAGCGATCTTCGGAAGATTCAACTCAATGAGCTAAATGAACTAAGGAATGAAGCTTATGAGAACTCACTGATCTAAAAGGAGAAGACCAAGATCATCCATGATTCAAGGATTAAGAACCGAGAGTTCCACGTTGGTGATCAAGTTTTACTCTTTAACTCTCGGTTGAAGATCTTCTCGGGAAAGCTGAAGAGCCGCTGGTCTGGTCCATTTACCGTCGCCAAAGTCTTCCCATATGGCACCATTGAGCTTTCTCAGCCAAATGGGCCCAATTTTAAGGTGAATAGCCAGCGCGTGAAGTTGTACCTTGGTGAGGACATCTCTCATGAGATGATTCCATCCCTCACCACGTTTCACTTGAAATAAGTTCTGGGTCGAGTCAGGCTCGTGACTCGGTTAACAAACACAAGCGCTTCTCGGGAGGCAACCCGTTGATCTATCCTTTACCGTTTTCATAATAAGTGTAGGGGGGGGCCTGTATGTGTTTGTTTTCTTGTTTCTTCTTCTGTGTCGGGATTAAAGCTTCAAAGATCCATTCTCGATGACTTTTGACGAACCGTGATCCCGTGTACCCTTCTTCCCGGTTCTATCCTAAACTGTCGTGATTCAATATTTCATATCTTATATGTTCACATTGAAATCACTATAGTTCTCCTTTCCTTAGCAAGATTTAAACAAAGTGCACAATGTCATAAGTGTAGGGGTGTTTACTCCCACATGCTTAAACATTGAGGACAATGTTTATATCAAGTGTAAGGGGGACTTCTATCGAAGTAAGTGGTCTTTTCAATGAATTTGTCCTCATTTTTACCGGAAATTTTGATTTTTCGACATTTTTCAAAATTTTTAATCTATTTTGGCCTTGTAATTTTCCTTGGCTATCGTTATTTACTTTCTTTGCTAAAATAAAGTGGTTTTAAATTTTTCGAAGTCGTGAATATTTTGACTCAACCCAAGTTTACTTATCTAAGTTTACTCTAGCTAGTATCCTTAACGTGTTTAAGTCAAGTTTTGCTACGCTTTTATATAGGGAACTTTAAAACGCGAAAGTCTTAACTCGCACGGGTTAAGAACAAGAACTTTTCGCAAGTTCCTATAACTGATCCTAGAGAGTTGTTTATCAAGGGAACTTTAAAATGCGATTTCTAAACTTGAAAAAGTCTAAGAGTTTACAAGATCCTATAGATAACTCGAAAACCCAAAACTTTGATTTAATTGCCTATGCATCCACGAGTCTCATTCCTTGAGATTTTAAATTGTGGAGAACGAGAGATGATAGAGTCAATTATAAGTTTGGTATTATTTCGTGAATTTATGTGAGTTGATTATAAGCCTATTCTCCCATCGCTTGCTAATAAATTTATCTGCAATAAATAAGGTTGTACGATTTGAAAAGTTACTTAGCTTCTAGCACAAGATCGTTTAAAAGTTGCTCGATATTAATTAGAGTTCATAGCCAAGGCATAACTTATTGAAGCGGGATGCGAAGATTGGCGAGTCCGAAAAGGTCCTAACAAGACATGAGGGCTACATTTTGTTTCTAAAGATCCAAAAGTGATGTGAAGAATCATTTATCAAAAATCAATATGAAGGATCGAGACACACGACGAAAAGCAAATACTCCCCTAAAGATCATGGAGAAGTCTATCCGAAAAGACCCTAGCAAAGTATGAGGATAAATAGATCCAAGTCCTAAAAGGAGGCCGATCGTTGTATATCAAAGTCCAAAATAAAGATTGGAGAAAAATGAAGAAGTCGTGGTCCAAATATGAAGAATCTCTCAAAACTTCAAGTGAAGAAATTCCTATTATGAAGAGAAGACCATAATTTCAAGAACGTCTCTCAAAGATTTGAAGTATGAAGTCGCTGCCAAATATCGGTCCGAGAAAGGTCTCAAATCGTGAAGCGAGTTATGCCAAGATATGAACTTTATGAGGTCCCAAGAAGTAGTTTTAAAAGATTTTGTCCTTTAGCTAACTATTGATTAAATCATCCTACTTTATTTACAGCCTAATAAACTATCAAAATAAGTCGATAAATGCATCCTCGTGATCATTTAAGACAATATTAAAATATAAGATATACACCTAGGAATAAGGGAGTCTAAGTGAATAATTGGGCCACATGAGTTCATGTTAGTTTGCAAACTTATAATAACAATGATCTCGTTTTTAAGCTTGGTATGGGGAACGTGAAACTTGAGAATGATGAACATTCATGACAACATATAACTCTAATGTAAGTCTTTGATTTCTTACTTGTTTTGTTCTTTTAGTTTCTTTAGTGTTTGGTATTTAATAAAGGCCAAGGTGGGTTATCTATGATGAAAAATGTAAACTGTGCTTTGAAATTAGTGCATTGCATGATGACATTGCAATGGTCAAGTGTAGGGGATTTAATAAGTGTGAAAACACTTATCCTTTTACCACTTATTTCCAATAATAACAAGACTAAAACGTGTATTTTATGTCGTAAAAGTTGGAATTATGCGTGGTTTGTGTTTTTATTGTGTTTTAGGACCAAAAGATGCAAAAGGAAGAAAACATGGGCTATCACGGGTTTTTATCGAAGAAAAAGACTAAAGACGAAGTCGAAAGATCGAGAATGCGAAAAGAATGGAAGTCCAAGGCCTATTCTAAAGATTTATCGAAGAAAAAGTGTAAACACGGAATTTAATAAAGTCGAAGAACTCAAGTCTAATTATAGAAGAAAATTATAAGAAAGGTTCAACTTATATCGACAAATCCCGAGACGAGGACGAGAAAGACAAAGAAATTAAGTCTAGTCGAGACGAGAAGAAAGAAAGAAGATAGCTTAAGCATGTAATCTCCCCACCTCCTATAAATACCCTCCTAATATGTCATTAGGAGGGTGTTAGGTGGTTAGTTTTGAGTAGTTGTAGTTAATTTTAAGTGTGCTTTTAATTTCTCTCTAGTTTTCCTTTGAAACTTATTAAGTCTTTATATTAATCTTGTAATCTTTTGATATTAATCTTTAATCAATCAAGCTTATTTTCTTAATTCTCATTCTACCTTTCTTAATCTTTTTATTAATCTTGATAATCATGTAGTGGTTGTGATTTAATTGATTTTGGTTTGTTTGGCTTATTGAAATTAGTAGCTTTTAATAAGTTTAATATTTTGATAAAAAGTGCTTTTTGATTTCTAGCTTATTTAGTGTTTAAAAGTTTTTAATTTTTGGCTTATTAGTTTTTCTTAAAAATCTTTTTGGGTTGTATTTTGGTAAGTGCTTATTTTAGATTTGCTTAATTGTTTAAATTTTTGTGTTGTCCGGGTTTTTAAACCCTCTAATTCCGAATAGTCGCCATAACAAATCATTCCGGATAAGCTTCATAATAGCTTTTTCCGGATAAGCCGTATAAGCACTTCATTCCGGATAAAGGACTCAATTTTATTCTGGATAAAAGTTTCTAAGTATAATATTCCGGAGAGTGTATTTATTCCGGATAAGTCCTAGTTGTAGTATTCCGGATATGAGCCTGAAGCTACATTTCGGGTAAGTCCTCGTTTCCATTATTCCGAATAGTAGCTCATTCATCAGATTCCGGATAAGGGTCCGATTTTGATTGCGGATAAGCCTCTCGGTCAAGAATTCCGGATAAGCTTCATAACAGTGGGTTCCGGATAAGCAGCAGTTGAACATTCCGGATAAGCATCATTTCTTCATCATTCTGGATAAGCCTTCATTGTCACTTTTTCCGGATAAGTTGTATCAATTTATTCCGGATAAGGGTTGTGTCCAGGATTCCGGATAAGCTTCCCAACTTATTCCGGATAAGCCTTCTAATAACATTCCGGACATCATTCCGGATAAGGGTTAGATATTAAACTTTATTTTTCCCGCCTTTTTACTTAGCTTTGTTCTAACTTGTCTTGTTTTAGTTTAAATCTTTAAAGTTTACACTTTTATAAGTTTTAATCATTTACTTTTCAATTTTTAAAGTCTTCATTTTTAGTTTTAAATTTTCAAGCTTTCGTCTTTACTTATTTACTCAACGACATTTTCATTTTTAACTTACAATAGATAATCAAAACCCTTCTATTTTTCCACCAAGAACAATTGAGTCGCACTTTCTACTAGTAATCAATCCGAAAAGATCGGACGATAACTCTTTTATACTTGGAAAAAACCAGTTATTACAAACAATTTCCTTTTACCACCCGGTTGTCGATCCCATAATAGACCACCACCACCTCAATTGAACAACCCACAATACCCACCAAAGAACCAAGGACAAAGAAGTAACTACCAAGGGGGTTCTTCTAATAATCAAAGGAATTATAACTCAAATCAAGGGAATTTTCATGGTCAAAATCAAGGGGCTTTTAATGGGCAAAACCAAGGGTTTCAAAATAACAACTTTAACCAAGGTTTTAATAATAACAATGCTTATCAACAACAATATCCAAACCAACGTTTTCAAAATCAAGGGCACAACACGAATACACCTTCAATGGAATTGGTTCTTCAAAAGTTGAGTGATAAGTTGAGTGAACATGAGAAAATCATGTATGCTATGCAAGAATCGAGTGGTAAGAAATTTATGCGAATGTATCAAGCCATTAATCCCCACGGCCCATCCCAAGGTACTCTCCCTTCTAACACTATGACCAATCCTAGGGCCACCGTTAATGTCATCACTACTAGAAGCGGTAAGACCATCTTAGAACCTTCTTATTCCCCAACTAACCAAGGACCCGAGATTCCTTCTACTTGTGATATACTACCCGTTATGCCTTCGTCTACACCTTATGTCCCACCGATACCTCAAGTTTATACCACACCTTCGGTTCCAAACCCGGGGGTCCTCCACCTTCTACTTCTACCCGTCCTCCACCAAAGGACGTAAGTGAGAATTCCATTCCAAATCCTTCATCTCAACCCAATATACCTTATCCCTCAAGGTTGAGGAAAGAGAAATTGAAGAATAAGGATGATATTCAAGTTTCAAACTTTCTAAAAATGTTCAAACAATTGAATTTTAACATCTCATTTGCTGAGGCTCTCGCTCACATGCCTAAATATGCTAAGATGTGTAAGGATCGTTTAGTGATATGGAAAAATTGCTCGACATCGCCAATACCCAATTAAACGAGAATTGTTCTGCCGTTCTTTTGAGAAAACTTCCGGTTAAGTTAGGAGATCCTGGTCGATTCCTTATTCCTTGTAATTTTCCGGGTGTAGAGAATTGTATGGCTTTGGCGGATCTCGGTGCGAGTATCAATCTAATGCCATTGTCCGTGTGGAAGCAATTATCTTTACCCGAGCTAGTCCCCACTCGTATGACATTGGAATTAGCTAACCGATCGGTTGCTTATCCGGTGGGGATAGCCGAGGATGTGTTCGTTGGAGTTTACAAATTCACTTTCCCCGTCGATTTCGTAGTCGTGGACTACGAAATGGACCCCCGTGTTCCATTAATCGTTGGACGTCCATTCTTGAGGACCGGTCGCACTCTCATTGATGTAGCCGCGGGCGAATTAATCATGAGAGTTGGTGACGATAAAATCGTCTTCAACATGGGTAAACTTTCTAAGCAACCTTATGAAAACGAGAGCGTTAATTTCATTGACGTTCTTGTTGAGGCTTGTGAATAGCATTTCAAAGACGCTTGTAAAAGTGGTTCTTCTCCTCTACCCATTGTTGAGACCGTTGCCTCTATTGCTCCATCATTGACTCCATTTGGAGAAAGTGATTTCCTTTTGAAAGAATTTGAAGCAACTTTAGGGGATGTGGACTTACAATATGACGATTCTCCCACCGATTGGGAAGAAGACATTCGTTACCAATGAGAAACTTCTTAATGAGGACCATATTTCTCCACCTTCTCTTAAAAAATCTCTATCGATGATCAGAATTTGACTACGCCTTCCATCGAAAATCCTCCAGATTTAGAGGTTAAGGATTTACCGTCTCATCTCGAATACGTTTTCCTTGAAGACAATAAGAAGTTACCCGTCATCATCGCAAAAGACTTGAAAGAGGATGAAAAATCTTGACTTATCGACGTGCTGAAGAATCATAAGAAAGCAATTGCTTGGAAAATTTCTGACATTCGCGGAATTGATCCGAACTTTTGAACTCATAAAATTCTCATGGAAGATGACTTTAAACCTGCAATCCAAAGCCAAAGAAGGGTTAATCCTAAAATTCATGACGTCATTAAGAAAGAAGTTATCAAACTTCTAGATGTCGAAATGATTTACCCTATTTCGGATTCGCCATGGGTTAGTCCCGTCCATTGTGTGCCTAAGAAAGGCGGAATAACTGTTGTTCCCAATGAAAACAACGAGTTGATTCCTACTAGACTTTTCACGGGTTGGCGAGTTTGCATAGACTATCGCAAGCTCAATGATGCCACATGCAAGGATCATTTTCCTCTCCCTTTCATGGATCAAATGCTTGAGCTTTTAGCGGGTAATGAATACTATTGATTCTTAAACGGTTTCTCCGGGTATTTTCAAATTCCCATCGATCCTAAGACAAAGAGAAAACCACATTCACTTGTCCTTATGGAACATTTGCTTACAAAAGAATGCCTTTCGGCTTATGCAATGCTCCTGGGACTTTCCAATGGTGTATGATCGTTATCTTCCATGACATGGTTGAAGAAACTATGGAAGTCTTTATGGATGATTTCTCGGTCTACGGTGATTCTTTCTCTACTTGCCTTGCCAATTTAGAACGTATGCTTAAACGGTGTGAAGACACTCGTCTTGTTCTTAATTGGGAAAAATGACATTTCATGGTAAAAGAAGGTATTGTGCTCGGTCATAAAATCTTCAAAGCCGTTCTTGAAGTCGACCGTGCTAAAGTTGAAGTGATTGCTAAATTACCTCCACCTTCAACCGTGAAGGGTGTGAGAAGTTTCCTTGGTCATGCGAGCTTCTATCGTCGTTTCATTCAATATTTTTCTAATATTTCTCGCTCGATGACCCACCTCTGGGAAAAAAATACTCCTTTTATCTTTTCTAAAGAGTGTATTGACTCTTTCAATCTTCTTAAGGATAAATTAACTAAGGCACCTGTCTTGGTTACCCCTAATTGGGAGTTACCTTTTGAATTGATGTTTGATGTTAGCGATTTTGCTATTGGAGCGGTTTTGGGACAAAGAGTGAACAAACACTTCCAACCAATCCATTATGCTAGAAAGACAATGATGGGGGCTCAATTGCATTATACCACTACCGAAAAAAAGCTTTTAGCTGTAGTGTATGCTTTGGAAAAATTCCGCTCATATCTTGTCCTTTCCACCACCATTGTCTCTACCGATCATTCCGCGTTGAAGTACTTGTTAACAAAATATGATTCTAAACCAAGACTTCTTCGTTGGGTTTTACTCCTTCAAGAATTCAAAATTGAAATTCGTGATAAAAAGGGAGCAGAAAACCTAGCCGCGGATCATCTTAGTAGACTCGAGGATCCTTGTCAAGGGGAGCTCCCAAATCAAAAGATTAATGACTCTTTTCTCCTTGAGGAGTTGATGTCTATTAACTCCAATATTGATGAAACCCCATGGTTTGAGGACATTGCAAACTATTTGGTAGGTGGAATTCTCAAGGAAGGGTTAACGTCCCAACAAAAGAAAAAGTTCTTTAAAGACATTAAGCACTATTTCTGGGACGACCCTTACCTTTTCAAACAATGTGCGGATCTTGTCATTCGTCGGTGTGTTGATGGGCTGGCAGATTTATTAATCCTTGAAGCTTGCCATAAAGGACCCACCGGTGGACACTTTGGTCCTATTTACACCGCGAAGAATGTTTTCGACTCTGGATTCTATTGGCCCTCCATTTATCATGACGCTCATGTAATGGTTAAACATTGTGACGCTTTCCAACGCCAAGGCAAGATCACACATAAATATGAGATGCCTCAAAATTTCATACAAGAATGTGAAATCTATGACGTATGGGGTATCGACTTTATGGGGCCATTTCCATCATCCAAAGGGAACAAGTACATCCTCTTAGCCGTTGGCTATGTATCTAAATGGGTTGAAGCAAAGGCTCTCCCTACGAATAATGCGAGGGTGGTTGTGAACTTTTTGAAGCAGTTATTTGCTCGATTTGATGTTCCTCGTGTTATCATCAGTGACCGCGGGACTCATTTTTGCAACGATCAATTTGCTAGAGTCATGGCTAAGTATGGTGTCAATCACCGTCTTTCCACCATTTATCATCCCAAAAAAATGGTCAAGCCGAGATATCTAACCGTGGATTGAAGAGAATATTAGAGCGTACTGTGGGAGAGCATCGTGCCTCGTGGGCCGATAAGTTAGATGATGCTTTGTGGGCTTTCCGTATCGCATATAAGACACCTATTGGTTGCACTCCATATCGTCTTGTGTACGGGAAGGCATTCCACCTCCCTATTGAGTTGGAGCATAATGCGTATTGGGCCTTGAAGTGGGCCAATTTTGATATCAACAAAGCCGGTGATCTTTAGAAGATTCAACTCAACGAGCTAAATGAACTGCAGAATGAAGCTTATGAGAATTCATTGATCTACAAGGATAAAACCAAGATCATTCATGATGTTAGGATTAAGAACCGAGAGTTTCACGTTGGTGATCAAGTTTTACTCTTTAACTCTCGATTGAAGATCTTCTCGGGCAAGCTTAAGAGCCGTTGGTCTGGTCCATTCAACGTCGCCAAAGTCTTCCCGTACTGCACCATTGAACTTTCTCAACCAAATGGGCCTAATTTTAAAGTGAATGGCCAGCGTGTGAAGTTGTACTTTGGTGAGGACATATCTCATGAGATGATTCCATCCATCACCATGTTTCCCTTGAATTAGTTCTGGGTCGAGTCAGGCTCGTAACTCGGTTAACAAAAACAAGCACTTCTCGGGAGGCAACCCGTTGATATATCGTGACTCGGTTAACAAAAATAAGCGCTTCTCGTGACTCGGTTAACAAAAACAAGCGCTACATAGGGTTTGTTGTCTTGTTTCTTATGATGTGAAGGAATAAAGCTTCAAAGAGCACTTTAGATGACATTTGACGACCCGTGATCCCATGATCCCGTGTTCCCGTCTTCCTGGTTATATCCTACACTGTCGTGATCTAATATTTCATATCTTATATGTTCACATTGAAATCGCTATAGTTGTCCTTTCCTTAGCAAGATTTAAACAACGTGCACAATGTCCTAAGTGTAGGGGATTTTACTCCCACATGCTTAAACATTAAGGACAATGTTTATATCAAGTGTCAGGGGGACTTCTATCAAAGTAAGTAGGCTTTTCCATGAATTTGTCCTCATTTTAATCGGAAAATCTAATTTTTCGACATTTATCAAAAATTTTAATCTATTTTGGCCTAGTAGTTTTTCCATTATTAGCGTTATGTACTTTCTTTGCTAAAATAAACTTTAATAAAGTGGTTTTAATTTTTAAACGTTGTGAATCTTTTGACTCAACCCGAGTTTACTTATCCAAGTTTACTCTAGCTATTATCCTTAACGTGTTTAAGTCAAGTTTTTCTAGGCTTTTATATAGGGAACTTTAAAACGCGAAAGTCTTAACTCTTACGGGTTAAGAACAAGAACTTTTCATAAGTTCCTATAATTGATCCTAGAAATTCGTTTATCAAGGGAACTTTAAAATGCGAATTCTAAACTTGAAAAATTCTAAGAAGACGCAAGATCCTAAAGATGACTTGAAAACCCAAAACTTTGATTTAATTGGCTAACCATCCACGAGTCTCATTCCTTGAGATTTTAATTTGTGGAGAACGAGAGATGATAGAGTCAATTATAAGTTTAGTATTCTTTCATGAACTTATGTGAGTTGATTATAAGCTTTGTCTCCCATCGCCTGTTAATAAATATATTTGCAATAAATAAGGTTGTACGATTTGAAAAGTTATTTAGCTTCTAGCACAAGATCGTTTAAAAGTTGCTCGGTATTAATTAAAGTTCATAGCCAAGGCATAACTTATTGAAGCGGGATGCGAAGATTGGCGAGTCCAAAAAGGCCCTAACAAGGCATGAGGGCTATATTTTGTTGCTAAAGATCGCAAGTGATGTGAAGAAGCATTTATCAAAAATCAATATGAAGGATTGAAACACATGACGAAAAGCAAATACTCCCCTAAAGATCATGGAGAAGTCTATCCAAAAAGACCCTGCAAGGTATGAGTATAAATATATCCAAGCCCTAAAAGGAGGCGGATCAGTGTATATCAAATCCAAAATAAAGATTGGAGAAAAATGAAGAAGTCGTGGTCCAAATATGAAGAATCTCTCAGAACTTCAAGTGAAGAAATTCCTATTATGAAGAGAAGACCATAACTTCAAGAACGTCTCTCAAGATTCGAAGTATGAAGTCGCTGCCAAATATCGGTCCGAGAAAGGTCTCAAATCGTGAAGCGAGTTATGCCAAGATATGAACTTTAAGAGGTCTCGAGAAGCAGTTTTAAAAGATTTTTTCCTTTAGCTAACTATTGATTAAATCGTCCCATTTTATTTTAAGCCTAAATTAACTATCAAAGTAAGTCAAACAATGAATCCTCGTGATCATTCGAGACAATCATAAAATATAGAAGATACACCTAGGAATAAGGGAGTCTAAGTGAATAATTAGGCTACATGAGTTTGTGTTAGTTTGCTAACTTATAATAACAATGATATCGTTTATAAGCTTGGTTTGGGGAACGTGAAACTTGAGGGTGATTAACATTCATGACAACCAAAACCCAATGTAAGTCTTTGATTGCTTTACTTGTTTTTTATATATTTTTATCTTTTTAGTTTCCTTAATGTTTAGTATTTAATAAAGGCCAAGGTGGGTTAATTATGATGAGAAATATAAACTGTGCTTTGAAATTAATGCATTGTATGAGGGCATTGCAATGATCAAGTGTAGGGGATTTAATAAGCGTGAAAACACTTATCCTTTTACCACTTTTTTCCAATAATAACAAGACCAGAACGTGTATTTTATGTCGTAAAAGTCGGAATAATGCGTGGTTTGTGTTTTTATTGTGTTTCAGGATAAAAATATGAAAAAAGAAGAAAACACGGGCTATCACAGGCTTTTATCGAAGAAAATGAGAAAAGACGAAGTCAAAAGATCAAGAGTGCAAAAAGAACGAAAGTCCAAGGCCTATTCTGAAGATTTATCGAAAAAAAAGTGTGACAAATCTAACATTTTCAGGTAGTAAAATATTTTCTCGTATAATATTTTGAAACTTATTTTTGTGTTGGTTGACGAACTCACAACTTACGGATTTAAATTTGGGCTTACGTGCATAATTTGGCGTCTTTTACGACTAAACCGGAAACCTTAGGATTACGTATTTACGTTTTTGAACTCCGTTTTTTATGAGACAATTTTTATTGGATTCGTTTGTGATGGTGATTCATAATTTATAAAAACATTTTTCGTAAAACAACCTGAGGGCACGCAAATCGAGAAAACTAGAATCGAGAAATACCCGTAAACTAGTGAGATGGGACAAAACACTTTGTCCCACCCCACTAGCTTAATGGGACGGCATAACTTGACACCACAACACAAGGTGGCATCAAGTTTAACTTACACATTACAAGTGTAAGCTAGCTTACACTTTAAGCTTTACCATACCACTTAACACACCAAAAATAGCTACTTGTTTCATTCCATCACTTCTCACATGCAAAACCAACATCAAATCCTCTCAACACCCCCTTCCTTGTCGTCCCAAATAAGCCAACAAACACCCTCTTTGATCTTTTCTAGCCATAAACCACATGTTTACTAGTCCTATTAAGGTGTTCTCTTGAAGCCTTGATCATTTGGTGGCCATATTAACATCTTTGGAGGTGATTTGCTTGTGTCCTAGGGCTGATTTTCCAACCTATGTTCTTGATATTTGATGGTCTTGGAGATACTTGTTGTGTTCATCAAGTTCTTGTCTTCCTAAAACAAGAAATCCACTTGGATTGGTAAAGAAGATCATCCTCTCCATTTTTCTCTTGTTATTTTGTAAAGAACAAATGTATTTTATTTCATTTTGTATATGTATATGATGTATATATGATGATAAAAATGTTGTGTGGGGATCAAGTGTTGATAAATATGCTTAAAAATGATGATAACTATAAGAAATGAAGCTAAAATCTTGATTATTTAGTTGGCTGTATAAAATCAGTAGATAACTAAAAGATGAACTGATAAAACTGCATGGTTTGATCCATTTACAGTAAGTAGATGATGTTATACACATGTGAGAGTTGGCCATGCAATGGAATCAAAATAATGAGTGAGATATGATCAAAACAAGTTAGGTGGTGTAATCTGAATAAGCAGTTTTGTAGGGACTGTTAAGGCAACTTAAACTCAAAATGGGCAGTAGCTATAACTAAGTTATATGTAGAACATATTATGAAGAACATGTCATCCAAAAATGAGCTTCTAAGTCATTATAGAACTCTAGATATGGTAAAAATGGTGAACATGAAGTTAAAAATCAGATTTTTGGAAATAATGTTTATTAATATTATATAAGCACTCACATTATAATGTATAAAATGTAAAAATATAAACCCACTAACTTATAAAACTTATTTATATAAATTTATAAAAGGTTAATTAAATGGGTAAATTATATAAATGGTGGCAAAATAATATTTATAAGTAATAAAAACTATAAACTTGATTTTTACGACTTTTTCGGCTATCGCCGTAAAATTAACGTTTTTCGCCAAATAAAACTTAGACGACCAAACCCGTCTAATGTAAAGTTTATAAAAGTCATATACTGATGTATAGATAACTAAGAGAAGTAAAAACCGATAAAACCCGAACTATAAGAATTACGGACATTTACGAGCTAACTAAACATATTGGACTAATAATTGGACTTAATAAGATAAAAACTTGTAAAAAGAACTTATTGGGCTTAACCCATTTGGGCCCAACATGAAAATTATATATACTGATAATATAGGTATAAAATGGATAAAAACAAGTTAAAGAACTCATAGAAGGCTTAGTGGACTTAGAATAGATAAATAGGTAAAACTAGCAAACTAGTAAAACGTTACCAAAACGTAAACACTAAAATGAGTAAACAAGGATGTATAAACCCACTTGATCATCATCATATGTACAAAATCATCATATGTATATTGTTATTTTGATAAAAGTCATTGGACCGAGTCTAAGACCGATTATTATTTATATAGGTTTCCGTGACCGAAGCACGCCCGTAGCCGATAATTCGCCTTTCATTAACAACGTGAGTTCATAGCCTCGCACTCTTTTAAATGTTTTATAAAATGATTTGTAAACCCGCGAGGGAGATAACATGCTAGATTTTTATAAAAAATAGAACACAAGTAGTCCCGATTGTATGCTTAATGATATGGACCCGAATGATGCTATGACCCTATATTCGAGACTAAAAGGATTATTAGTAGTTAGGTTATGTCACTTAAAGTCCCATTAGCATGAATTGTGAACTACCGGGATTTGGTAGACGCTTATGCATTTGATAGTACTATTTGGGGACGATCACCCTAGTTCGCGCCTTGACGGTTGATCCCCGTCGTACCACATTGATTGGTAAGCGAATTTATGTATGAGAAGATTCCATAGCGTGATTTTTGTGACGACACGCTAACTTAGATGGGCAAATTGTTTGTCGGGTTCGCGGCCCGCTGTTTTCATAGTAAGGTAACAATGTCATGCGGCTAATAATAATCCTACCTAATCTAAATAAAAATGTATCCTATATATGATAACGACGCTATTACGATGAATATATTACCTATCATGGTAATATAGAGACTACGGTCTCATGGACGGTTTCAGATATATGCTTGATATATATTGCCTGACTAGCAATATGAGGACTTACTTCCGATATTATACTTGTGTTCTGATTTTAAATGATTGTTTTATATAACGGTTTTTATTAAACTCTATGAATTCACTCGGCATTCGCTGATATGATTTTTGCATGTTTTTATCTCAGGTGCTTGAAGGTAATCCGGATGGAGATCGACTCTGATGGCCCACTTAATATTAAAAATGTTCGTTCGATCTATGTTTTGTAAACTAAATGACCTGTATAATTTGGGACCTGTTGTACGCTTTTGAAACTTTTTATCGAATGAATGTTTGTTAAACCTTGTACAACCATTTTTATGTGTTGTCTAAGATTGGAGTTATTTTGCTATCCCGTAACACTCTGAAAGACCCTTCCGCTGTACCGATACGAAAAATGAGAGTGTTACAAAAAGTCTAAAGACGGAACTTTAATGAAGTCGAAGAACCAAGTCTAATTAAAGAAGAAAATTATAAGACGAGTTCAATTTACATCGACAAATCCCGAGACGACGTCGAGAAAGACAAAGAATTTTAATTAATTCGAGACGAGAAGAAAGAAGGAAGAAAGAATCAACACTTAGCCTCCCCACCTCCTATATATACCCTCCTAATGTGTCATTAGGAGGGTGTTAGTTAGCCATTAGTTAATTTTTAGTTTTTTATTTTTAGTAGGTAATTGGGGTGTTTATTTTCTCTCTCTAGCTTTCTCTTCAAGTTTTCTTAATCTTCATCTTAATCTTGTAACTTTAAATCTTAATCTTCAATTTAATCAAGTTTATTTCATATCTCTCATTCTACCTTTCTTGATGTTGTGGCGATTTAATTAATCATGTAGTTGATTTAATCTACTTGATTATGTGATTGATTTATTCATGTGATTGATCTTATAGTTGTGGTGGATGTTTTGAACTTATTGT
Organism: Glebionis coronaria; assembly: GCA_025667525.1. NCBI lineage: Eukaryota > Viridiplantae > Streptophyta > Magnoliopsida > Asterales > Asteraceae > Glebionis > Glebionis coronaria. The sequence continues at coordinate 29,062 of JANFOE010001609.1, read as the reverse complement.
GATTGTTGATTTACTAGTGTTTGGCTTATTTTGATTAAGTTGGTCTGATAGATTAATAGTTTTGATTAAAAGCTGATTCTAATAATCTTGTTTATTTTGTGTTTTTGAAGTTTTTGATTTGTGGCTTAATTAATTTTTCTTAAAATAAATTTTGTTTTAGTTTTGGGCAATTGCTTAATTGATTGTGCTTATTTTTGGCTTATTTTGGATCGTTACTGTTAACTGTATATGTTCTTAATAATCTTCAGAAAAGGGTTTTGATTATCCGAAGATTGCACCCTATTCCAAAGATTCACATTCCGAAAATAGTCATTTCTCTGAAATTGTTCGTTATTCCGAAAATAGTCATTTCTCTAAAATTCCAATTATTCCGAAAATACTACAGTTTGCTGAATTTGTTCATTATTCCGAAAATATTCATTTCTTTGAATTTGTTCATTATTCCGAAAATAGTCATTTCTCTGAATCTGTTCATTATTCCGAAAATAGTCATTTCTCTGAAATTGTTCATTATTTTGAAAATAGTCATTTCTCTGAATTTGTTTATTATTCCGAAAATAGTCATTTCTCTGAAAATAGTCATTTCTCTGAATTTGTTCATTATTCCGAAAATAGTCATTTCTTTGAATTTCTCTGAATTTTTTCATTATTCTGAAAATAGTCATTTCTCTGAATTTGTTCATTATTCCAAAAATAGTCATTTCTCTGAAATTGTTCATTATTCCGAAAATAGTCATTTCTCTAAATTTGTTCATTATTCTGAAAATAGTCATTTCTCTGAATTTGTTCATTATTCCGAAAATAGTCATTTCTCTGAATTTGTTCATTATTCCGAAAATAGTCATTTCTCTGAAATTGTTCATTATTCCGAAAATAGTCATTTCTCTGAATTGTTCATTATTCCGAAAATAGTCATTTCTCTGAAATACCAGCTTTTTCCGAACTTCTTTGTTTATCTGAAATTGTGTGATTTATCCTAAAATCATTGTTATTCTGAAGAAGCTTGTTTATCCGAAATTCCCTGGTTAGCCTGAAAATCTACATTTTCCGAAATTAATGATTTTTCCGAAGATAGTGTTATTCCGAACTTGTTGATTTTTCCAGATATTCAGAGATTCAGTTTACACAGTTAATCAAGGTTAGACTTCTCAATTATTTTTATATATTTAGTTTTTATATTTACAAGTAGATTAGTCAACCAAAGTTCCCCCTTTTAGTGACCAACACCAATAATTCCACTTCTAAGCCGTGATCAATTCGGATTGAATGGAGTAAGAACAACACTTTCTTGAGCTCACATAGAAATCATTTATCAATGAACAAATCCCCTGCAGTTGTAGCACTGAACCTGACGGTTGTTGTTTCCATTACCCGTACCAGTATTTTCAGCCCTTGCAGCCATAATATTTCCCATCTGATTGCCAACTGCTAGCACGACAATTAACCCATTCTGATTACCCAGATTCTGAACACCCGGGTTGTAACCAAGGTTTTGCCCATACTGATTACCTGCATTCTCGACTATCTGCCCTACATTCTGACCATATTGATTTCCCATATTCTGAACACCAACTGAGTCCCTGTATTCCTTCCAACTACAATTGGCGATCTTGATTCGCATTCATGAAAGGCTGAGTAATCTACCTATTTCTTGTGTTCGGGGAAATTCTCTGATTGTTGTTTGTGGGGTTAATTGTAAATTTGAATGCCTTTGCAAGAAGTGCAAGACTAGTATTAATCGCATGAGTAAGATCGATGATGTCATCAAAGCAATCAATGGGTTGTTGCAAGTAGTTCGCAGTAGTAGGAATTTAATATACATAAGAGTTGAGTTGTTGTTGTTGTTGTTGTTGTGGCATGAAGTTACTCGAGGAGGGTTGATGGTAGGGTACCATGTGATATGACATAGATGACGAAGAGTGTGTCATAAAAGCCAATGGATCTTGTGTTTTGGCACGTCGTTCTGCCATAACTTCGTTAGCTTCATCTTGATTCATCTTCAAATAATCATATACTTGAGTGTAGTCCACGACATGAAGATCCTTGGTTTGATTGAAGAGTGTGACATATCATGACCATTCAAATGGAAGATTATGAACAAATTTGATGTTAGCAACAATCTGTGAAGGTTCATGTTTGTTTCTTCTTAGATGATTCATGAGAGTTGAAAACCAATGATAGCAAGGTTCAATTTGTTCTCCTTCAGTAGACGTAAACTTCTCCCATTCACGAAGAAAATTAGTCTCTTTTTCTTGTAAACCAATTTCACTCCCCTTCATCATTTTCTGAATTTTGGGCCACATCTCGTATGAGGTTTCACAACTATTGACAGCAGCATAAACATCTTCGGGAAGTCCCATAAGAATAACTTGAATTGCTTGATCATCAGCGTCGATTTGTTTAGATTCAGATTCAGTTAATTCTTCATCTGTTTGCTCATGACTAGAATCAGCCACTGGATTAGCACTCGTGGGATTCCCAGGAACAAGGATGTACGTCTTACATACGAACCGTTTTGAATAGAGTGGACAATAATCTTTCCTAACGGTTTGCATTTTGCATAACGAAGAAGATGACTAGCCCATGTAGTGTAATTCTCCTTGTTGAGCATAGGAGGGAGATTCTCAGTACCTGCAGCATAAATGTCTTGTTGAGACGTCATTATAGAAGGCGTGTGTAAACTAGGATCTCAATTCGTAGAAAGCACGTTTCGTATTCTCAAAAAATCAAACTTTGCCAAAATTCTACAATCCGATATAAAATACCTCAGTCCGATATAAAATAAATCGAATAATTTTTGAATTGTCAAATTTTGAAATCGAGGTAGAAATAGCCAAAAACTAGTATAAAATTTTTTTTTTACTTGACCTAAAAATTTTAACTTTTTTTTTTGGTAAACTGTTCCGGGACTAGTTGTGAGGGTGGCTAAATCTCAGAATAACTCGAACAAAAATCTCGCAAAAAGATCTCGGAATATGATCTCGCAAAAAGATCTCAGAATATGATCTCCCAAAAAGATCTCGGAATATGGATCTCGCAAAAAGATCTCGATATGATTTCGCAAAAAGATCTCAGAATAATCTGAACCAATAATCTCGAAATATTTCTTCAAACAAATCTCGGAATGTGTAAGCTAGCAAGATTTTGGAATGCTAAATTTCGGAATAAACCAAGACTTCGGAATGTGCTTAATCTCGGAATAATAGCCAAGATTTCAGAATGTGCTTAATCTCGGAATAATCACCAAGATTTTGAAATGTGCTTAATCTTGGAATATTGAAGATTTCGTAAAACAACAACTATTGTGAGATTATTGAAGATCTTGGAAAAAGGTTAAATTTCAGAATGTTTCCTTAAAAATAGGATCTCAGACAAAAACGATTTTGACACTTTTTTTTGCAAATTTGAGGGTTCTAAAAACACGAAAACGGTAACCACGAATCTCTTGGCGAATGATACCACTTGTAGGATTATACACACGAAATATCAAACACGAAAATAAGATGATCTATGTGACGTGAAGGATATGAACGAGATGAGGATGATGATGATAATAAAACTAAACAAAGAAGAAGATGAAGAATCAAGATTAAAGATTAAAACAAAAAAGAAAGATTAGATTAAGGAAGAAGAAAGAAAGAAAAACTACAAGGTTGGTTCTCACTTTTCCATAATCTGATATTACTTTCTCTCTTATTCTCTCCAACCTCTCTCTACGTAGGCCTTCATGGCCAATCAACACTAGACACTTAGGATTAGGGTTTATGTAGTAAAAATGCAATTGGGTGTTTTTGATTTAGTGAACTGCAACTTAATTAACCACCACCAATGGATTTTTCTCATCAAGACGAGAAAGATTCATGTCAAGCACTTCTTCTGAATCGGCCTCTATCATCTTCTTCGATTATGGTAATATGAATGACACGTGTCACGCTCTGGGTGGTCGCAATACAAAGGGATAAAAGGGTGGGTTGTGATTGGCTAGAGTGTGTAAGTATGGATCTGAATCCGTGTGATGCCTAAAGCTGCATTCCTACTGGTCCACGTGGCACTTCTTTCTTTCCTCTTTTCTTCTTTGACAATTTCAACCCTTGTAGTTTGATATCTTGGATCTTTGGCATATAACTTCTTCAAATCTTCATTCCAAGCCCTCCAAACTTCCAACTTTTGGCACTTTCAGTCCATTTGACTTCATGCTGACTTTTTCTTCATAAATTGACCGTGAAATCCCGTGTTTTCTTTGTTTTTGTCCTTTTGTACCTATTTTTCACAAATAAACAAAACCACGCGTAACTCTGACTTTTACGGTATTTAATTCACATTTTGCTTTGGTTTTTCCTTGTTTTAAGTGGTAAAAGGGCAAGTGTTTTCACACTTATCAAGAGTTTAACATAACTATTCGACGGTTCGAAGAAGACATTCTACCACTTGAATGTAATTGCACAACTCGACTCACTAACCACTAACATTTGCTGTTCTAAAAAACATACATTGTTATCAATATCAACATCTTTACATGTCTCACATCTATGATGAGTTGAATTTTATTAAACAACTTCTAGTTAAGCCCCCACTTAACTATGACTATAACAACCTCACCAAGCCTTCTCCACAAATTTCGCTACTACCTCGTCTTTAAATTAAGCAAGTGCCTTGCTTAATAATAAGACATATGATTTAAGCAAATCCTAGGATTCTAGTGTAACTAGGATTAAAACTATGCTTAAGTTTTAGGCTTGTTATTCATACACCTGTGTATGATCTTTATCTTCTTGTAGTTTTTTCATGTTTCTAACATGATTTATATATGGATCTAGGATTATATGATTCTTGTGTTATTTCTTTTATTTTATTTTGTGACCATTGCTATATATATATATGGTAATTCTTTATTTCTTCTAATCCTTCTATGTAGCTTGTCAAAATAGCTCGATCTCTTGGTGCCCCAAGCAAGGGGAAGCAAACACCTAGGGGAGCCTTAGCAAAGTCAATTCTTTTCTTCTTCAAAGACTTGTGCTACCTTTTTGCTTCGACAAAGGGGGAGAAATAGAATAAACTCGTCTTCGAATATCTTGTTGTTATACATGATTGAGTTTACAACTTGTCGTGATCAAAAAGGGGAGATTGTTAATGCAATGATGCCTAAAAAAATTACATGTATTTTTTGGTCTCGCTTTGTTTTAATTACGAGAATATAACAAGCATTTAGAAAATACAATGAATATCGAATTCTTGAGTTCAAGTAACTTCAATTTCATATACTATCACTTAAGGTATGAGAGTTGGTGACGATAAAATCGTCTTCAACATGGGTAAAATTTCTAAGCAACCTTATGAAAACGAGAGCGTTAATTTCATTTACGTTCTTGATGAGGCTTGTGAATAGCATTTCAAAGACGCTTGTAAAAGTGGTTCTTATTCTCTACCCATTGTTGAGACCGTTGCCTCTATTGCTCCATCATTGACTCCATTTGGAGAAAGTGATTTCCTTTTGAAAGAATTTGAAGCAACTTTAGGGGATGTGGACTTACAATATGACGATTCACCCACCGATTGGGAAGAAGACATTCGTACCATTGAGAAACTTCTCAATGAGGACCATATTTCTCCACCTTCTCTTAAGGAAATCTCTATCGATGATCCGAATTTGACTACGCCTTCCATCGACAATCCTCCGGATTTAGAGGTTAAGGATTTACCGTCTCATCTCGAATACGTTTTCCTTTAAGACAATAAGAAGTTAACCGTAATCATCGTAAAAGACTTGAAAGATGATGAAAAATCTCGACTTATCGACGTGCTGAAGAATCATAAGAAAGCAATAGCTTGGAAAAATTTCTGACATTCGCGGAATTGATCCGAACTTTTGTACTCATAAAGTTCTCATGGAAGATGACTTTAAACCCGCAATCCAAAGCCAAAGAAGGGTTAATCCTAAAATTCATGACGTCATTAAGAAAGAAGTTATCAAACTTCTAGATGCTGGAATGATTTACCCTATTTCGTATTCGCCATGGGTTAGTCCCGTCCATTGTGTGCCTAAGAAAGGCGGAATAACCTTTGTTCCCAATGAAAACAACGAGTTGATTTCTACTCGACTTGTCCCGGGTTGGCGAGTTTGCATAGACTATCACAAGCTCAATGATGCCACTCGCAAGGATCATTTTCCTTTCCCTTTCATGGATCAAATACTTGAGCGATTAGCGGGTAATGACTACTATTGCTTCTTAGACGGTTTCTCCGGGTATTTTCAAATTCCCATCGATCCTAATGACCAAGAGAAAACCACATTCCCTTGTCCTTATGGAACATTTGCTTACAAAAGAATGCCTTTCGGCTTATGCAATGCTCCTGGGACTTTCCAAAGGTGTATGATCACTATCTTCCATGACATGGTTGAAGAAACTATGGAAGTCTTTATGGATGATTTCTCGGTCTATGGTGATTCTTTCTCTACTTTCCTTGCCAATTTAGAACGTATGCTTAAACGGTGTGAAGACACTCGTCTTGTTCTTAATTGGGAAAAATGCCATTTCATGGTAAAAGAAGGTATTGTGCTCGGTCATAAAATCTTCAAAGTCGGTCTTGAAGTCGACCGTGCTAAAGTCGAAGTGATTGCTAAATTACCTCCACCTTCAATCGTGAAGGGTGTGAGAATTTTCCTTTGTCATGCGGGCTTCTATCGTTGTTTCATTCAAGATTTTTCTAAGATTGCTCGCCCGATGACCCACCTCTTGGAAAAAGATACTCCTTTTATCTTTTCTAAAGAATGTATTGACTCTTTCAATCTTCTTAAGGATAAATTAACTAAGGCACCTGTCTTGGTTACCCCTAATTGGGAGTTACCTTTTGAATCGATTTGTGATGCTAGCGATTTTGCTATTGGAGCGGTTTTAGGACAAAGATTGAACAAACACTTCCAACCAATCCATTATGCTAGCAAGCCAATGACGGGGGCTCAATTGCATTATACCACTACCGATAAAGAGCTTTTAGCTGTAGTGTATGCTTTTGAAATATTCCGCTCCTATATTATCCTTTCCACCACCATTGTCTATACCGATCTTTCCGCGTTGAAGTACTTGTTAACAAAACATGATTCTAAACCAAGACTTCTTCGTTGGGTTTTACTCCTTCAAGAATTCAAATATGAAATTCATGATAAAAAGGGAGTGAAAAACCTAGCCGCGGATCATCTTAGTAGACTCGAGGATCCTTATCAAGAGGAGCTCCCAAATCAAGAGATTAATGACTCTTTTCCCCTTGAGGCGTTGATGTCTATTAACTCCAATATTGATGAAACCCCATGGTTTGCGGACATTGCAAACTATTTGGTGGGGGGAATTCTCAAGGAAGGGTTAACGTCCCAACAAAAGAAAAAGTTCTTGAAAGACATTAAGCACTATTTCTGGGAAGAACCTTACCTTTTCAAACAATGTGTGGATCTTGTCATTCGTCGGTGTGTTGATGGGCCGGCAGATTTATTAATCCTTGAAGCTTTTCATAAAGGACCCACCGGTGGTCACTTTTGTCTTAATTACACCGCGAAGAACGTTTTCGACTCTGGATTCTATTGACCCTCCATTTATCATGACGCTCATGTAATGGTTAAACATTGTGACGCTTGCCAACGCTAAGGCAAGATCACACATAAATATGAGATGCCTCAATATTTCATACAAGAATGTGAAATCTTTGACGTATGGGGTATCGACTTTATGGGGCCATTTCCATCATCCAAAGGGAACAAGTACATCCTCGTAGCCGTTGACTATGTATCTAAATGGGTTGAGGCAAAGGCTCTCCCTACGAACAATGCGAGGGTGGTTGTGAACTTTTTGAAGCAGTTATTTGCTCGATTCGGTGTTCCTCGTGCTATCATCAGTGACCGCCGGACTCATTTTTTGCAATGATCAATTTTCTAAAGTCATGGCTAAGTATGGTGTCAATCACCGTCTTTCCATCGCTTATCATCCCCAAACAAATGGTCAAGTGGAGATATAAAAGTGGATTGAAGAGAATATTAAAGCGTACAGTGGGAGAGCATTGTGCCTCGTGGGCCGATAAGTTAGATGATGCTTTGTGGCCTTTCCGTATCGCATATAAGACACCTATTGGTTGCACTCCATATCGTCTTGTGTACGGGAAGGCATGCCACCTCCCTATTTAGTTGGAGCATAAGGCGTATTGGGCCTTGAAGTGGGCCAATTTTGATATCAACAAAGCCGATGATCTTCGGAAGATTCAACTCAACGAGGTAAATGAACTACGGAATGAAGCTTATGAGAATTCATTGATCTACAAGGAGAAAACCAAGATCATTCATTATGCTAGGATTAAGAACCGAGAGTTTCACGTTGGTGATCAAGTTTTACTCTTTAACTCTCGGTTGAAGATCTTCTCGGGCAAGCTTAAGAGCCGTTGGTCTGGTCCATTCACCGTCGCCAAAGTCTTCTCGTACTGCACCATTGAACTTTCTCAACCAAATGGGCCTAATTTAAAAGTGAATGGCCAGCGTGTGAAGTTGTACTTTGGTGAGGACATCTCTCATGAGATGATTCCATACATCACTATGTTTCCCTTGAATTAGTTATGGGTCGAGTCAGGCTCGTGACTCGGTTAACAAAAACAAGCGCTTCTCGGGAGGCAACCCGTTGATCTATCCTTTACCGGTTTTCATAATAAGTGTAGGGGAGCTACATAGGGTTTGTTGTCTTGTTTCTTATGATGTGCAGGGATTAAAGCTTCAAAGAGCACTTTTGATGACATTTGACGACCCGTGATCCCGTGTTCCCCTCTTCCCGGTTCTATCCTACACTGTCGTGATTCAATATTTCATATCTTATATGTTCACATTGAAATCACTATAGTTGTCCTTTCCTTAGCAAGATTTAAATAACGTGCACAATGTCCTAAGTGTAGGGGAGTTTACTCCCACATGCTTAAACATTGAGGACAATGTTTATATCAAGTGTCAGGGGGACTTCTATCAAAGTAAGTTGGCTTTTCCATGAATTTGTCCTCATTTTAACCGAAAAATCTAATTTTTCGACATTTTTCAAAATTTTAATCTATTTTGGCCTGGTAGTTTTTCCTTTATTAGTGTTATGTACTTTATTTGCTAAAACAAACTTTAATAAAGTGGTTTTAATTTTAAACGTTGTGAATCTTTTGACTCAACCCGAGTTTACTTATCCAAGTTTACTCTAGCTATTATCCTTAACGTGTTTAAGTAAAGTTTTTCTAGGCTTTTATATAGGGAACTTTAAAACGCGAAAGTCTTAACTCTTACGGGTTAAGAACAAGAACTTTTCATAAGTTCCTATAATTGATCCTAGAAAGTCGTTTATCAAGGGAACTTTAAAATGCGAATTTAAACTTGAAAAAGTCTAAGAAGACGCAAGATCCTATAGATGACTTGAAAACCTAAAACATTGATTTAATTGGCTAAGAATCCACGAGTCTCATTCCTTGAGATTTTAAATTGTAGAGAACGAGAGATGATAGAGTCAATTATAAGTTTGGTATTCTTTCATGAATTTATGTGAGTTGATTAATAAGCTTTTTCTCCCATCGCCTGTTAATAAATATATTTGCAATAAATAAGGTTGTACGATTTGAAAAGTTATTTAACTTCTAGCACAAGATCGTTTAAAAGTTGCTCGGTATTAATTAGAGTTCATAGCCAAGGCATAACTTATTGAAGCGGGATGCGAAGATTGGCGAGTCCAAAAAGGCCCCAACAAGGCATGAGGGCTATATTTTGTTGCTAAAGATCCCAAGTGATGTGAAGAATCATTTATCAATAATCAATACGAAGGATTGAAATACACGACGAAAAGCAAATACTCACCTAAAGATCATGGAGAAGTCTATCCAAAAAGACCCTGCAAGGTATGAGGATAAATAGATCCAAGTCCTAAAAGGAGGCGGATCGTTGTATATCAAAATCCAAAATAAAGATTGGAGAAAAATAAAGAAGTCGTGGTCCAAATATGAAGAATCTCTCAAAACTTCAAGTGAATAAATTCCTATTATGAATAGAAGACCATAATTTCAAGAACGTCTCTCAAGATTCGAAGTATGAAGTCGCTGCCAAATATCGGTCCGAGAAAGGTCTCAAATTGTCAAGCGAGTTATGCCAAGATATGAACTTTAAGAGGTCTTGAGAAGCAGTTTTAAAAGATTTTGTCCTTTAGCTAACTATTGATTAAATCGTCCCACTTTATTTTCAGCCTAAATTAACTATCGAAATAAGTCAAACAATGAATCCTCGTGATCATTCGAGACAATCATAAAATATAAGAGATACACCTAGGAATAACGGAGTCTAAGTGAATAATTGGGCCACATGAGTTTGTGTTAGTTTGATAACTTATAATAACAATGATCTCGTTTATAAGCTTGGTTTGGGGAACGTGAAACTTGAGGGTGATAAACATTCATGACAACCAAAACCCAATGTAAGTCTTTGATTGTTTTACTTGTTTTGTATATATTTTTATCTTTTTAGTTTCCTTAATGATTAGTATTTAATAAAGGCCAAGGTGGGTTAATTATGATGAGAAATATAAATCGTGCTTTGAAATTAATGCATTGTATGAGGGCATTGCAATGGTCAAGTGTAGGGATTTAATAAGTGTGAAAACACTTATCCTTTCACCACTTATTTCCAATAATAACAAGACCAAAACGTGTATTTTATGCCGTAAAAGTCCGAATTATGCGTGGTTTGTGTTTTTATTGTGTTTCAGGATAAAAATATGAAAAAGGAAGAAAACACGGGCTATCACGGGCTTTTATCGAAGAAAACGAGAAAAGACAAAGTCAAAATATCAAGAGTGCAAAAAGAACGGAAGTCCAAGGCCTATTCTGAAGATTTATCGAAGAAAAAGTCTAAAGACGGAAGTTTAATGAAGTCGAAGAACCAAGTCTAATTAAAGAAGAAAATTATAAGACGAGTTTAATTTACATCGACAAATCCCGAGACGACGTCGAGAAAGACAACGAATTTTAATCTAGTCGAGATGAGAAGAAAGAAGGAAGAAAGCATCAACACTTAGCCTCCCCACCTCCTATATATATACCCTCCTAATGTGTCATTAGGAGTGTGTTAGTTAGCCATTTAATTTTTAGTAGGTAATTGGGGTATTTATTTTCTCTCTCTAGCTTTCTCTTCAAGTTTTCTTAATCTTCATCTTAATCTTGTAACTTCAAATCTTAATCTTCACTTTAATCAAGTTTATTTCATATCTCTCGTTCTACCTTTCTTAATCTTGTGGTGATTTAATTAATCATGTAGTTGATTAAATCTATTTGATTATGTGATTGATTTATTCATGTGATTGATCTTATAATTTTGATGTGGTGTATGTTTTGAGCTTATTGTGATTGTTGATTTACTAGTGTTTGGCTTATTTTTGATTAAGTTGGTTTGATAGATTAATAGTTTTGATTAAAATTTGATTTTAATAATCTTGTTTATTTTGTGTTTTTGAAGTTTTTGATTTGTGGCTTATTTAGTTTTTCTTAAATTAAATTTGGTTTTAGTTTTGGGTAATTGCTTAATTGATTGTGCTTATTTTTGGCTTATTTTGGATCGTTACTGTTAACTGTATCTGTTCTTAATAATCTTCGGAAAAGGGTTTTGATTATCCGAAGATTGCACCATATTCCGAAGATTCACATTCCGAAAATAGTCATTTCTCGGAAATTGTTCATTATTCCGAATATAGTCAATTCTCTAAAATTCCAGTTATTCCGAAAATACTACATTTCGCTGAATTTGCTCATTATTCCGAAAATATTCATTTCTCTTAATTTGTTCATTATTCCGAAAATATTCATTTCTCTGAAATTGTTCATTATTCCGAAAATAGTCATTTCTCTGAAATTGTTCATTATTCTGAAAATAGTCATTTCTCTGAATTTGTTCATTATTCCGAAAATAGTCATTTCTCTGAATTTGTTCATTATTCTGAAAATAGTCATTTCTCTGAATTTGTTCATTATTCCGAAAATAGTCATTTCTCTGAAATTGTTCATTATTCCGAAAATAGTCATTTCTCTGAATTTGTTCATTATTCCGAAAATAGTCATTTCTCTGAATTTGTTCATTATTCCAAAAATATTCATTTCTCTGAAATTGTTCATTATTCCGAAAATTGTCATTTCTCTGAATTTGTTCATTATTCCGAAAATAGTCATTTCTCTGAAATACCAGCTTTTTCCGAACTTCTTTGTTTATTTGAAATTGTGTGATTTATCCGAAAATCATTGTTGTTCCGAAGAAGCTTGTTTATCCGAAATTCCCTTGTTTTCCTGAAAATCTACATTTATCCGAAATTAATGATTTTTCCGAAGATAGTGTTATTCCGAACTTGTTGATTTTTCCAGATATTCAGAGATTCAGTTTACACAGTTAATAAAGGTTAGACTTCTCAGTTATTTTTATATATTTAGTTTTTATATTTACAAGTAGATTAGTCAACCAAAGCTCCCCCTTTTAGTGACCAACGCCAATAATTCCATGTCACACCCCACCATTGCGGAATATGGGGCGCGACGTATGGATATCATCACAACATGGCGTGTCTATAGAGATAACTATATGAAATAAGAAATGTCATAAAATGGTGACACAAAAGTCATGACAATATCTCATCAAATGCAGGTGTCTAGGTAAGTAGGTAACAGTCCTACCTCTTACCCAAGACAAACAAATAACACAACAAATCAAACATATAGGTGCCAACAATATCACCTATAAAACAAGCAAAAGAATCTAAGAAGGAACGGGGATCTCCTTCTAAATGCATATCCTACGCTCTCCAAATCCTAGCCACTTATGTTCTCAAGCTTAACCATAACATCACCTGAAAGAGACACTAAAACACGTCAACATAAAGTTGGTGAGAGTCATAGGTTTAGACTCCAACACAAGACAAGTCATAAGCTTTGAATACCATAAACCAATAAACATATGGACAATGCGCTACAATCATGTACTAACAACTAGCATTCAAGTTCAATCAATCATTACAATTCCAAGGCATCACGCCTTACCAACAACCACAATTTCCAAGGCATCACGCCTTACCAACAATCACAATTTCCAAGGCATCACGCCTTACCAACAATCACAATTTCCAAGGCATCACGCCTTACCAACAATCACAATTTCCAAGGCATCACGCCTTACCAACAATCACAATTTCCAAGGCATCACGCCTTATCATTAACCATAGGTCCCATAGGCGCCCATACACCTATGTACCTTTCCAATCCAGATAACACACAAATAAGAATCACATAGCAGTTAATCACATAAATGTACACACAAGTCCATCTCAAACCTTAAACATTCACAGCATTAATTTAGAAAATAATTCAACATAGTGTCTCTTCCATCCCATCTGGAAGTCAAAAACAATAGTAAACATGGGACTATGAAACTCACCTGATAGCTTCTTCACAAGTCCTCGCACTAGCAACAAGCTAACCCAAACCAAAAACACAAAATCAATACATGAACCTATCACTAAGATGGCTCATCAACCTATGATGGACATCTAGTCTATTCCTATATAAAACCTCATTGATAAGCTCTAACCATCCCATTAACCTTCCCTAACAAGTCCTTAACTTGATTAAGTTTAATAACTATCCCGTTCATATTTTACACAAAACAGTCCCAGTTTTTATGTCTCAAAACTTTAAGTCAAACGTCCACTTAAACATACCCATGGTTTCCGTAAATAGAATATTCATACCCTTTCATATGTTGTCTAACACCTCCCACTTGACCTAACCTTAAAGCTACTGTTAAGGCCCCAATATACATATATCCACTTTTGTCATTCCAGATTTCCTGATTTTAAACGTACTAAAAGTTTGTTACCATTATGGGGTCTTACCCTAAACCACAACCTTATCCCAAGTGCAGATACTTACTACAATATATAAACCATCTCTCGCGTTCGTGAGAAGATCCCAATGCACCCCTAAGTACCCCAAACAACCCAAAACTTAAAAAGAAAACAGGCTGATTACAAAACTGTTTTGACCTCCGACTGTTATAACCGGTTTTTGACCCACTTCCCGACCTCCAATTTAGTTCTCGTTTGTTGCATTGGAAAGCCACTTCAAATATGTTTCCATGGGTACTTGGATCGTAAAATAAGAGTTTATAGAACTCCCGATATGATCAAAACAATTGACACAAAATCTGCCCATTTTTTTAAAAAACGGGTTTAACAAAATCAACCACATTAATTAACCCCAATCCCTCTAATTACAAGCCCTAAGTTATTTAATCATTATGAACTCATTATTATAACATTAATTTACTGTTCTTAAATTAAACCCAAACCTAAATCCATCGTAAGATGATTAAAGAAAACATTAAACAATTTAATTGAAAAGAGTATTAAAAATTTTACCTTAGAATTTTTTGAAAGAAGAAAAATTAATGAAGAACCCTAAAACCACCATTTATGCCGACCAAACCTTGATCTCCAGCGATTTTATGAGTTTTTTGATTAATAAAAAGACTTTATATACTTTCTTAACAAGTCCTTGGCCCATGTACAAAAGCCCGGTTCCCTTTTTCCCTTTTTTCCCCTTTTCTTTTCTTTTTTTCACATAACCGACCTATACCCATTTAATTTCGTTTTTTTTTCCTTTTTATTATTAATATTTGTATTAATAATATTACCTAAATTTTCCTTAATTTATTTCAGCTCCTAAAGCCTCCAAAACCTCAAAACCGTAAAACTAGTCAAATTTACGCGTTTTACCGTAAAAGACGTAAAATATACACTTTTAAAAAAACTCTCAAATTTTGAAATAAACTTTATAGCTAAGTCCTAAATGACTTAAAACCATCCCGAAAAATATTCATATGACCAATTTTCTCATCCGAGACCTCTAAACGCTAAACCGTAAATCGTAAAAATACGATTTTCTATAATACATATACGTATACGTAAAACCACCAAATACCACCATATCACTTCATAGTCACTACCATGTGAACTCATGAACATGAAATCATCAGACATCGTTTCACTCACAAGGTACCCCGTACCGGAAACGATATCCAAATCACAATCTATACACACCAATAAGCACATAAACACGTAAAGACACGTAACTAGCACAAAATAAAACTAAGTGACGAACCTCAAAACCAGGGTTGTCACATCACTCCCTCCTAATAGAAATCTCGTCCCGAGATTTACTCCTTAGGATCAACACACAACCAACAAATCACACGAGGATACTTGTTCTAAACGAACTCCCCTCATTTCCACGTGAACTTTAGTTCAAGTTTCAAAATACCACATATACAAACCAAAAATAATTAAACTCATTGCCAAACTCTTGACCTCACAGTCAATAAATCTCACAGATGACTCTTTGATAAAACAAAGACTCTTATTAACACAAGTCTCGAATAACCATACATGCAAAATGCATTCTCAAACAACCTTTACCAATCTCAATACATGAAATGTATCATGTATACAACTCATTTCCCCCAGGTAATTCTATGCTCATAAGCTAATGGTCCGATCTTTCCAAAGATCATAAATGGACCTATAAAACTCTACATCAACTCTTCCATTTTAACAAATCATACCACCCGTTACTATGGGTGAAACTCCCTACATAACTTTGTCACTAAATCTAGTGGTTTCCTCCTTTTCTACACAACATCCCTTGTTGCTCTCATTCTGTCCACAAACACCATTACAACATTAGTAGCCTCTTTTACCAATTCTAGTCCACAATGGGGACAACTCACCCTATCCTTTCATATCGTGCCTCAAATGGCATTTATCGACTTCTAGTACGATAACTATCATTATATGAAAACTTAGCCATCGCTAACGAGTTTCCGAACTACCTCTAAATCAATGACCCATGTCCAATTATGTTCATCAACTCCCTTCAGTCCGTATCCCAAACTACTTAAAAATTCTAATTTCCTTACAAAGTGACCTATGACGGTCTTTCACATATCCATTAATTCTTCCAACTTCCCAACAACTCCAAACCAACTCATAATTTGCCTCACTCACTTTCTAAGATTTGAGTAGATCAAGATGTCGTCGATGCTCCCGGTGACAACTTGTTTATACCCGTTCATGCACACTCGGTTCATTGACTCCATGAAAACCGCTAGTGCTTTGGCGAAGCCAAATGCATAACCGTAAACCCAAGGCGTTCATACAACATCCTTAGCAGTTTCAATTACGTCCTCATTGCATCCTCTCTCAGCGGCAATACGAATGAATTTCTACCTCGTTCTACTCGCGAAAATCTACACGTATTCTGTAAGGCCAATACTTCCTCTTATCAGACCACTCAACCGCTTCCACATCACATTTACTACCAGGCAACTCAACCTTTATCCGGCATTCCTTGCAATTTCTAACAGCTCTTGTTTTTAAATCACTCCATCAATGATTTGCCTTGGAAAGGCACTAACTAGAACTCCTCTCACGTCCCCTACTTGCTCTATTTATGGTTATACCTCACAGTAATAGGCAAACCTACTAAATTTCAGGAAGTTTTTGGAAAACTTACATGCCCTACGAACAATCATAAATACCTTTGAGGTATTATATCCTCTTCCAACACTCTCTATGGCGCGTTACTTGTGCTAGTATCCCACAAATCTCTATTCACCTCCTTAGTACTCCTAAGAGACCTCATGACCACACTAGTTCGTCTACGAACTTCTTTCCTCCCCACTAAGGGTATTCCGACCTTTCTCTCATGGTCACCTACTTAATCGTGTAGGCGCGACCAAGTCTTTCATATGACTACCTCAACGCTCCCGAACAATACGAAACCAAAACTACATTCTGAATCCACCAGATACAATCAACGAATCAAACCAACGGGTAACTAACGAAATTTCACGTGAACCAGTTAAAACAAGTCAAAAACCATGAGACTCAAAAGAAAACTCAAACCCAAAACGTGTATCAATTCAAAATGACCCATCACAACGAAAAATAATCCAAGAAACACCCAATGGCAACCAAACGTATTACGCCCCGTGACATATTATTTAAACCGTGCAAAAGATCGACTTTTCCAAAAGAATTTATATCTTATATTTTTTACTTATTATTACCTCCCACATCTATGTGACTCAAAACAACCCTCTTGACGAACTCAAAACTCAACTCAAAAACTAGGTATCTCGTGCATCCCAAATTATAAAAAAATAAACTACTATTCAAACTCAACCTTTAACACGACACTTGTACAATAATTTCGACCAGGATACTGACCTCCCATGACTATACATTCTGAATATTTGAAAAGTACGTTCCGAGTAAATAATTTTAGTCTTTTGAATCATCCAAAAAGCTCTAAAAACGAACAAGTTATGACCAAAATAATTTTATACTAGTTGTTTTAAAATTTAAGAATAAACTTAGTGATTAATGCAATCCTTTTAAATGAAAGATATAATTGTATGTGTAACCTTCATAAACTCAATTTAACCTCGTATTAATAATTATAAATGACGTGAATCGGTTAAACCCAATTATATAAACTATGTAAGTAGAAAGAAATTTTACTTCGCTTTATTTTAAAGAAAGTCTTTTAGAATTTGAAATAAATAAGTGTTGATTAAAAAAAATATCTTATGTTGCACCTTGTTTCAAACACGACTCCAACACCTTACCCTTATTTTACCGAATACAACCAATTATCTAACCCTATAATAGATTTCCAAGTCCCCCTTTTTCTCAATATATACCGACCAAAAGAAATGTAAGACCCAACACAAAAGATTCCATTATCTCAAAAGAAATCACAAGTTATTTCAATAGGCTTGAAACCAAAAACACCATTTTAAAACGTACACGTGAAATACGAAACTCAAAGAATACACTACAAGACACACTTCAAAAGACTCAAAACGTCGTTGGAACTCCATTAAACTCCAGCACCATAAAACACGAACAAACATAAGGTACGTTCAAGTTATAATAACTGGTGAACGACCATATACCATAACTTAACACATAGTAGTATACATACATCCGCATATATATACCTACTAAATCTCCCAAAACATACTCGTTATCATACACGTAAGTCAATCAATCGCTTTATACGCTCGTTTTTCCACACGAGTAATCACCATCTCACCGTCCCACAACAAGGCATAAAGCCCACCTCCAAAACCAAACCATATCGTGTGACCCCAAAATCACACAACACCACTATAATCCCAAAACATATAACACACTAATAAAAATAGCCATATCGTAGGCAGCCATTACATAAACCTATATATTATACGTATACCCAATATCTACATCTCACCATATACAAACATGTACTAATCCTCTTTCATGCAATTATACTTGAGAACCCATTGAAGTTGTGGTACTTGTATAACTATGTTGGCCACCATACTTATACAATTACCCTTTCCCCAATGCACTCCCTCCTATGATGACACTTATAAGAATCAATACAACATATAACACATAAATCCATCTACTCACATAAGCTCATAACCACATAACCAAATAGGTCCAAAACCCCATCTATTAAAATAACATAGTAAAACTCTTGGAATACCGAAATCCATAGTCTAGCTAAAACAACATAGACTAAATCCAAAACGAAAACATAATCAGTTATAAGTCATGTCGCCCGTAAGAGTGGAAACAACTTAAAACCCTTCCTATCCACCTACTCCTAGTAACTCGAACAACCACACGATTCTTAGGGAACATGACTTAAACATCAAAAGAAAAATAACATACCTCAGGTATGTAAAATAACTCAATAAAAGATAGAAACTACCTTGTACTAAATTATGTACTATAATGTACAATTTAAGCAAAATACCACAGTGACTAGCGTGGACGATTATGGTTCAACCCGCACTAGTCACAAACCCGAAAAGAAAATAACATGTGACTAAGTATGAACATACTACGGTTCAATCCATACTAGTCAAAACATCGCAATAAATAACATCCAAACACATCAATTAATATAAAATGCACAGGTACTCCTATGACGCTTATATGCAGGGACCCTTAAGCTATAGACTAGGCTACGCGACTAGGCAACCTAATTCTCTATAACCATTATCTCTGATACCATTCTGTCACACCCCACCATGGCGGAATATGGGGCGCGACGTATGGATATCATCACAACATGGCGTGTCTATAGAGATAACTATATGAAATAAGAAATGTCATAAAATGGTGACACAAAAGTCATGACAATATCTCATCAAATGCAGGTGTCTAGGTAAGTAGGTAACAGTCCTACCTCTTACCCAAGACAAACAAATAACACAACAAATCAAACATATAGGTGCCAACAGTATCACCTATAAAACAAGCAAAAGAATCTAAGAAGGAACGGGGATCTCCTTCTAAATGCATATCCTACGCTCTCCAAATCCTAGCCACTTATGTTCTCAAGCTTAACCATAACATCACCTGAAAGAGACACTAAAACACGTCAACATAAAGTTGGTGAGAGTCATAGGTTTAGACTCCAACACAAGACAAGTCATAAGCTGTGAATACCATAAACCAATAAACATATGGACAATGCGCTACAATCATGTACTAACAACTAGCATTCAAGTTCAATCAATCATTACAATTCCAAGGCATCACGCCTTACCAACAACCACAATTTCCAAGGCATCACGCCTTACCAACAATCACAATTTCCAAGGCATCACGCCTTACCAACAATCACAATTTCCAAGGCATCACGCCTTACCAACAATCACAATTTCCAAGGCATCACGCCTTACCAACAATCACAATTTCCAAGGCATCACGCCTTATCATTAACCATAGGTCCCATAGGCGCCCATACACCTATGTACCTTTCCAATCCAGATCACACACAAACAAGAATCACATAGCAGTTAATCACATAAATGTACACACAAGTCCATCTCAAACCTTAAACATTCACAGCATTAATTTAGAAAATAATTCAACACAGTGTCTCTTCCATCCCATCTGGAAGTCAAAAACAATAGTAAACATGGGACTATGAAACTCACCTGATAGCTTCTTCACAAGTCCTCGCACTAGCAACAAGCTAACAAACCAAAAACACGAAATCAATACATGAACCTATCACTAAGATGGCTCATCAACTTATGATGGACATCTAGTCTATTCCCATATAAAACCTCATTGATAATCTCTAACCATCCCATTAACCTTCCCTAACAAGTCCTTAACTTGATTAAGTTTAATAACTATCCCGTTCATATTTTACACAAAAAAGTCCTAGTTTTTATGTCTCAAAACGTTAAGTTAAACGTCCACTTAAACATACCCATGGTTTCAGTAAATAGAATATTCATACCCTTACATATGTTGGCTAACACCTCCCACTTGACCTAACCTTAAAGCTACTGTTAAGGCCCCGATATACATATATCTACTTTTGTCATTCCAGATTTCCTGATTTTAAACGTACTAAAAGTTTGTTACCATTAAGGGGTCTTACCCTAAACCACAACCTTAGCCCAAGTGCAGATACTTACTACAATATATAAACCATCTCTCAAGTTCGTGAGAAGATCCCAATGCACCCCTAAGTACCCCAAACAACCCAAAACTTAAAAAGAAAACAGGCTGATTACAAAACTGTTTTGACCTTCAACTGTTATAACCTGTTTTTGACCCACTTCCCGACCTCCAATTTAGTTCTGGTTTCTTGCATTGGAAAGACACTTCAAATATGTTTCCAGTGGTACTTGGATCGTAATATAAGAGTTTATAGAACTCCCGATATGATCAAAACAATTGACACAAAATCTGCCCCCTAATCCCTCTAATTACAAGCCCTAATTTATTTAATCGTTATGAACTCATTATTATAACATTAATTTACTGTTCTTAAATTAAACCCTAACCTAAATCCATCGTAAGATGATTAAATAAAACATTAAACAATTTAATTGAAAAGAGTATTAAAGATTTTACCTTAGAATTTTTTGAAAGAAGAAAAATTAATGAAGAACCCTAAAACCACCATTTATGCCGATCAAACCTTGATCTCCAGGGATTTTATGAGTTTTTTTATTAATAAAAAGACTTTATATACTTTCTTAACAAGTCCTTGGCCCATGTACAAAAGTCCGGTTCCCTTTTTCCCTTTTTTCTCCTTTTCTTTTCTTTTTTTCACATAACCGACCTATACCCATTTAATTTCGTTTTTTTTTCCTTTTTATTATTAATATTTGTATTAATAATATTACCTTAATTTTCCTTAATTTATTTCAGCTCCTAAAGCCTCCAAAACCTCAAAACCGTAAAACTAGTCAAATTTACGCGTTTTACCGTAAAAGACGTAAAATATACACTTTTAAAAAAAATCTCAAATTTTGAAATAAACTTTATAACTAAGTCCTTAATGACTTAAAACCATCCCGAAAAATATCCATATGACCAATTTCCTCATCCAAGACCTCTAAACGCTAAACCGTAAATCGTAAAAATACGATTTTCTATAATACATATACGTATACGTAAAACCACCAAATAACACCATCTCACTTCATAGTCACTACCATGTGAACTCATGAACATGAAATCATCACACATCGTTTCACTCACAAGGTACCCCGTACCGGAAACGATATCCAAATCACAATCTATACACACCAATAAGCACATAAACACGTAAAGACACGTAACTAGCACAAAATAAAACTAAGTGACGAACCTCAAAACCAGGGTTGTCACATTCCACTTCTAAGCCGAGATCAATTTGGATTGAATCGAGTACGAACAACACTTTCTTGAGCAGACATAAAAATCATTTATCAATGACCAAATCCCCTGCAGTTGTAGCACTAAACCTGACGGTTGTTGTTTCCATTACCCGTACCAGTATTTTTAGCCCTTGCAGCCATAATATTTCCCATCTGATTTCCAACCGCTAGCACAACAATTAACCCATTCTGATTACCCACATTCTGAACACCCGGGTTGTAACCAAGCTTTTGTCCATACGGATTGCCTGTATTCTCGACTATCTTCCCTACATTCTGACCATATTGATTTCCCATATTCTGAACACCAACTGAGTCCCTATATTCCCTCCAACTACAATTGGCGATCTTAATTTGCATTCATGAAAGGCTGAGTAATCTACCTATTTCTTGTGTTCGGGGAGATTCTCTGATTGTTGTTTTTTGGGTTAATGGTAAATTTGAATGCCTTTGCAAGAAGTGCAAGACTAGTATTAATCGCATGAGTAAGATCGGTGATGTCATCAAAGCAATCAATGGGTTGTTGCAAGTAGTTCGCGGCAGCAGGAATTTAATATACATAAGAGGTGAGTTGTTGTTGTTGTTGTGGCATGAAGTTACTCGAGGAGGGTTGATGGTAGGGTACCATGGGATATGACATAGATGACAAAGAGTGTGTCATAAAAGCCAATGGATCTTGTGTTTTGGCACGTTGTTCTGCGCTAACTTTGTTAGCTTCATCTTGATTCATTTTCAAATAATCATATACTTGAGTGTAGTCCACGACATGAAGATCCTTGGTTTGATTGACGAGTGTGACATATCGTGACCATTCAGATTGAAGATTATCAACAATTTTGATGTTAGCAACAATCTGTGAAGGTTCATGTTTGTTTCTTCTTAGATGATTAATGAGAGTTGAAAACCAATGATAGCAAGGTTTAATTTGTTATCCTTCAGTAGACGTAAACTTCACCCATTCACGAAGAAAATTAGTCTCTTTTTCTTGTAAACCAATTTCACTTCCCTTCATCATTTTCTGAATTTTGAGCCACATCTCGTGTGCGGTTTCACAACTATCGAAAACAGCATAAACATCTTCGGGAAGTCCCATAAGAATAACTCGAATTGCTTGATCATCAGCGTCGAGTTTTTTAGATTCATATTCAGTTAATTCTTCATCCGTTTTCTCATGACTAGAATCAGCCACTGGATTAGCACTCGTGGGATTCCCAGGCGCAAGGATTGTACGTCTTACATACGGACCGTTTTAAATATAGTGGACAATAATCTTTCCTAACGGTTTGCATTTTGCATAACGAAGAGATGACTAGCCCATGTAGTGCAATTCTCCTTGTTGAGCATAGGGAGGAGATTCTCAGTACCCGCATCATAAATGTCTTGTAGAGACGTCATTGTAGAAGGCGTGTGTAAACTAGGATCTCAATTCGTAGAAAGCGCGTTTCGTATTCTCAAAAAATCAAACTTTGCCAAAATTCTCCAGTCCGATATAAAATACCTTAGTCTGATATAAAATAAATCGAATAATTTTCTAATTGTCAAATTTAGAAATCGAGTTAGAAATAGCCAAAACTAGTATAAAAAAATTTGATTTTACTTGACCTAAAAATTTTAAATTTCTTTTTGGTAAACTGTTCTGGGACTAGTTGTGAGGGTGGCTAAATCTCATAATAACTCGAACAAAAATCTCGCAAAAAGATCTCGGAATATGATCTCGCAAAAAGATCTCAGAATATGATCTCACAAAAATATCTCGGAATATGGATCTCGCAAAAAGATCTCGATATGATTTCGCAAAAAGATCTCAGAATAATCTAAACCAATAATCTCGAAATATTTCTTCAAACAAATCTCGAATGTGTAAGCTAGCAAGATTTTGGAATGCTAAATTTCGGAATACACCAAGATTTCGGAATGTGCTTAATCTCGGAATAATAGCCAAGATTTCGGAATGTGCTTAATCTCGGAATAATCACCAAGATTTTGAAATGTGCTTAATCTTGGAATATTGAAGATTTCGGAAAACAACAACTATTGCGAGATTATTGAAGATCTTGGAAAAAGGTTAAATTTCGGAATGTTTCCTTAAAAATAGGATCTCGGAGAAAAACGATTTTGACACTTCTTTTTTGCAAATTTGAGGTTCTAAAAACACGAAAACGCTAACCACGAATCTCTTTGCGAATGATACCACTTGTAGGCTTATACACACGAAATATCAAACACGAAAATAAGATGATCTATGTGACTTGAAGGATATGAACGAGATAAGGATGATGATGATAATAAAAACTAAACAAAGAACAAGATGAAGATTCAAGATTAAAGATTAAAACAAAAAAGAAAGATTAGATTAAGGAAGAAGAAAGAAAGAAAAACTACAAGGTTGGTTCTCACTTTTCCATAATCTGATATTACTTTCTCTCTTATTCTCTAGAACCTCTCTCTATGTAGGCCTTCATGGCCAATCAACACTAGACACTTAGGATTAGGGTTTATGTAGTAAAACTGCAATTGGGTGTTTTTGATTTAGTGAACGGCAACTTAATTAACCACCACCAATGGATTTTTCTCATTAAAACGAGTAAGATTCATGTTAAGCACTTCTTCTGAATCGGCCTCTATCATCTTCTTCCATTATGGTAATATGAATGACACGTGTCACGCTCTGGGTGGTCGCAATACAAAGGGATAAAGGGTGGGTTATGATTGGCTAGAGTGTGTAAGTATGGATCTGAATCTGTGTGATGCCTAAAGCTGCATTCCTGCTGGTCCACGTGGCACTTCTTTCTTTCCTCTTTTCTTCTTTGACAATTTCAACCCTTGTAGTTTGATATCTTGGATCTTTGGCATATAACTTCTTCAAATCTTCATTCCAAGCCCTTCAAACTTCCAACTTTTGGCACTTTTTGTCCATTTGACTTCATGAGGACTTTTTCTTCATAAATTGACTGTGAAATCCCGTGTTTTCTTTGTTTTTGTCCTTTTGTACCTATTTTTCACAAATAAACAATACAACGCGTATCTCTGACTTTTATGGTATTTAAGTCACATTTTGTTTTAGTTTTTCCTTGTTTTAAATGGTAAAAGGGAAAGTGTTTTCACACTTATCAAGAGTTTAACTTAACTATTTGACGGTTCGAAGAAGACATTCTGCCACTTGAATGTCATTGCACGACTCGACTCACTAACCACTAACATTTGCCATTCTAAAAAACATACATTGTTATCAGTATCAACAGCTTTCCATGTCTCACATCTATGATTAATTGAATTTTATTAAACAACTTCTAGTTAAGCCCCCACTTAACTATAACTACAACAACCTCACCAAGCCTTCTCCATAAATTTTGCTACTACCTCGTCTTTAAATTAAGCAAGTGCCTTTCTTAATAATAAGACATATAATTTAAGCAAATCCTAGGATTCTAGTGTAACTAGGATTAAAATTATGCTTAAGTTTTAGGCTTGTTATTCATACATCTTTGTATGATCTTTATCTTCTTGTAGTTTTTGATGTTTCTAACATGATTTATCTATGGATCTTGGATTATATGATTCTTGTGTTCTTTCTTTTATTTTATTTTGTGACCATTGCTATATATATATATATATATATATATATATATATATATATATATATATATATATATATATATATATATATATATATATATATATATATATATATATATATATATATATATATATATATTATATATATATATATATATATATATATATATATATATATATATATATATATATATATATATATATATATATATATATATATATATATATATATATATATATATATGGTTATTCTTTCTTTCTTCTAATCCTTCTATGTAGCTTGTCACCATAGCTCGATCTCTTGGTGCCCCAAGCAAGGGGAAGCAAACACCTATGGGAGCCTTAGTAAAGTCAATTCTTTTCTTCTTCAAAGACTTGTGCTACCTTTTTGCTTCGACAAAGGGGGAGAAATAGAATAAACTCGTCTTCGAAAATCTTGTTTTTATACATGATTGAGTTTACAACTTGACGTAATCAAAAAGGGGAGATTGTTAATGCAATGATGGCCTAAAAACATTACATGTATTTTTTGGTCTCGCTTTGTTTTAATTACGAAAATATAACAAGCATTTAGAAAATACAAAGAATATCGATTTCTTGAGTTCAAGTATCTTCCATTTCATATACTATCACTTAAGGTATGAGTAAACAAGTTCTTAACCAAACTAAGTGATCAAGGATTAATTATTTTCTTAAACCTCATTACTATTCTTAATTGACAAAAAATTTTAAATAAACTTTATTTTTAAGAAAATGTTTTAATTAAAAAGAAAATAACAATTTGAAGATAAGATATTCCAAATGGCTATAGGATATTCCTTTTGAGTAAAATCTGCACCAGTTGGACTTTCCCCACTAGAGGACAAAAGGGAGCGTACTCTACTATACGTGGTTTCTTTTAGGTACCAGTTGTTCCTTATTGATTTGAAGGGGCATTTATGGAACCGCGCTCAGATAGAGCCGTTGCCCCTTTCTCCTATAAATAGTAGATCATTTCCAGATTTCCTTTTCACCTCTTTTGCACACACTTTCTCATATTCAAAATCTCTTTTTTATCTCTCAAATCCTTGGTTATTTGGTTGATTATACTTGTTTAAGAAGCGAATCTTTCTCTTTCCATCTCATCCTCTATAGTGCAAATAGAAGAACAATGTCATCCTTGAAGTGTTGTGTCAAGTTCAAGATCCTATCAAGGTCTAAATTTGTTTCATTCTTGTGTATTTGTGAATATCTAAATTTGTGTATAATTTGGAAGTTGTGTATGTATTGTGGTTAATATTTAGGCCATAAATTATATTGGTGTAGGTTGGTCCTAGCTAAGATTCGGGCTCAACTTTTAGCTTACAGTCGGAAATTGGTTAAGCTACGTGTAAGGTTTCTCCACCTCAAGAAGCTTGTTGATAAGTGAACTCTCGAGTAGGATACTCGGGGAGTGGAGAAGGGACGAAGATAGAGCTTCGTGGTCGAACCACTATAAATCCTTGGCGTTTGGTTTGATCTTTCCTTTCCTTATATCTTTAAATTCTTTATTCTTACTTGCATATAGTTTGTGATTATTATCATAGTAATAGTATCACTTGTTCATATTGTGCATAAGAAGGTTTCACATAAATCACTCGAATCTAACTTTTTGAAAAGGATTTTTATAAACCGATAATGCAAGTAAAGAAACTATTACCCCCCCCCCCCCCCCCCTCCTTCTAGTTTCTACAGATAGCTTAAATCAAGACTTGGTTATTTCGAAGAGAAAAATTCGGAAAATTAATAAGTGTCCATTTAGGAATTCATGTCTTTATAAAAGTGTCTTTTTAATATAAAAGACTGTTGTGAGAAATTATATTTTTATAAGTATATTAATTCGTCAATGTAAGATAAAAATCCACACTTGTTAATCTAATAACCTCGCTTGTTAAGCATAATAGTTTAGATTCTTTATTATTGTTAGTATTACTTTTAAATCTCTTTGTCTTTATTTTTGTAGTATAATTCTTGCTTTTATCTTTAATATTTCGTCATTAAATTTAGTTTTAAATATAAAAAGCAGAAACCCTTTTATTTGAGCATCAAACTAATAAGCATTAACATGGATTTTTATTCACAACTTGCCGGAACTACGATAATTTTTTGGGTTGTATTTTGAACGACAAATCACTACGGCATAGATAGGCTGTAGTAAAAGATTTATTTTTTATAAATCATGGCTTAAGGCGATGTTATCCATCCTTCTCCCTTGCTCCGAATTCCATTCAACAACATAAGAAAACATAAAACCAACATAAACAAACATATGAAGATTAGTAAAGATGAGTTTTCTCTCAAAAAGAACTTTTGTTTATTAATGAATTTTTAAGTTACCCATGCCCACTTTATGTTTTTCGTAGTCACTTTCATCTAGATATCGTAATCGTGTCTTAACTGAAATGTTATTCTTAGAACAAATATCAAAATCACATTCCCTTTCTATCAAACCTGTTTCATTTTCTAATTTGGGCTAGTACTTCCTCATGTTTTATGCACAAGTATTAGTATTCAAATTATCATCTAAGCTGCCAAATACCCATTCATCCAACACTATGTTTAACATAGATTTACAGTCATCTATATCTCCAAAATTCTTATACATCCAATGATTCAATGAGGAATTCTTATACCTAAGTTCAATGTGTAAATCAAGGATAAACTATACCAGAATGATTTTCAGTCTTCTTAGGTCGCTCTATATTTTTTAAAATTCTTTCTTTTCCTCTATCATAATCTATATCGAACCATTCACTACATCGTTCCCTATGGGTTTTCTCACTAATAACTTTATTTCCATGCTTAACCTTTTATAAAATTAAAAACGTCATACCATCCCTCGTGACACTATTTCGTTCATTATCCTAAAATCATATCCATTGTTTCTGTATTCCTAACATTCCCAAGCTATATGAACTACTACCCCATTGTAATAATCATACACAGGATCACAAGTAGGCTAAATCCTAATGTAATGCTTCCCATATTCTCTTTCCAATATATACATCTATCGCCTAGGATTAAAATCAGGCATTACATTGTTTTTCCGTATATTTTGTTTACGTGGGTAAATTATGGAAAGCAAGTAAGTCTCTATTTTCGACAAAGGTAGTAGGTTTATTTTCCTCACTATTATTGATGGTTGTAGACACTTTTAATAGAAGATGGGATTTTTTATTTCATTATCAAAAATCTTGGTTTCATTACCCTTTTTAATTAAAAAATTTCTAAAAATATCTACTTATGCTTGACTTCTAACTAGAAAAGGCTTTCCTTATAAGGTAATTTTTATTTTCCTTAACTTCTAACGCAACAAAATATATAAGAAAAATAATATATCTAATTCATAAATTTTCTACCATCCCTTTAGGAATATTCTTTGTTCTATCTGTCAATTTTACTATCATATTTACTAGTTTAACATTACGTATCCCAAATCATTTAAACATCAACACTGGATAATATTAATTTTTGATCCAAAATTAGCCAAAGCATCACTAATATTGAATTTTCCAATAGAACAAGGTAATAGTAAACTTCCCTGCTCGAGTTTGCTTGAAAGGTCAGGTTTTAGAGCTGTAGAACATTTCAGATTCATGATGACGTTCTTATTTGTATTAGTAATCGGCTTTCTATCAATCAACTCCTTAAATTGATCTT